>JASAOG010000016.1:1297500-1832500 GCA_030265305.1 Biomphalaria pfeifferi | reverse complement strand
CCGAGAATGGGAAGTGGGAGGAAAAACGTGTCAAAACGTAATAAGGGGATTAAATCCATATGTACACCCACATCTCTCATTAACTAGCATTTATTTCCAATGTTGTTGTTTTTTTTATTCATGTCTAGTCAGGTTCAATTAAAATTGTGCAAAGTTTTAACTAGATCCGAGAATGTGAAACAAGAGAAAAAAACATGTTCAAACTTTTTTTTTTTACCAGACAGAGTGAATTGATAAAAGCTTTGTAAAAAAAAAAACAACAAAAAACAAAAACGAATGCACACACTTCACGTAAACATAGTCGGTTACGTCAGATTTCACTTCTGCTAAATGCATTAATACCGATTGACGTCACAACATTGCAGCCTGGGAACGGTGAACTCAGTTTCTAGTGGTCGGGAGTAGTTTGCGGGAAATCCCGCTTTTAACCCACATATTGTACGGATATATTTTCGCCCTGAATAGTTACACGGGAATAGTACTTGTAGCTACTCACTAAAATCTCATCATCAGTAAACAACAAGACATCTGTAACCTCACCCCCCCCCCCACCAACCTCAAGAGTACATAGTATTGCATGCTTTATTTGTTCAGTGTGAAGCGGTCTTCGTCTATTTATAGCCATCACTTCAGGGTAACGGAAATCTTCTATTAAAGACAATTCATCTGAAGGGGTGATAATTATAAGTTATTTTAAAACAACATTGTTGCGATTCGTACAATACATCTGAAAACATTTGCTCCCCTTTTATGAACTATTCGCCCTAATCCTCCTACAGTCCTATTAGATATATATAAACGTCGGAAATAAGGTTTGAACCCGGATCTGGAATAGTGATATAATCAGTAATAGCTACTTCTTTAAATAGTTTTAGTTTTTTAAACTGTTTACTTTCACAAGCAAATAAAGACCATAATGTAAAAAAGAACAATGTGGTGTTAAGACTTGTTTTTATTGATTATGCCTGAAATGATTACAAATGTGTCTATTAAAGTGAAATTATAATATAGTAGAAACCCGAATCTTTTCCTTCTCCGAAATTGTTATATGCAATTAATTTTTTTCCTTATTCGACTTACAATGGGATAAACATTTGGTGTAGAAATATTATATCATATTTTTTTCCTATGGCATGTATCTCAATTAGCCTTTAACATTGGTCTAATTTAAACATAAAGTAGAAACAGTTCTTTTTTAACTAATTTTTTTATATAATAATACTAATCTTTATTGTCCGTAAGGGGATTTGTCTTACAATTTTTGCATTACACCAAACAAAGCATTATAAAAAAAAATGTACATTCACACCAGATTCACTCATAATTTACTTGCTCATTGTACGATGGAAATTAGGGAATCATTTGTCTTATCTGTATGTTTTGAAATCTTTTTCAAAAAGTTCCGTAAAGTTGTTATTACCGGAAGTTGCAATGGATATGAACAGTAAACTACTTATAAAACGCTTCCAATGACTAATAGTCTGTGACTACCAATCCAACTCCTTGCCTACACATGAGGCTCAGATATTGGGTCCGTGGGAACTGTTGTCACTGACATTGAGTAAGCCTTGAGCGGGAGAGGCTAGTTAGACTTCACGTCCAAACCTGTTACCTTGCAGCTAAACCCAAAGATAGAAAGGCATCAGGAGTCAACCCTAAAGAAAAATCAGAAGATTGTTGTCACCAATCGATATTTTGACCTCATTCTACTTCCTTTTAGAAACGGTCAGGCCAAAAGAAAGTCACAGGAGTAAAATTAAAGTAAAGTTCCCCTTTGAGACCTTATGGTCAATAGGGTAGATGATGTAAAGGTCATCTGTTTCTGTGGTCTACGGTTTACGAGGGTATCATGTGGCCAGCACAACAACCAACCGCCTTTACATTTCCCCAACTGTCAGGTATCCATTGGAGCTGGATGGACTCAGAGGCGCCCAAAGATCCCGAAAATAAAAGTCCCAGTCTTCACCAGGATTCGAACCCGGGACTCCCGCTTCGAAATCCAACCGCTTTATCGCTCAGTCACAAGTCAATTAATGATAATAAATCATTCAGAGTAAGAAGTTAGGAAAAAAGTTTTAGTTTCTAAAAACGCCTTTGTCTTATCCTAACTCTGAACCAGTGTTTCCCAAACTTTATACCGCGAGACCTGAATAGGTTTTTCCTCGAACTACTGGAATTATTAACTAGTAGTGAATAAATCTCTAAAAAAAAAATGTGCGAAGTGTACCGTTAGAGAAAAAGTTTGGGAAACACTGCTCCAAACAGTGTGTACAATTTTACAAAATCTCGTATGACTGTTATACACATTCAACTTTTTTTTTTCAAAGGAAGATATCTCACCATTAAAGGCAGACACGGGAGTACTACGTCGATCTAACACATATTGGTGACTGCGCTGAAAAAAAAAAAGTTCAATATGAATGGATATATTATTTCGTTTGCTGCATCAATTAGATATAGGCCTAGGTGTGTGTGTGTGTTGTGTGTTGGTGTGTGTGTGTGTGATTAACAAAAATTAATTATCAAGGCTTAATGTTTATAAAATTATCAAGAGCTTTCAAAACTTTTTCCCGCATTATTTCAAAATCTCTTCCTATCTACTTCTGTTCTTTTTTCTTACGAAACGTTGATTTAGTTTTCTTTATATCGCCAACCACCACTTTTGTCCATACCGTTTTGTCTTCTTTTCTCTCTTAAAACATTTTATTACTTAAAGAATGTAAAAAGGATTTTAAAAAACAAAGTGTAAGCAGATTATTGATTAAATTTTAGTGTGAAAATGTCCAGTTACTAAGGGAGGTGTCACCGGAAGTTATAAAACTGCGAATTGTGAGGTGTGAGGCCTTGTGGGATACGTAGCTTGGAGACTGATGAGTATTTTGTTTATGGTTTCAAAAAAAAAAAATCAATGTAAAGGCTCATTCGATCCTTACAGTACAGACGAGTTTCTAGCAAATTGCTCAGTCATAAATAAAATCCAGGCAAGTGATCTATTTCTTAACCCCCTAACAAATAGGGAGAGACCTAAACTAAAAATCATGTTTTTATCCTCACTGGCCTAGGGAGATATCATAAAACAAAATAACTGGAATTATCAGGTGACGACAAACAAGCAACGATGTGATTATATTATGGGAATGATTGATGCCAAATTAAACGCACGTGCACTGTACAGCAAAGAATGTCTGACGACTAGCACCTATCATTTTTACCCTGAGCAAAACACAGACTTGTCTGCTCTGAATGGTGAGCTTAGGGAACCGAGTATCACTATCTTTTTAGACGTTGGTGTTTTTGTTGTTGTTGTTTTAATTTTAAACATGTATTTTGCTCAAAAAATTCACACGATTTTGCAATTCGATAGCCTGTGACTATATAATAGTATGTGGATAGGATATGGCTCCTCATGTCTTGGAAGACAATTAATGGATGCGCCCAGGTGAGTCACTGGCTTTGGATTCGGCTTGAGACGGGCAGAATCTGATGTGACTGATCAAGCCAATTCTGGAGCGGCAGAGTTTGCCACAGTTCATGCAGGTATATACATCTGTCCTAGGGCTAGCTGACAGGGAGGCAGCTTTCTTTTTCTTTCTCTTGGCTGATGCAGGCTTCGTTTCTTTTGCTCTTGGCGAAGTTCGTATCAGCACGTCACAGTGTGTCTCCTTGCTGTTCGGTTTTGGGTTATCTCCTCCCACATACTCTGTTAGTAGGCCTATGTAAGAAAAGACAAATACGAGGTCTAGGTCTATTTTTTTTAAGGCGCTAGTAGATCTCCTCTATTTCTCAAATGTAATGTAACTTTATTCTATCGAGCTTATTTCTTGCCCAAAGTGTACGCTCATATCCACTTTATTTTCCTATTGTTTCATAGTTTGATACGAAGATTAAAAAAACAAACTGAAATAATGAAGAACTTGTAAGAAAAGTGTACCACCTGATATAATAGTTTCTATAGAACTTTTACAAGGAGGCCACTAGTGCGGTATACTTGGACAATAACAGTGGGGACTGGTTTAAAGCCACAGTTGGAGTAAGACAAGGCTACCTACTCTCACCAACACTCTTCAGTATCCATCTTGAAAGGGTAATGGAAGATGATTTCGATGGTTATAATGGTATTATAAGTATTGGAGGAAGACGAATTGATTGACATTGATGGCCCAGCAGGCACAGAAGAAGAATTAGCTGACTTGGTGATGCGCATAGACAAGACTTCCTCAGCATATGGTATGGAAATAAATGCCGAAAAAAAATTATGACAATAGCCAACAGGGCTTTAAATGGGGCTTCACCATTGGATGTGAAAATCTGACGTGTCAAGTTTTCTTTCTATAGGGGTATTTTTGGGCCAGTGTCTTGTTCGGCAAAGAACGCAGCCCGAAGGCCACGGCCAGCACTCTCAGGCGAAATTTCACATGGGCAGATTTCACTAATTCCAATTCTGACCTTCCGGAACACATGTTGTCTCACTCTGCCGTATCCGGTTCCGAGGCGAAATATTAGACGTTGATCTTGTTGGGATAGCTTATGACTCGGATGAGAGCACGTCCATATTTAATCTCTTCTGTTCACAATCAGTATTTTCATTTCTTCTGGATAGAGTGGAAGACGTTCAATTAGGCGTCCTCAACATTGTTTAGTTTATCGTGAGAGTCTCCAATGCTAGCAACAAAAAAGAGACTTATAAAGTAATCGTTTCTCCATTCATCACGATTTTTTTCAGCAGAACAAAAAATAATATACCCAAGAAGAAACGCGAAGAAATAGAGGGTACTGATATCAGGCGCTATCGTTCAATATATATTTCAACTTTCAGACCCAGCTACACTAGTGGTTTTGCACTTTTCGTTCAAAGTGACTTCACGTTTTAATATTATATATACATAAATTAAAAAGGGAATATATTATTTTGAATAAATGCACATTTATTGGAGATATTCATACACGGTGGTAGATCTATAAATAGCAAGCTTTTTGGTGCATCCGGTGTATAGAATATAGAAGTACTTAATAGCGATGTATTTTTATAAACCTTATAATGTATTAATTATTTAGTTGGCAACAAGAATCTTCCAATATGGCGTCCTTGACCTAGTTTAGTTTGGCTTATTATTTGAAAACCTCTCGTAATCTTTCTTTTTTTATTTTCTTACATTTTCCCCAATCTTCCATTACATCGACACCACATTTCTTCATATTTCTTTTTTTTTTTTTCAAACTGAATTGAGATTTTACAACATAAGGTGTCTGTTTTTGTGTAAAAAAAAATGTTATTTTCGTTTCTAATTATTTCTCCCTAATTAAATGGGAAACGGGCGGATAAGATCTATGACTGGCACACTGCCATCGCCATCTAATTACAAAGAGTTAAAGAACATAAAAAACAGGTGAGCATGGAGGTTTAGAAGCCACGAAACAAAATGATTTACGTCACATGCCTACTATTCACTTCCGTTCAGGGTTTGTGGGACTGATTCGGAGACAAAATAGGCTTCAGATAAACTTGGTTAGATGCGGTGTTGGTTTAAAATGTGTGTTAACATTGTGTTTACTTTAACACGTGTATTCAACTTTATATTACACACTATCTAGAACAGGGGGCGCGGTGGCTGAGTGGTTAAGTGTTCCGCTTCTGAATCTGAGGTCCTGGGTTCGAATCTCGGTGAAGGCTGGAATCTTGAATTTCGGGATTTTTAGGGCGTCCCTGAGTCTACCCAGCTTTAAAGGGTACCTGACCTTAGTGGGGGAAAGTAAATGCGGTTGGTCGTTGCTTCTGAATCTGAGGTCCTAGGTTCGAATCTCGGTGAAGGCTGGAATCTTGAATTTCGGGATTTTTAGAGCGTCCCTGAGTCTACCCAACTCTAATGGGTACCTGATCTTAGTCGGGGTAAGTAAATGCGGTTGGTCGTTGCGCTGGCCAGATGACACCCTGATGACACCCTGCTTGTTAACCGTTGGCCATAGAAACAGATGACCTTAACATCATCTGCCCCATAGATCATAAGGTCTGAAAGGGGAAACTTAACTTACTTTTATATAAAACAACAGAATGAAAGTTGAGATTTCGCGCACATCTATATCTTCAGACGCATCTTCGTCCGTCACGTGTCAATGTATTCGTTTCAGTTTATTTTAGACTTACGCTTCACTAACTCATTGGTTTTCCTGTCGTATAAAGTTATTCAAGCCAGATAATTGTCTGGACGAATGACCGTAAATTAAAACAGGTGATTAAAATTAAGGTCCATCGCTTTTGTTCCTATATTTGATAGAAAGGTGGCCACTCTGACCTCCTCTGATTCTTCAGACAATTTAGTGGCTAACTCATAGTTTCGCCAACTCCGGTGAAACTTTTGCCAATTCACGGCCATGTTTCCTTCTACCTCGAGCGGCTCGGGTACAGGAAGGAAATTTCTAGCTGTCATTGCACGACGTAGCCTTGAATTGTTGCCTTTTTATTATTGCAAACAATAAACCTTTATATACTGATTAATGATTACCTCTGGTCATTAATACACCGCTGCCACCATGTTAATTAAGATCTAGGTTCACAGTCAGCAATAGTCAATAAAATTAGTGACTGACAGAATTACAAGTAAAGGTTTTGTGATAAGCGGCTCCCGATATTTGACGATGAATCACACAGAGTTCCGATGACTTTTGGTAAACAAATGTTGAAATTCAGACCATACTTGGAGCATCATTTGTGCACATACCACAAATATTTTTCAAAAATATTTTAGACTTTTCCAAAATGAAAAAAAAAGTCCGGAGGCTGGATAATCATTTAGTCGCACCCGTTGTTGTGAGAATACCAACGAGGTCGGAGGTCGAGCACGCGAGAGATTCATTCGTGTTCTTATTATGTACCGCCACTAACCGTGAAATAGCAGGCACAGCAGTGTTCTGCCCCATTTTAGTAAAGATATGGCGGGTGGAACAGTTCAGCGGAGCCTTTCTCTCTTACTCTCCACGTACTTTGCTTGTTTGCGCTGTGGAAGCCCCCTTCATCCCACCCAATAACATGACTCCTCTAATAGGAGTCTACATGAGGGCGCCACGGTGAGGTAGGGAAACGTACCCTCGTTTTTATACCACAGCAATCCATTTAAATTGTTATCTATTTTTAAACCATTTTTTATTGGTCTGCAATAGTTGTATGCATATAGAGATTTATGTAATAGTGGAGATTGTTCCCATGAGATGAAAATAAAATTAATTAGCTAGCCTCATCGGCTACACTAAAACGGTCCTTCTACTATGTGGTGTTGACGCCACGCGCACTGTGGGGGACGGGGGTTGAGCCTCCTTCCGTTCTACCACCTGTTAAATGTAGCCTGCATGTCAGCTATTTGTGTGTGTGTGTTTTATTTTTAGATAGCACCACCATGACGTCCTGCGCTGTAGCGTCATATCAACTTATCTAACAGCCGTGATGTGGAGAGGGGGGGGGGAGGGAAAGGAGGGAGAGGTCACGGCGTGTGATGCGCAGACTTGAGCAGTGAGCAATCAATTTTTTTTCTCTCCGCGAGGGAGAGGGGTGGGTGGGTAGTGGCCGCGAAACGAAGGGAGGGCGTGGGGTGCAATGACACCTAATAAAAGTAGTCTTAGGTTGAAAAGCAAAATGTAGCACATCGCTTATCCTCTGCGCATGTCTGAAAATCACCGAAAGAGAAAAAAAAAAAAAAAAAAACCTACGTATAAGTACTTAACAACTTTCAACTATCTAACGTGTAAACCATTCGCTTCTCTGGATACGCCAAGTCGGATAATTCAAGATACAAAAGAAAAGTGGTTGTCATTAGATCACACTTCTGTCTTTTATCAAGTGTCTTCCCATAAAGTGTATATTCGAGAAGGAGGGGATCGCTTGGCAACATGTGCTAACACATAGATCTATAAAATGTTACAGTAACATTTGTTACTAAAGCAGAGAAAGTTTCTTTAAAAGAAAATCAGATCCCAAATTTGGATAGTACTTCAAGTTCGAGGAGGCATTTGATATCTCTCCAATAAGAAATCTTCGAGTGCACATTTCCACTATGTATTTACACCGAGTGTTGGTCCCATTGTTTTCCATTCTGACTTTCATTACTTTGGTAAGTTGACTTATTGCTGGAATAGTGTTTCCTTTTATTTTGTTTTGTTTCTTTTTGATATGCATGTTTTTTATTTCATTCGCCATTTTGTTTATACAAACAAAAATACATAAGGCCAAATGATCATTAATATAAACTCGTAATGATTTTAAAGGTTAAATTTTAATTATTTAATTTATTTTTTAAAAGTTTTTGGTGGCCGAGTGGTTAATTGTTTTGCATTCAAACAAAGGAATATCAGGTTCAAATTCAATTGAATTTTGAAGCTTGGGAAATGTAATACTAGTCTACGTTTAAGAGGAGTAGTAGGTACCTGACATTGATGTGCCAAGTAAAGAAAACTTAAGAGAGGACTGAATGCCGATAAACATGTATTTAATTCAGGTCACACCACGACGTCAGCAGTGACCCAATAAGATTGCTTGTTACTTTTCATTACTATTATTTTTTTGATTTTTATTTTTTTTTATTTTTTTTTTTTTTATTATTATTTTTATTTTGAAAGATAAGGCGGTTCTGCAGCAATTCTCACAGATAATGTTTATAGTGCTAGGAATATTCAAAAATTTGTTCCGTTATTTTCGTTTTTTGTTTTTATACAAACGTCAGGGATTGGTGGTAGGGGAATGTTACGGACTATTTAGGAATTTTCTTGTTAACAAATAGTTTTAGTTTTTGTTACTCCTCTTTTATGATGTAATTATAAATTATTACGATATGTTTAAATATAAAACGTAGAACTTATTTATACACATTTTATTAGCGGAACCCGAAATGGGAAAAGGCGCTATTAGTTTTGTGCGGTCTGTCTGCCCGTGCGTTCGTCCATCTCGTTTTTATCATATAAGCTAAAAAATTTATTGAAAATCCGATATAAACATAATTTAGATCTTGCAAAGTTCTGGTGCAACGGCTACTTTTTTTTTCTGAAATCAAACTGTTTAATTCGTAAAATTGATAAGCAAGAAGCTGTAGTCTTTTTTTTAATAAACTACTTTTTTTTCCCTCTTGTTTATTGAGTTGTGTGGCATTGTTGTTTAAAACGCACAATTGTAAAACAAAACTGTTTCGTGATAATAAATCCATAAATTTTAATGAAATACTAACAAAATGTCAATTTTTTCGTACTGCTAGGATCGAGAATCGTACAAGAAAACAAATTTGTTGTAGTTTCCCTTAATTGCTGTCCACGGAAAAATGTATTATGATGCGGCAGATCTGCAACAGTAGAATTTTCTGATTGGACTTGAAGATGTCTGTGTGGTCAGTTGTCTACTACCACTATGGCTGATATTTTACTTAACCCAAAGTGGCTTAATTTTTTCTATGCCCGCCTAGAGCAATGATCTCAGATTCATAACAAAAAACATATTTGGTTAAGTAAAAATGTAATATCTTGTCTCTTAATTTCGGCCAATCCCAGAAAAGCATCATTGCGTTTAATGGCTAGTAATTCTATATCTATAGGGACTATTATAGGCCTGTGTAGCAAGGAAGTTAATTTTTTTTTAATGCTTCATCAATAGAAAACATTACAAGCGTCACCAACAAAATTAAAATAAGATGTAACTAGCGATATTGATGATTTATTCAACAATAAATAGTATGTTTACTATAAAAACTAATATTTTATTCAACTGTCACCTAGAGAAGTGAACATTTTGTTATCAAAACCAAATAAACTTAATGCGCAAAAAATCGATTGTACGCATCAATTTTTGTCCAGCATGTACAACGAATGATCCTAATTAAATAACTGACTTAATTTATCTCTCATTGGCCATGACAAAAGGATCCAATTTGTATAGACCAGTGGTTCTAAGATTAAACGCACCGACCCTGATCCACTCTATTGGGCCTGTTTTAGGTATATTAGAAAATAGGTGGAAAAATGGATTACTTACCGATTATCGCAAGAGTCGAGAATAGGTCTCTTGAGACTATGGGCTGGTGATAAGCCGTCTCTCCATTGTCCTGGATGAAAGCAATTTTTTTGATATGGCTGGTTTTAGACTGGCTTTAAATTCGTTACGGCTGAGAGCTCTTATAAATGAAGGTCAGGGTCGAGAAAATCATCTCATCTTTGGATACATTAACCTTTGACTACGTACTACGTAATGCAAAATATTTTCCAGTTATTGAGCATAATAATGTTTATTATTTGGTTGGTAACAATAATGTTTCCTATTGTCACTGCAATATATTTCAACATTTCAGATAATCTTCCTCATTTCAATGTTATTGTTTTTCTTTAGGTCCCATTACATCCTTTCCTATTTCTTACTATCGCTTTCTCTTCCTTTCCTCTCATCCTTTATTTCATGGCTGCTTCAAGAACGTAAACCGGATATCAACATGTACACAAAGGGCAGATTACTGAGAAAGTCTGTCCGTGTCTTATTGTGTAACAGTTGATTGAGCTAATAGCCTGTTAGTTCTCAGCGCTATATAAATTGTAACTATTATTTTAAAAATTAGAATTGATATCAGTTTCTTGTTCCGTGTTATCCCCTCAAACACTGTGATCCGGTGCTAGTCGATTCTTTTTCAATAACTATCTTTGATGTTAATTTTGGCATGTTAAAGCAACAATGTTGGCCAAACAGTTTAATATGCAATACTTTGTAATATCTATTTTGGGAAATGAAATAACGAATAAAAATATGTTGGACAATCATCTTTTAATTTAAAAAAGGGGGTGGTTTCTTTTTTATTTGGAAGATTGTTTCGTCTTTAGTATTCCTAGCAGTAGTTTTAGCATGTTGACGTGAGTTAAGCACTCATTTCATTTGTTGAGTCTTGAAGGTGAGCGACCCAGTGGAAGTTTTTCTCTCTTCCTGGACTCTTTTTATGTCGCTGATAAACTCATTTTACATCATCGTTTCTCAAACGGTGGCGCGCGACGTGATAACAATGGCGGCAAGAGTTGTTTTTTTTTTTTCAAGGACCAAAAAAAAAACAAATGGTTTATATTTGAATTGCAGTTATCAATCAGATAAAACTATATTGCTACAAAGGTTTTTAAAATAAAATGTACTGTAATCAAAATAATTTTAAAAGGTCAGAGATGCAGTTTCGTGTTCAAAGTATGCTAATAAGGCATCGTTCATATTGTTGTCGCAAGGGGAGACATCTCATACGTCTTCTTAGTCTAGACTCTAGCTGGGTTTTGTTTTTTTTACGTAAGAAAGGTAACATTTTTTCCCGAGTGCTTTACCATCGTTGACTTGCATGAATAAAACAGACAAGATGTCTACCTAAACACGAAGTTACTATCGTACATGCTCTGCTGGCTTGATTGTCTGTCACACTTAAGCATCAACCGGACTCACCCTTTCTAAATTTAACTCTAATCAACCTGACCTCATAATTGTTGCTACCGGTTGTTGACTTGTAGCACCAAACTGATGGTAGACAACTAAACCGTAATATATCTTAACTAACTTCAAATAACTTGAGTAACTTCCTTTTGTGAACGAAACTAAATAACACTTTTTTTTAAAATAATATAGACAAAATCAACTTGTGATAAAATGAAATAAATGTGGTAGTAATAATATTTTTTTAAACAAAATTTAACTTACTACAACTATTCAGTCTCACGTTCTGGAGTCAACTGTCCTAGGGACCAAGTGACGACAATGCCACTTATGTTGCATCATTCACAGCCAGTCGCTAACCTTCTCCCACCGTCACCATAGAAACGCGCAGACTCCATACCATAACAATGATACTAGATCATTTTTACATTTTTTATTTGTAGCCGCCAGAATATATTTCAAAAGCTCAGATGTGGTGCGTGAATTTATGTGGGTTTTGTTTTTGGTTCGAGGGTGGGGGGCGTCACTTCCAATATTTTGAGAAACATTGTTTAGCATGCTTTACAAGGGAATCATATATAATATGTTCTAAAAGAGACACATGTACAAACTAAAACGTGCCTCTATAGGAGTGAAACAAAATATTGTGAAGATTGTCAGATGGTTCAATAATCTTTGAGCCCTGATAATTGTACACGCTTGTCTGATAACAGACACTAACATTACACATGACTCTAAGCTCTACAAATGGACAAAATAAAGGCAAATAAAAATACTTGTCACGAGGAGAATGCCTCGAGGTTGCCTGAGAAATGTAAACAGGAAGTTGCTTACATTTGAGCAGATTCCAGTGTCCACACAGAAGAGTAAATTCATGACAGGGGGGTAATTATATGCTTATCTTATAAAATACAGACGTTACTTCAAAAAAGAAGATGATTACGTCCCTTTAGTGTTCCTAGGTCAATCTAGTCATGCATGTTAACCAATGACTTAAATTCTGCCAAGTCATTGGTTTTCCTGGCTGACTCAGGCAACCCATTCCATGCTCTAATAGCACTAGGGAAGAAGGAGCATTTATACAAATTTTTCCTAGTATATGGGACGAGGGATGTGCCTTTATCTTTGTGTCTTTCAGAGTATTTTATTAAATTTTGTTTTTGTATTTGAAGATTATGGTTCATTGTTTTATGTATAGTTGCTACTTTACTTTTAAGTCTTCTCTCCTGAAGGCTTTCTAAATTTATTGATTTTACTAAATGTGTTACTTTAGTCAAATGTGAATATTCGTTTGTTATGAATCTCACTGGTCTATTTTGTGTCTGTTCCAGTTTCTTAATTCTTTCTTGAGTTGAGAGAATATTCTTAAACTTTCTGGTTAAATGTATGCAATAAAAGAGGTGAGCTTATTTCGGGGTCCAAAAAATCGGTCTGTTTAATCAATAAGTTTCAAGCTTCATGATAAGTCTACTCTTGTGAATTCAATATTGAGTTTGAATAAAAGTATATCATTGCTTTAATTAAGTGTGTATTAAATCTTTCCTGGATTCTACTTGAAGGATATAAAATATTTGATTTCGGCCATGTCATTCCCTCACTTTAATAGGATCTCTGGTATTACAATTGGACTTGAGTCTCGTAGTGCCCTGGTAAGGAACTCTGCTGTGGCGTAGTTCCTCATAGCCCCCATACAGATCTAGTTGACCACTGGATACGTCTCCCCGCAACATTTGAGCCATCAGATTTAACTTCTAAAAAACACTAATGCATTCACCACTAATTTCCTTTGTAACAATAATGAACTAAATGTTATAAACTAAGATAGAAGTAGGTAATGGGGAAAGAGTTTCTAGATCGAGTATCCACTTCGATTTGTTCACATTATTTGTATATGTTGTTGATTTCACATGGATCACACAGGAACATTTTTCAAAGTTTATATCAACTCACTTTGTCTGTTAGGAAAATAAGTTGAACATGTTATTTCCCACATACCCATTCTAGGGTCAAATTGAAACATTACACAATTATTCTCGGCAAAGACAATAGCATAACATAATCAATAAAAATTTTAGTCAATTAATTACTGGTAATTAATTATTTTGCCTGATCCCAACAAGGGAGATAATTCCTTCGATATTCAGAGATGTGGCTAAATATGTGGGGGTTTTGTTTCTCAAAATAATTGAACACGCTATTTCTTTCACTCTCGTTTGAGTTGAACCTTTAAAATAATCATTTATTGTTCCTAACAAAACAGGAATACATTTGTAAAATAAAACAATTGTTCAATAAATGTTTGGTTGTTAATTATTTTGATTGACATCAAAAAGGAAATAATGTCTACATTATTGAGAGAATTAGTAGTAAATGTGGAGTTCTTTCCACTAGAAACGTGTTTTTTAATATTTTGTTGTTATTTCTATTGTCCACCACCACATGAAAAATATATCTACACATTATTAAAGGTTAAAGCATAACGATACGATTGTAATTCACTCCAATCAGTAATGCTCAAAATACGACCCGCGTGCCATATCCGGCCCGCGACGTGGTTCAATCCGGCCCTTCCAAAATGTCGGCATAAAATGTAGAAAATCCCCCCCTTTTCGAAAATTTTTTAAAAATGTTTACCTACGTTAGGGTCCACGATTTTTTTATGACGGATTGGTACCATGACCTTTAACATTTGTGCGTTTATGAAATAGGATTCTGAACGTAGAATCTACCGGGAAAAATGAACGGATCTTTACTTTTTTTTGTGTAGCATGATTATCTTATCTTATATAATACAGACGTTACTTCAAAAAAGAAGATGATTACGTCCTACGCGTCATGCATTTAGTCATGCATATTAACCAATGACTTAAATTCTGCCAAGTCACTGGTTTTTCTGGCTAGCTCAGGCAACCCATTCCATGCTCTAATAGCACTAGGGAAGAAGGAGTATTTGTACAAATTTGTCCTAGCAAAGGGGACAAGGAATGTGCCTTTATTTTTGTATCTGTCAGAGTATTTTATTAAGTTTTGTTTTTGTATTTGAAGATTATGGTTCATTGTTTTATGTATAATTGCTACTTTACTTTTGAGTATAAGCCAAATAAATTGTGGGCTGTTTTTAAAAAAGAACAACATATAAACGACATTATGAAATAAATATGACGGCATTCGTGGTTTGAGCCGCGAAAAAAAAATTGTTAAACTACGCCTAGAGATTGGAGGATTGATGGTAATACTGTAAATATATAAGATAAAGAACAATCTTCAAATATCCCATTATTTAATGTAAGTACTAGATCTACGGGTTTCTAATCAAATAGTTTCAAGACAATTTCAATTCGTTTTTTTTTACCTATTCGTTGAAGCGGTCCGCGACACGAGTGTTTGAAATTAAAATGGCCCGCGGGTCGAATTAGGTTGGGCATCACTGGTATACACGAAAGAAAGTAGAATGATGTTCTAAAATACTGATACCATAAACTCATGTTTTGAGATGATTCCTGTTATCTCCCTTTACGTTGTAAATTTGAAAAAACTAAGAATACGTTTTTATTTTTTAGTACAGATTACTGGCAGATTTTTTACGATCCGATGTCAAAAGCGATAACTTGAACCTCACTAGTGACAAATAAATAAAACCAATAGGAATCTTACCAATATCTAAACACGTAGCAGTTGAGCTGCGTATCGATATTCCTTTATTAACGTTCGTTAGAGTGAAAGTCAAATACTTCCTCTACATCAGGCATGTCAAACTCATTACGGTGTATGGGCCACAAAAAATACTTACTATGACCTGAAGGGCCGCAGCAAAAAATCAGTTGCAAAACAGCCTACTAGTTTTATGTAAATTAGAAACAATACAATAGAATACAATAATTAATGTCATTCCTGTCCCTTATCTAAATTTGGAGTACTATTTAGTAATTACAAATTATTATGATTCGGCATTATTTTCTTTGTCCTGATGCTTTACACCTTTTCTAGGATACAAGTTTTTTAATGTCAGGTTGAAGTTTGTTTGCCACTGACACTTTCATCACTGACGACAAATTTTGATCAGATAATCTCGAACGATGAGGTGTTTTTGTAGCTTTGATCATGGAAATAAAAACTGCTCCCAGAGATACGTGCTTGCAAACATAGTAAGATATCTGGCTGAAAATTTACACAATTCAATGTACCGTTCAGCAAAATAACTGTAAAATTTTGGCATAGCCACTTTTATATACTTCGATTTCAACAAAGAATCTGTCTGCTATTCTATCATCACTAGTTGCACTTAACCAGCAGCATTTTCAGCAGCAAATGAGAATGGAGATACAAACAACGAAAATTTTTGCTCGTATAAAAGGAAGTTCATTGAAAGCATCTACTAATGATTCCAGGTGTAGGACATATTTATCAAATGTTGTAGCCGTATTTAATCTTTTTAGTTGCTGACACGTTGAGAAGTGAACAAGATTTTCTCTTCCTATTTGATTTATCCACAGTCGTAAGCTTACTTGAAAGCACTCCACATCATTACACACAGTTGTGACAACTTTGTCTTTACTTTGAAGTTTCAAATTCAAATCTTGCAGGTGACCAGTGAGATCAACTGCTAATGCCAAATCCTGAACACATTCGTCAGTTTGGAAATCTTCAACAGGTTCACCTTTCATGTTCAGAAACAATACAATTTTCTCAGGCAGTTCAAAAAATTCTGCAATACTTAATGACACAGAGCCAGCGGACTTCTGTGTAGTAAGGAACACAATCATGCGGCCCCCAAACACCGTGTTTGACATGCCTGCTCTATATTGTAATTATTTTGCACTACCAACGGAAGAGTTAGACAGTCTGATTTTGCAATGCTACAAAGTGCACAATGGACCTCATTCCCCAATCGTAAACAAACAACATTCAGCCACGTGATAATATTGATTTAAAAATGCAAAAAAAAACGTATCACGTGACAGCCTTTATGGATTACGCAATTTGTGTAGAAGAGATAGAGAATCACGTGGCTAAATGTTGTTTGTTTACGATTGGTGAATGAGGTCCATTATTATCCTATACCTTTTTTAAAAAAAAAAACAGCTTTCTTTATTTTGTACAGCGGATCTAGCAAAAAATCTACCTATTTATAGTTTTTCCCCCATAAATAAAAATCCCCCAAAATTTGTACTTAGAAGCATTATTTTAATTATAACCTATTTTGAAAGTAAACGCTTAGAAAACAACGGCTTATGGAAGATTTTCATCCGAGGTGCAGAATATAAAAAATGATTTTCAAATAACAAATAATGTTTTGTGCACTTATATTTATACATATATATATATATATATATATATATATATATACAGAGAGAGAGACTGTATATTTATAATTCTTAATGGTATTTATTTGGCTTAAATAAAGGAGGACTTTTGAATATAAACATTTCCAAAACTATGTAAACAAAGAGCAGATAATTCTCATTAACTTAATTATGAAAATTCCCTTCGAGAAACAAAAGAGAGAAGTGGAAATCAATTACACTTGTAAAATGCGCCACCATTTTGTTTGTATTTCTTCTGTAGGTAATGCATTTCAAGAGTATCGAAACCATTTTGATAATTTCAGTAAATTAATTATGTAAACTTTGCCGTTGTCTCGCACAAGTTTCAAACTTTTTATAATGATATTTACGTCAATTTATAGCTATTGTTTTTCCGACACCTGAGAGACCTGCAAAACAAATGGAAAACACTGGCTTGCATGTCTGATTTATGATTATTTCTGAAAAACGTGAGACGTTATTACGTCTGAAAAACGTGACCTGCTCTAAACAAGGTCAAACTGATATTTCATCCAGAGTACATAACACTCACCCTGTCGTTGGTTTTATTTTCCAGTGGCGAAACTTTTATTTTGCATAAGGGAGGGAACGAAAACAATTTATATAGGAACCTTTTTTTTTCCCTTAAATTGATTCTGAGGGTTTTGATTACAGTGTCGGCATCAGCGTAGAGATAAGAGAGGTCTACACAAAAAAAACAGGAAATATTTACCCCTCCGTGCAACCACCTCTCTTTAAAACCATGTAGTCGAATACATCTGGTCGATACTATTTTGTGATGATTAAGATTTGTGGGACACGACTGCATGAGCTTCTTTGGCTAGCTTAAAGGAGGACGGTGTAGCAGTAAGCGCTATAAAGATCCACTCAGGCGCTATTTCGTCCTTGCTGACCTAGAGTATAGAAAAAAGTTGCTAACAGCAGATGGCGTCTAAAAGAGACAGTTGGAGAGCTTTCATAAAGGCTACGGGACACACATTTGAGACCCAATGGAAAGCCATTATTAAAGACAGGCGCAGAAAACAGAAAGAAAACTTAAATAGACCGCCAGCGGACAACGGCTATGTCTGCATGAAATACCGAAAAAGATGTAGGTCGCAACTGGGATTGCTTAGTCATGTCTAACATTGCATACTCATTCTTAATCTTCGGAATCGAAACCATTACTATTACCATATTTAAATACTGCTGCTTAGTGGGCGACCGCTACATTGCAAGACTGGGGGAAAAGTACCATGGTTCTATTTTAAGTCACAAAATCAGTTGTGCATGAATGGTGTTGGTCAAAGCTCTTATAGCCTGTAGGAAATATCTGTAAATAACAAGGTTACAAAGACAGTTTGTGTGGAAACGCAAACTCTCAAAATCAAAACCCCGAAGTGGCAGGTAAAAAGGCAGGTATCAATGTTTTCAGAAAGAACATCAGAATGAAATTCTATCAGAGACAAATGACTGAGTAGAATGGAGAAAGAAGTTGACAAATCATCCACAAAAAAAAATTCGGTAGGAAAAAAAAATCCTTTAGTTAAGTGTGTTATGGCTACGGTGTGGCACTGCAGTGCACGCGATAATATGAAAAACTACTTATTAATTGTTGTTTTAAATTATGTCCAACTTCTATGCATACTAAATAGATTTTTTCTCTTTAAAAAAAGTAAACTTTTTATTTTGTGCAAATGTAGTAGTTAGTGTGACAGAAGTTACTTAACTTAGCAATAAAAATGTAAAAAAAAAATTATCACATAATATCTACAACCATTAGCATAAAAGTGTTATATATATTTGGATTATTACTATCTACTAAAGAGCCTCCCGTGTTTGTTACTATTAATAGTGAATAGTTGTTAAAGTGGTGTATTTTTATGAAAAAACTGCTTGCATAGTTGATTT
The DNA here is from genome assembly GCA_030265305.1 of Biomphalaria pfeifferi. Classification (NCBI taxonomy): domain Eukaryota; kingdom Metazoa; phylum Mollusca; class Gastropoda; family Planorbidae; genus Biomphalaria; species Biomphalaria pfeifferi. The sequence continues at coordinate 1,813,867 of JASAOG010000016.1, read as the reverse complement.
AAAAATTAGATTTTTCGCTTTCAGAAAAGAAAAAAATAGTCGTTGGATCATAACTTTCAACTGGTCTAAATATTATGATGTCGGATTTTCACTATCTTTTCTAGTTTACGAGATCTAAACGGGACGGACGGACGGACAGACATTTCACACAAAACTAATAGCGTCTTTTCCCCTTTCGGAGGCCGCTATAAAATTGAATTTTTGAGAGACAAGTGGTTTGGAATCATTGGGTGATATTTCGTTTTGTATTAAACTTATTCATGGGCGATGGGGATGAACTTTGGAGTTAGTATGTTCTACTGAAATGTCAAACAGGGGATACTGTTATAAATGAGGATTCTAACAATTATATTGAGGCTTTCTTCCGTGTGAAGGCATCAATTTTTTTATTACCAAGGCTTTTTAGTGACTACGACTTTGACAAATACATCCAGAACTATAGAGTTCCTCAACATGTTGTCCAGGGTTGTCGTAATCAGCGTCTACATTTACTGTGGATTGCCAAAGTAGACGTTTCTATCTATCTATCTCTATCTATCTATCCATCTATTACGTACAGGTGAGACTTTTAATTAGTTTTAATGATACAATAATAGACTCATATATGGTAGATTATGGGGACTTTAATCTTGAGTTACAATTAATAATGTGTCAACAATAACTTTGATTACATTCCTTCATTTTCGGACGACATCTTCTCTCCCTTTCAACACACATTCGCATCTTTCCACATTCACACTATGCTGCGCACGTAACACTATCTATCTATCTATCTATCTATCTATCTACTTACCTACCTACCTATCTACTTATCTATCTATCTATCTATCTATCTATCTATCACTTTCCCTTATTGCCAATTTTTGGAGGTTTTTAATTTGTGTTTATTTTACAAAGCTTTTTCCAATTCACTCCGTCTGTCTGTCTGTCTGTCTGTCTGGTACAAATCTTGTACACGTTATCTCTCTCACTTCCCATTCACGGATCATGTTGAAACTTTGGACAATTAGTCATTGTCGACGACAACGCATGAATTAATCAAAAGAATTAACTAATTATTTAATGAATTAGTGATAACTAATTTTGTTTTATGTAGAAAATGGGTGCTAAATCTTACAATATAGAGGTTTTTATTTAGTATTTCTTTTTATTTTGAATGTTGTTCTTATTCTTGACCTCACTTTCTGACCAAAAACTCTTTCGACCTTCACGACGTTCAACCTTTCTGAATTTCTGACCTTCAGCTAATTTGACCTGGCATTTCTTCTTGCATTGGGCGAATCACAGATCAAGAAAGAAGAATTTTCATGTCTCTCTAATGACGCCAACCTAATTAGTTCTTTTCTTTTCATAGATCCATAATGGAAATTGTGTATACATTGGTTAGAAGTTAAGAAACATTTTATACACCAACGTCACCGACACACACACACACACACACTAATTTACCCACAAGCGTTATGAGCACAAACACACACACAAACACTATCAACATACTTTAGTTAATGAATACCATTTATCAAAACGGGGCAGCTTTTGCTATGCTGTTTATATATTTTTCGGTGCTTATCAAAACGATTAGTCTGGTCTGATTTACCCAGGTGGTCGTTCTCTAAATTACATATATATAGTAGCAAGGTTGTGACCGAATTCCAGAGAGCTAGTCAAATCTAACACGTAGTCAAATAACTAGCACATTGAATGTAAGGTTCGAAATATACCTATTTGTTTAGAATTTCCATATGAGTTTAGCAATTTCCGTAATAAAGTTTTAAATACTTTACCTTTGAACTCACTAAAATCTACTTCCTGTCAACATTCAGGTCCTTTGAACTCACTCAAATCTACTTCCTGTCAACATTCAAGTCCTTTGAACTCACTCAAATCTACTTCCTGTCAACATTCAGGTCCTTTGAACTCACTCAAATCTACTTTCTGTCAACATTCAGGTCCTTTGAACTCACTCAAATCTACTTCCTGTCAACATTCAGGTCTCCACATCTTTTGTTGTCATCTTCAAGCCACTTCCCTACAGTTAAAACAAGAAAAAACAACAAAGTTGTATCAATTAGTTTAGATCGGTCGTTTAATTAATTTTGTAATAAATCTAGACTAAAAATAATAAATCTGTTCCATAAGAAATATTTTTACAAGTTGTTTTTTGTTTAGCGCTATTTCATGCTTTTAGCTTTCTCAATACCCTATGATCCTTTCACTTGTCTGGACCAGTTAGCTAATGGGTGGGGGATAAAGAAGTGGATATCCTTGAAAGTTACCGTGATCACCTTTTAAATGCATTTATAAAAAAAAGTTGGAACGACCTAAGTTCGAACTCAAGCCTATTTTAGCCCCCTCAAGCCGACATATTAACGACTTTGCCAGGGAAGAGCTTAGGAAAATAGCACGTTTTATAGTTATCTATTGTTAGTTTCAAACTGTAAAAAAAAAAAAAAAACATCGCAAGGTCTGAAAGGGAACTTTCACATTCGTCACCCCCTTTCTCCCCCCTAGCTACGCCACTGATGGTCATCTTTCTCTAGTGACACAGCACAAGTCACAAGGGCATATTTCGCTAGTTCCAATTTTCGAAACATGTGTTGTTTCATTCTGTTGTGCCCTGCCTGTACGGAGGTGGAAGATCACATTTCTTAATGATTACAGAAGATAACAAAAAGAAACAGATAAAATACTTTAAAAAAAAAAAAAAAAAAAGGATATATTAAGTGTAATTGTATCAATTAGTTTGGATCAGTCATGTGATTAAATCTGTAATAGATCTAGAATCTAGACAAAAATAATAAATCTGTGCGATCAGAAATATTTTACCAATTGTATATACATCTATTTGTTTAACACAATTTCATTGTATTAGCATTCTCAATGCATTATGATCCTATCACTTGTCTGGACCAGTTAGGAAAGGGGGTGGGGGAGAAAGGGGATAGAAGAATGTGAAAAGAAGGAGGTTATCTGCGTAAATGTTGCCGTGATCGGTTTTTAAATGCATTTTTTTAAAGTTGTAGTCCTAAAGGGGACTAATTCAACTTATGCCACCATATCTGTCAGGTACAATTTCTTTTCCTTGTTAAATACCAAACAAAATAATTAATTACCAATAGTTAATTAACTAATTGGTTTATTTCTATTGATTCTTGTTTTGTCACATACAAGAAATAATTGTGCGAATTTTCGACGTTACGGGTGTGGAAGAAATAAAGTGTACAAACTTTTTACCAGACAGACCGACGGAGTGATTTGATATACAAAAATTAAAGTATAGGTGTAACTCAATCAGTAAGATAAATAAAGAGTGAATCAGGAACACAAATTTTCAGTATAGATGCAAGGAGGGTACATTCTGTTTTATTTGGTGTCAGAAATGAAACTATGTTTTAAAAACATCCTTTGTTGTTACATTCTTACAGGTGACTGGCGTAGAAAGCAACGCTACTCCTGATCACGAGAGATCTCTAGGCCTCATAACGAATGACAACCTAGAGCGTTTTTTGAGAGATGATGCTACAGAACATTCGCAAGGGAGACCAATCATAACAAATAACCTGGTCGGAAGTAGTGTCAGCCTTCCTCCAAACATAACAGCAATGGAACAGTTACGGCGTATCAACACGCTAGAAGCTTTCATGGACATTTTACGGCTGGATGATGGTCAAGCTTTCAATGTGACTGATTGTAAGTCAACAGTATATACATTAAGTCTGATTGTTAGTCAGCACTATATACATTATGTCTAATTGTAACTGTATGCATTATTTCTGTACATTGCGCATGGGAGGGGTCGCTTCACCAAGGTGTTTGCTTTAAGTCCTAAGAATGGAAGCGGGTTCAAGCTTTGGCCTGTAAGTTTCAGATACTCATTCAGAAATGAACTTTACGAAATCCTGGAATCTAGTGGGAGGATGACAACATCAAGGTTTTGAAGCCTAAAACTATCTAGATGACAATCCAGAGCACATAACAGACCTCTGGGAAGCCATTCTAAGTTGTGATTCTAAGTATTAAGAAACAGTTGAGAGCCGTGTCAAAGACACAGTTGAGAGCGTGTCTAAGAAATAGTTGAGAGCCGTATCAATGAAGCAGTTTAGAGCCGTATCAAAGAAACAGTTGTCTAAAAAAACAGTTGAGAGCCGTGTCTCAAAATTTGTCATTTGAAGAAAGTCTTTTCTAATTTTCAAAACGTCTCAAGGAGAATTACCCACATTCTTTATAGCGTATACTTTTTTCACATATATATTTATATTGATAATTCTGTGGTCTAGAGTCTAGGAATTCATCTAACAATCAAAGTAAAAAAAAATAGTAAAAATTAAAAAAATATATATATAGATTAAGTGTAATTGTATCAATTACTTTGGATCAGTCATGTAATTAAATTTGTAATAGAACTAGACTAACAATCATAAATCTGTGCCATTAGAAATATTTTTACCAATTGTTTTTGTTTACTTAGATTTCATGCTTTTAGCTTTCTCAATACGCTATGATCCTATCACTTGTCGGGACCAGTCAGGAGGGAAAAAAAGGGGCGGAAGGGGTTATCTGCGTAAAGGTAAGGGGCGGAAGGGGTTATCTGCGTAAAGGCTACCGTGATCGCTTTTTAAGTGCATTTCATAAGATTTTAAGTTGTAAAAGGAGGTTTTGTCTTTTTAAAAAAAGTATTCTCAATTTTTTCTTGTTTACTGTGAGTAAATAATCTGCGCCCTTTAAATCCGAAGAAAATAGCATACATACACATCTATTGACCGCCAAGGTAAAAAAAAAAAAAAGCTAAATTAAGACTTATTTTCTAAAATAGAAAAATAGGCGTAGCAGTCTGGACTTCAGTCCCTCTTACAGAGAGTGTTGGGCAATGCAGACATAACCGTTACCATCCTAGCGTTTAATAACAGTGTTTAATTGTTTTGTGAGCGCTGTGACCGCGCATGCCTACTGCATGTCGACATATTGCACTTAAAAGAGATCTCATCCTTTCAGCGCCTTAAAGTGGTTCAACTTACAATAACAACCTAGGCCGGTTTGGAAAGGATAACATCGTGAGAAGAAGGCGCTCTTATAGTCATTAATTATGCCCCTTGCCAAATGCACATGCTCATATTGTATCCAGAGTAAACAAGAAAATGATAAAATGGGTATCCTGTTAGTATTAGGACTTCACCTTCACCTATGACCTATTCCTTAGTTTATTGGACCGATGGGCCACTATACAGGATCTGTTGACCGTCTTTCTCCATTCCTCTCTGTCTTTTGCCTTGGATAGAACCTCTTTCAATATCAGGCCCGTCCATTCTTTTACGTTGTCTTCCCATCATTTTCTCAGTCTGCCTCTTTTTTTTCCTGGTACTGTTCCTGAAGGAAGGTCTTTGCAAGCCCTGATGACCCTGTAATATGGCCAGTTTAAGTTAGCGTTTTTGGCAGTAATTAGCAGGTGATTCTGGGTTCAATCACTGTATGAATCCTGTTTTCTAATCTCTTCGTTTGTGATTCGGTCTTTGTATTAGGACTACTATCACTATTATTATTATTATCATTATTATTATTGTTGTTATTATTATTGTTGTAAAAGGAAGTAATATTCATCCTGCTAGGATTGAGATTTGTTGGGGGAAACAAAATTTGTTGTAGTGTAAATTGTCAAATAAAAAGTAACTGTGTAGCAGGTAGTAGGCCTACCGTCCTCAGAAGAGTAATGAAAATTTTGATTGCTATATTCAGGGCCTTCTGGATATCTGCGAGGTCAAGCATCATGACCCTTTCGGCTGGTATGACAAAATGGTTTATTGTTTATTTATTATATTGTAGTAGGGCTATATCTGTGGCTTCTATTACGGTGAAGACTGGGATTTGTTAATTTCTGTGGTACCGGTACCTGGTACCTGACGGCTGGTCGGTGTGCTGGCCACATGACATCCTCGTTAACAGTCTTATTATCAGATGGCCTTTACATAATCTGCACACTAGGTAGCAAGGTCTGAAAGGATACTTTACTTTTTTTTTACTTCTTTAGGACAGCGGTATTTCAATGAGAATCGGAAATTTTATTTGTGATTTCAATTTGCGATCGATTTTGTTATGAATTAGGCCATTTGTTATAGTTATTCATTTGTAGTTCTTTATTCCGGAGCGATAATTTTATAATGTTATGACAGATACTTATTATTATCATCATGATCGAATTATTCTATCTCGGTTAAAGTAAGACCTAGATTAGTCGCACTGTGACGGTTATCTACTTGCGCGACACCTAGTTTTATATTCATTTGTTTCTATGCGATAAGAAAAGTTAACCAGCTTTGTAAAAAAAAAAAAAAAATTATAATCATAATTTTATACACTGTGGATTTTATGTTCTAATATTTTCTTTCTAATATCAAGATTTAAAGTTTGCTTATAATAAAAAAATAAAATCCCAAAGTTTCTTAACTATAGGATAGGATCTTTCCCATGATGCAATCTTCCCTCAAAGCGAATTCTCAACTGGTATATGTTACACTACACCAAGTGACAGGTAACTTCCTACGTTTAAATTGACTGCTGGCCATTCGTATGCACCCATTACAACACACACACTGTGTTGTTAATTAAACTGACCTCTAACCCACTGAAGTGCGCGGACGAGTGAGTGATGTGCCTCCACGTGCACTGTAACGTTAGAAGGTGTGTTGTTGCACTATGGGAACTCTGTGTGCCTGTGTGTGTGCCTGTGTGTGTAGCTGAAAGAGAGTGTAAGACAAGAAGTGAATGCTAATGGTAACAAAGCTACTTACGTAAATGAATGCTTTTCTATTCGGTTTGATTAGTTCAGATTTTGTCTTATAAGCTTCAGACGTTCCTTCAAAAATACAGATTATTACGTCCTAGACCAGACGTCCTGCAAGACGGCAATGGGAAGGGTTCGAACTTGGGAACATCTGGACAAGGTCCGACGAGAATACCACTCGACCAGGCAGCCATCATTTTTTTGAAGCATGATCCGAAACAATGTTTTGCTCCATTTACAACAATTTGTTTATTTCTTATTTCTTTAGTAACGTGTACTTATAACAAGTATAATCAGTGGCGTCACTAGGGTCGGTGTCACCCGGTGCGGTAAGCTCAGTGTATCAACCCAACCCCCCCCCCCCCCCCCGCCATCAACCTTATCCAAATTTTTCTAAATAGAAACAATCGTTAATTCCTTTTGTTGAACCGATACAGTTAATTGATGGCCTACTTTCATCGATGTACAATTAGTCAATTCTATTATAAAATCCCACTGTTTATGACTTTATAACATTATTTTAATATTTTTTTATATACGATGTATATGTATTAACATCATGTAAACATGTTTCTATAACCTTTTGCTGTGTTATTCAAACTTTGGCTACCACCTTAGACATCAATTGGTCTCTGTGAGCGTTTAAAAGCCAGCGAGGTCAGGGGCGAAGCCCCGTGCGCCAATAAAATTCAATTAGGTGACCGGGACGTATCTGAAGTGTGAGAGTCCTTCGAGGCCCCATGAGCAGTGTTTCTCAAACTTTTTCATTGGCGCTCCCGCCCACTAAACGTTAAGACTTTTTTTTTCTGTTATCTATATAATTTTAAACTGTTCTGTTTAACCGAAAAAGTTCTTTCTGTAGATAGTATTAGAGAGGCATCATGTTCCCAATCCATCCAGCAGTGTGGTCTGTTGAAGCTTCTCCAAGCTTTTTCTTTCGTTCTCATCCTGAAATATTTTCTTGGAATCTTAGCACACTATTTATACTAGTTTAAAAAAATTTCTCAAATTAAGCCTAATAAGATAAGATAAGATAATTTTATTGATACAATCAAATGGAAATTCAGTTTGACTACATTTGACAACCTCAGCGTAACTACTTTACAAAAACAATATGGATGAAAAATTCGAACAACATTCACTCACGAAACACATACACATTCACAACCAGCGCGTTATGAATTAGACTTCTATATACTTCTCGATGACGACAGCTGATCTTGTAACACTCTGACCGACAGTGAGATAAAGGAGTTTTAAAATATTTCTGTTTTAGTCCTAATGGAAAGGAGAAGACCACTTCGTTCAGATCTTATGTAACAGTGGTTTAATGGGTGCAGGTTGTCTTCAAGAATCGTGAGTGTTTTGGAAATGCATCTTTTTTGGAAAAGCTTTTCAATAAAGAAGGAGGCAGCATTGGTCAATATTATTATACGAGGGATGTTCGAGGTACATATAGCGCACGTATGTCTTGACTGACTTGACATCATCTTCTTCGTCTTTAGTAAGAAGTCTTGCCGCCAACTGTTTAGTTTCGGTCACATAAAGGTCGTCAACTTAACGATGTTAAGCATTTGAAAGAATTTTGACCATTCTGACCATTCAAAAAGAATCACGTCAGCAGAGAAGTTTGGCAATGTCTTCTTCAAAACGTTCAATCGATATTTTGCAGACGCTTCATTCAAAATTGGTATACATTTTTAAAGATCCTTATTAGTAGATGATACCAAGTCTTTATCTTTACAATATTTTAAGTTTTAAACATTGATAATATTAAAAATTTGATTTATAGCTATTAAGATGCAGTAGTTCATGCGCGTTTGTAATGGGCTTGTTGTCTTATGGTAATCCTCATGTTTACAAAGGCGTCTTGTAGCGGACTTGTTTTGTTCACGCATATAAAACGTCAATAGCACGATGGTACGGTAGAAATTGGTTCATACTGCTGAAAAAAACGGGTTATACTTTAGAATCACGGTGTTGAAGGGGCATTAATTTTTTTTTTCTTTGAAAGAAACTTTTGAATCGATCTTGCTGCTAACGTAGAAATATTCTACTTGGACGATAAAACCACGTCACATAATGAATAATTTAACTTGTTTCAAAATTTCGTCTAATTAATGCTAAAATATAAAATAACTACAATGCAAATACAACGAAGTTGCGTCCCCCTTCTTATCGAGTAAATAGATAGATAGATAGATAGATAGATAGATAGATAGATAGATAGATAGATAGACAGATAGATAGATAGATAGATCTAGATTAGTACAGTGGATATGCCGAAACATATTTGGGAAATATATCTTGAGATTTTTTTTTTTTAATTTGCTAGTTTTTTGCCGACATACAGTTTTTCAATTTGGGTTTTTATTTTCTAGTTTTTACCAATATTCTTTTTTTTTTTCATTCGGGTGTCACCCCCTAATGAGTGTCACCTGGTGCGGACCGCACCCTCTAGTGACGCCACTGAGTATAATCATTATCATCATCATCAGTCCTTTGTGTTCCTCGTCTTTTTAAAAATCTTTTTCCTACTTTTCGCTCATTTAATATACCAAAATAAGCATTTATAGTTTATTATAGTTTATATATTATAGTTTATATATTATAGTTTATATATTATAGTTTATATATTATAGTTTATATATTATAGTTTATTTGTCAACGAAAAATGAATCGAAAAAAAAATAGACCACAATGAGGATCATACCGACGATGTTGGCGTGACGCTCTATCAACTTAGCTAACCCACAATCATACAAATTGCGAAAATTTAGCTTGAAATAGATTATTTCACTCTTATGCTTGGGTTTTGAACTGTCGACCTATGACTATGAAGAAAATGTGAGCTAATGTGTGTGGCTGGTGTTTGAAAAAAAAAAAGGTTTAAAAAAAAAAAAAATGAGAAAGAATAAAAATTCGTTTAATTAATTTGTTGTTTTATGAAAGTTTTAATTTTAGTTTTTTTTTATTTAATGTCTATTATAATCTCAATCAGATATATTTGTTTTCGTTTATCTCTGCAGTTATCACTTCTTATGACAATGAGACGGGGAAGTTTCTTGTAAGTGAAGGTAAGTTTTTTCGGGGGATTTAATTTACATTCAAATATATGACTAGGTGATGGCCCGTGCTTATCTTCGTTCAAATTAACATTTGTATAAATGGGAGTATAGTGGAACGGTCCACATCAAAACGCCAAGCCCCTCCACACACACACACTCTCTCTTTAAGTAGACCTTACGCGTAAAACACATTTCCTTTGGTTCTCATTGAACAGTGTAAAAGGGGGGGGTGCGTTATTTACACAAATTATTTCGCCTGGATTTTTAGGGCGCCCCTGAGTCCAACCAACTCTAATAGGTACCTGACCCTAATTTAGGGAAAGTAAAGGCGGTTAGTCATATGACATCCGCGTTAACTGTCGGCCATAGAAACAGACGACCTTTACGCACTGGCGGATCCAGGAGGGGGGGGGGGTAGGGGCTATCGCCCCCCCCCCCCCACTTGGCCGACCCCCCGCCACCCCGAAGGGGGGGGGCGGACGAATTTTGGTATAGAATTCACACAATTTGTATACGAATTTATTACTTATGTTAATAATATATACTAATTATTTATATTTCAACCTATTTTTAGATTATTTCGCCCCCCCCCCTTGTAGTATTTTGGCTGATTTGGTAGGGTCGGGAAGGGGCGATGGCATCAATCCGCCCCCCCCCCTCCACCATAAACTTTCGAGTGGGGGGGGGCGGTCCTATTTATTTGTAGAAATAACAGCTTGCTAACAGAATCAATTAAATATCTTAATGATTAAAACTTGTAATGGGTATTTTAACCGGTCTTTATATTATGTCGTTCATCTGTTGGCCGATTGGAAGGGAAGGAGCGAATACCTCTACTGCCCTTCCCATCTAAACCCTTTGAGTGGGGGGGCGGTCCTACTTTTATGGAGAAATCATAGTATGTGAAAGAAATTAGTCGAATAACTATATAATATAAACAGGTGGAAGTGCGATACATGCAATCCCCTTTCCTCCATCCGACAATCCAATAATTTTTCTTTTTGTATTATAGTAAGAAATTACAAAATTATAAAAATTAGTAACACATATAATTTATATATGCTATAAAGTAAATTCTTATATCGAGTCGCCCAACCTCTATTCTTTAATGAAAAATGCAATCATTAGCAGAAATGATAAAGAGGAGAGAGGACGAGAATTAATCGTTTTCATTTTACCGCCCTTCCCCTTTCCAGACAAAGTTTGTGTAATTTCACATGAATTTATCATAACTATTTTAAAAAAGACTTTTCTTTGGAAAAGTTATAATTCAAACGAAATTTTTCAATATAACAGTCACGGTTGAGATGAGTTCAAAAGCCGGATAATCTTTTCCTAGTCGACTTTTTCCAACCTTTACTCTATCTCAAATTTTTCAAGTTAAATAAATTTAGGATAACTCACAATTTATTCTTGAATTTTATTGAATATTATCAATCGAATTTTTTTTTTCGGCGGCGAGGGTTAGGGTCCTCAAAGCCTTAATCTAAATATGTGGGGTATCTTATCTTTTCAAAGAACAAATCGGTTGTATTTGCAATGTATTAAGGGACTATAAATTCATATTAGAATATTTTTCCACATTTTTCAAAAGTCCTTTATAATAGAATAAATAATGAGCTGTAGGTCAGGAGAATGCGTTACTGCAGTGAAGAATGCAAGAAAACGCTTTTAGCGTCGAGGCTTCGCCCCGAACCTCTAGAATGAATAATAAGCTGTAGATGTCAGGAGAATGCGTTTCTGCAGTGAAGAATGCAAGAAAACGCTTTTGGAGTCGGGGATTCGCCCCGTACCCCACTGATAAATAATGAGCTGTAGATATCCAGGAGAATGCGTTTCTGCAGTGAAGAATGCAAGAAAACGCTTTTGGAGTCGGGGCTTCGCCCCGTACCCCACTGATAAATAATGAGCTGTAGATATCCAGGAGAATGCGTTTCTGCAGTGAAGAATGCAAAAAAACGCTTTTGGAGTCGGGGCTTCGCCCCGAACCCCACTTATAAATAATGAGCGAGCTGTAGGTGTCAGGAGAATGCGTTTCAGCCGTGAAAAAACGCTTTTTGGTGTCGTCCGGAGCCCCACCGAGGAAGCTTACAGCGCTCTCCCAGACCCCCAAGCGTGCAAGAGAAAGGCCTCAACATGACTGTTTTTTTTTTTTTCTGTTTTTTTTTTGCCGAATATTGAGAAACATTCTTTTTTTATTCTCATATATCGAATATATGCACGTTTATGCATAGGGCTAGGGTTTACTGGGCGTTAGGGTTAGGGTTTGGAAAAAAATCGCCCCCCCCCCCCCCACTCCGAAGTTCTGGATCCGCCAGTGCCTTTTCGTCATATGACCTATACATCGTAAGGTCTTAAAGGGGAACTTTTCATAACATAACAGAACATAAAATGTGTTTGGTTATTTCAAAGATAAAAGAATAAAATTTTAACAACCTTTAAGTTTGAAAAATTAAAACTTTTTAAAGATAACTCAAATATCATTTAAAAAAATACTGATATCTCGCTTATATTGAGCGAAATAGAATCAATTATTTGAATTATTTTGAAACAATCATAAGTGTCAACACTCGCGCAAGATGCAAGATGGTATTGCGACTTTGACGCATTTGCTATCTAGCATTTTGATTAGTCTCATTCGCGCGTTGGGAGGAGAGCACCGTTCAATCGCTGCCAAATTTCATTATTGCAAAATTATTCCTTTAGTACATTTTCCATATAAAAGAAAATAATTAACTTAGACTAATTTATTAATTAATTTTTTCGTTGATTCATGTTTTGTCATATACAATGAATGGGAAGTAGGAGAAAAATGACCTAAAAGCTTTTGACCAGACAGACAGACGGATTAAGTTGATATCATTAGAGCCGTTTTGAGATCTGTGTCCACCACCCAGGTTTTAGATTTTTTTTTTTTTTCTTTTTTTTTTTTTTAAGTTTCCAGTTGCGAATTGTAAAAAAAAAATAATTAATAAGCTTTAATGTTTAATATTGCTCAAATATTCCATCAATAGGCACATTAAAAAATAAAATACCTATATTCAAGTCAGAACTTCATGGAACCTGGGTGGAGGGTGGATCCTGGACACAATCTCAAAAAAAAGTCTCTAACGATTTTTCTAGAAAATTAACTTTTGTTGTATATCGCTGAGAAAAGTCACACTAAGAAAACTCTAGTTTGACCGTTTTAAAAGTAAAAAAAAGTAAAAAAATAAAGAAAGAAATTTAAATTTGGCTAGAGAACTAGGTCTAGATCTAGATGAACATCGGTCTTGAAAAGATTATCGCGTTCTTGAAAGGACTATCGCGTTCTCGAATTTCCGAATGTACGATATCATTGATTCTAGAGAAAAATAAATTAATGTTCAGTAAAATTTTACGCATGTTCTTCTAAGTTAGCTCTAAGTCTAGATCTAAAGGCCTATCATTGGAATATTATAAAGTGTAGTAGATCTATACTTTCGTGGGGCGGGTAAAAGTCATTCATTAGCTATTAAGAGAAAAACAATCTCTCTTTAAGTTGTATAAAGGATGTTTTGTCTTTTTTAAAAACATTTTAATGCTTTTTTAGAAAGCATTTTGAATGTTTTTCTAGTTAAGGATGTCATCTTCTGCTTAGCAGAAGTGTACTTCAACTTTAACTTAATTGTTGTATGATCAGCTGACAGAATGTGGGCAAATAAATGTTAAACATCTTGATACCAATGTACAAATGTCCGTTATCAAATGGTAAAACCAATAGTCACCAAATAATTATGTGTACAGTTTGTAAACTGCAACAGTTTCATCTACCAACTGGCCTATGATTTTAGTCACCTAATGCATGATAGATGGTTCTAGAGGAGTGATTTCTGGTCCAAACTTCCTTGCGTTTTGATCTGAGATTTAAATAAACAATCTCTTTTAGACGTCAAAGTCATTAAGTGGTAGTAGTAGATGAACTTTACAACATCTGCCCCAAAAGATCTTTTTTTTTTTTAGACCTATTTTGTAACACGTATATTAATTATTAACTTTGTATCATTCTTGTATGTTAGAATTTCGCACTATAGATTTTTCGACCACTTCTTTTCATCTAATCGTCATCTCATGCTTGATCACAACACATGAATCCATTTAGTAAATCAATTAGTCGCAATTATTTAATTTTGATTTTTTTTTAAATAGGAAATTTACTAAGCTAAGGGGAGATAAACCTTGTGCAGAGAATTAGGCGATTGGAATTAAAAGATAGTTAGAGCAAAATAAATAATTATCTGTTAATGTAATGATTATATCAAAGTCTTTATGTATATTAATCAATTACAAAGACAACTAATTAACTTTTACATAAATGATTTTCTAAAACACAAGAATTGCTTTAGAAAAAGTTTATAGTAACTTATAAAATATATCATTAGTAGGCCTACATTGTACTGGGCCCTTATTACAAACGAACACGGTATATAGTTTCATATACTTTGTACATCTATTGACCTTGAGTAAAACGTTATTACTAATACTTATTATTGTTTTTGCTGACATTGCGGGATCCATGTATAAATAGGACATATATTCTTATCAGGTGGAGGACGTATTGCTGATCCAGATGACTGCTCACCAAGGCTATCCACAGTTCGGCTGAACGTAACCTCTCCTGACCCCAAGATTGTCTTCTTTCCTCAGTGCACTAAGATGGAACGTTGTGGAGGCTGCTGTTCCTCCCCGAACTTGGAGTGTGTTCCGTCGTACACTGAGAGAGTTAGTCTGAAAGTAAGATTTGTTCAACGAATTTAAAGTTGTCAATGATTCAATATATAATAGAGAAATATAAACTGGTCAATGCGATCGTTTGTAGTTGTGTTTTTGTATAACGCAATCTCTATTGACCGTGAGAAACAAAATGCTATCTTAAGATTCTGGGAAGACGCTCTTCCCTTAAAAAAACAACTTTTGATTTTCGTTTTAATAATGTAAAAATCCTATTTTGTAGGCTCTCTATATATACATCAGAAATGATTGGTACATACGTGTTACATTTACAATGGCAGTAGGTCTACTAGGCACAACATTTTATAGAGAAAATGGTACATTATATATGTATATATGGCGATATAATGTCTATTCTTAACCAGGGCCTCCTTCTCGACTACTCCGTCTAACATCCATAGGGACAAGATGAAAACAGAAAACAACCATCGAGATCATCACTAACCCCCCCCCCCGGCCCAACACACATACATTTGATCGAAAGTGTTCACCACTGTACTTGTCTCCCAGAGATCAAGGGTCACGTGTGTTACCCAGACCACGCCCACACACGGCCACACTCACCAACTAGCCGACGTAAATATAAAGCCACTAGAAATTTCATTACATTGATGTATCAATGTAAGTTTAAAAGAAAGGGGGAACACTTAACGAAGAAGCAAGGCAAGATGGCGGATGTTTGTTTCTAAATAAAGACTGGGAATGATGAGACACAATGTCAGTCATCTTGGTCTTCAGTTCTCTGTTCACAGTTCACAAGGCTACAGATTCGAGTCCCAGGAACGGTTGCCTTCCCAAAACACAAGAAATGACTTCCACTCCACAGTAACGACACTTCCACTGCTTCAGCCCCTCCTGTCTTCCTGACAACCCCTAACTGTTTCTCACATTGCTGGCCTGTTCATAGACGAACATCTCTTTCGTGTTACTGCAGAGGCGAACCATGCTTCATTCCCAAGACGTTCAGTTTTTCTTTCACTTGGGCGGATGGAAGCTCCTCTATCATAACACTGTGCTCTTCTCCCGGTCTATATGTTACGCTGTATCAAGCAGGATGGCCGTTAAACAATTTATTGATCAAACTGTGTGTGTGTTTTCATTATCTAAATCCGAAAACGGAGAGATCTAGCTATCCAGATTGAAATAGTGAGATGCAATTTATTCAATCCTTAAATTCAGTCTGGCAATGATTATTATTATGATGGCCAACAAGAAAGATAAAATACAGTTCTTTTTTTAGTTAATTCATGATTAAAGCTATAATGTTCTTGACATTTCAAGGTTTTTAAAGCCGAAGTTCCCTCCACCGATGCTACTCAGTTTGTCTACAAAGGCTTCCAGACCGTCATAGCTGAGCGCCATTTGATGTGCAGGATTCAATGCACTCTGGACGAGACCAAATGCGGCCCACAAAAGCTATTCCTGAGAAATCAGTGTATGTGCAAGTGCCGGCAGGACTTGAGGTGCGACTCGCCCCGAGCCTGGGACCCCGAAGTGTGTAGTTGTGTCTGCGCAATTAAGAAGGAGTGCTGCCCAAGTGGTCAACAATGTGGGCTGATATTTGATCCTGTAAAGTGCGAGTAAGTTTGTTTTGTAAAAATAGATTTTAAAAAATATTCTCAAAAATATTTATAGAATTTAGAGACAATAAGCTATATTATGAAGCAGTGTTTCTCAAACGTTCCCCCCCCCCCCCCCCAATTAGTCATCTAGGTTCTGGGGGAGCGTTGCAAGCTTCCACAGTGGGGTCTAGAACAGAAACCTACAGATGTAAAAAAAACAAAATTTTCAAACCGTTTTTTTTTTAAAGCGTTTCTCATATTTAGAAAATTCTTTCTGGAGGTAGAATTGAAGAAGCAACAGGTTTCCCCTCTAGCCAGTCAGGAAATCTGGGGGAGCGCTGAAGCCATATGCTGTCCTGCGTTTTTTTTTATCATAGTAAGAAGAGTTCATGTCAAAAATGTATTAAAAAGTGGTGAGACGATTTAGTACGCATGTCTAAGTTTAGTCTAAGTTTATATGTCAGTGGCCAGTACAGGAAAGATCAGAGAATCTTGAGAAACTTAGTGGCCTCATCGATGACCCAATTTAACTCCATCGGATATTTTTTTCCATGTCGAGATTTCAAAGACAATGTTTATATCCGATGACTTAGGAGCATCGAATTATTGTAAGAAAACATGGCTGCCATCGACAGTAACACGTTGCGTAGAATATTCTCAATTAAAAGAGTGACCCGTTCGCGTATTGTTTGTTGCCGACATTTTGGTTGGGAAGGGTACATTTTCATCACCTTGTGTAATATGGACTTGTTGTAAATTGCTTTTCAGATATGTTCAGATCTTACATCTGAACTCTATACATATATCGTGGTTTTTTTTAACCCTTATCCCATACATTCACTCTATTTACTGAGCTGTTTGAGCATTTCAAGGTGAAGGTGAACAGAATGCATATCATGGCAATGTCTTAGATTCCGAAGATTAAGAATGATTCCTCAACGCCAGTTGCGACCTGCATATTTAGCACACCTTATACATGCCCAGCCAACATCCGACGTAGGTCTATATGTTTTCTCATCGTCTTCTACGCCTGTCTTCGGCAAGAGCTTTTCTCTAATCCTCAAGTGTACCGTACCAGCTCAGCTTTCGTCTGTTCACAGTATTAGGGAGTTCTTCCTTTTTGCCAAGCAAAAATGTTGACTTGCAAAGTACAATCTCATTTGCCTTCTTTACCTGCTATCTGAAACACAGCATTTTTCTGTAGCATTTACTCTCAAAGGCCTGGATTCTTCTTTCAGCCTCAGCATTCAGTGTCCAACTTTCACAACCTTTTAGGAGCACAGAGAGCACTAACGAAGAATACAGTTTTAATTTTACTGGGAAGCTGAAATTACTCCTACAGATTTTCCAGTTTGGCCATGGCAAGAGATGCCAAGTTTAAACGGATTTTTATCTCTTTTTTTGATCCTCCATCTCTTGTTAGTTTGACCTTAAATATTTAAATGAGTCAACTTCTTCCAATAGGTCTACATTGAGTAAGTTAATAAATTTGATTTTTTTATTTATTTTAAAATTCCACAATAGAAAGTACCATGCTATAATTAGAACACAACATTTAACACTCATTTATAATTATTTAAATTGATATTTCCTTCACAGTTGCGCTATCAACAATAATGTCATGCGAGCCTCTTCTGGCGCCAACATCACTGCAGAGCAACATCAAAATTATTGGTCCACCTATGGCAACAACACTTCTAACGTCATGAATGATTTAGAGACCCAAACAGCTTCGCCCACTTCAACCACTACTAGCACTACTTTACCACCCGCAATCACGACAGTTCCACTTCCGGTTCCTGATGATCCTTGCGCCAGACACAGTTGCCCAGGCAATATGATCAAGGTTGTACTTCTACCTGCTAACATATGCGGCTGCAGAATGAGACCCAGGACAGGTAGACCTAGACGATCCATTGCAAGAGTGCTACAGCCTAGATACATGCAAAGAGTGTAGAGCAGTGAGAAGGCATCGTTCAGTTGACTATAAATGTTGTTAACTTACTAATAACAATGTATCAAACGATAAGACATACTCTTCAATTATTATGCATTGTGAAAGTCTAGACCCTGCACATTGTGATCTTTTGGGTTTGTTTTATTTGGTTTAAAAGATTTTTAAAAACTGCTTACTGTGAATAACTGATTGACCTCGTATATTTGTTTTTTTTTTTTTTTGTTTTGAATTGTTAAAATGAGATCATTATAAACATAACCCTTTTAAAGTGATTGTACCATATAGTCCAGGCAAACCCACAAGGGCATTAAACATAAAGAGAGCATAGAAATCTGTATTGTATTTTAGTACCACAACTATATTGTATTACCAAATCTGTTTGTCTTTAATTTTCATTAAGACATCAATTAATAAAAGGTTTCTAGCTTTTTTTATTCTAGCACTTCATTATTACATAGTCCTATATTAATAAATAAACCTACTAATAATAGTAGATGAATAAATATATAGTATTCTAAAGTAATGGGCCTACATTATATAGATATAAATAATATCATGACGCATTTAACAGCTTTCAATCACCCTTGTAACAACTTCCTCACCAAAAAATTAACACACATTTTTACCTTTAACTCATACTTGTTTAACATAGAAACACTACTAAGCGCAATAACATACCTGTACAGTCATTTAACTCACATCTATAGCTACCTTTTGACAAACAATATTTCATTAAAATTTATTTTTAAAATGCTTAGCTGTTAGAAAAGGTAACATAAATTTATAATATTCATATATAGAGGTACAAATAAAATCACATTTCTTACCCTGCATGCTGGTCCAGACACTGGAGAACATTTTCTGTTGTGCTTTGCAATCTAAGAATGGATTCTAAATCACTGGCAAGGAAAACCAATTTAAAAAGTATAAAACACTAATAACAAGACTAACATATATACAAATACTTATTTATTTTTTTGCCTATTTGCTATGCCTGTGTGATCAAATGGTGCACATTCTGAAGAGTCTTTACAGAGGAAATTGGAAACTTACATTTGAACGGAAAACAAAAATTAAGGTAAATGGATACAAAGACGATAATGTTGGGAATACAGTTTCAACATAAGAAATATTTGTAAAATAATTTTGTTTTGATGTTAGTGTAAGTATTTTAAATCTATTTATTGTTTATTTTCTTTTGGCTCTAACGTGTTTTTGGTGCTATGTCTAGCACTTCAAAAAACTAGAATCTCTTTGCTTTTTAAAACATTTATTATATAATAAATCAATGCTGTGTAACTAAACAAAATCAAATTGATGATAAAATGGCAAAAACATGTCTATAATAAAATGCTGCTCTTGTTTTGTTATTTATTTTAAATAACTTTTGTTTGGTCAAATGTTTTTCTTTTGATATTGGTAATTTTAAAAAAGTTAACTATCCAATCAATGAATGATAAGAAAAAATAGACTATGGAATTGAGTGGTGAAGACATTTTGATATTTTCAGAAGTTAAATCTGATCTCCCATGGGGAACCTTTAGGTGAAGAGATTCCTCTTTACGAGTACAATTTAATACTCAAGAAGTAGAGATCACAACAAGATTTAACACAGACTAAATTAAGATATAATTGAGCAGATAAAACAGTTGATCTATTTAGTCAGTGTTATCACAAGCTGTGAAGATGCATACAGTGATGTTGCATGTTAGGGAAAGCAGGAACCATCTTTCAAAAGCTACAGTTTATCTTGGCAAATAAATCAATCAACTTGGAGACTAAGATTCACCTCAATACAATCAACAGTCACCTACACTTATGATACAAGGAATTCATCCATAAAGATTTAAAAGAGACTAGACTCATGGTGATGACTGAGAAGGATCCTAAGAATAACATACTAATAAGCAGGATCTTATAAATCCCAATGCTTGCCTTTAAATTTTTCTTGAATTTTTCCCCAACTATTTTACTAATCAATAAAATAAAATTTTGAAAGAAAACAGAACTAGAGCTTGTGCCACAGGTTATTATTTTTAATGCTTATATTTATCACATATAGAAATATGTTTAAAAAATAAGATAATTAAAAATCTAATCAAGTGTGAGCATACATAATACAAAGTCTGTTGTAGTTAAAAAAACAAACTAGAAGTCAGTGACAAAACTATCAGACTTAATGTCACTATGACATAATATTCATGAGATTTAATGTGATATCATAATACAAGTCAGGTGAAACATACTTAAATATTGCAGAATCTTGTTTTTTTTTGCTGGTTAAATGAAATGCATCAGTTAAAATAAGCCAACATATAAATACACAGGTATGGATGGCAGAGGGAACAAAACAGTTTGCATTTATTCAACTCTTTTTTACACCAAATATTAGAGACGTATATATAACAAAAACTGTAAATTAAACATTGCATAAAGACAATGTTTCAACAAATTATGAAATTGAAATCAGTTTACGTTTTTAAGCTTCAGATACTAAATGTTTTAAAATAAATCCTACCTCACTAAAGTTTTATTTTTATTTTTATTAAGCATTAGTTGTAAGTGATATATATTTTTTTAAATTGTAAAATTTGTATCATACTATAAGCTGTTATGGTGGAAGGTTTTTAATAAAAATTATTGATTCTCCTAGAAATGTTGAGATGATTTGTAGAGCATTTTATTATTATTATTAGAACATTTGACCAAGTCTAGACGTTTTTTGTTGCAGTAATACCATCTACTAATACAAATGAGACATTACACTGTACATTAACATTTGTTCCCAATTATTAGATTGGTACAAAATAAATTCCCTTATAAAATATCCAATAATAGCCTTTTCACTAATTGTTGGATAGCTTTCATTCACACCAGCAAAACATCTACACAAATTAAGAGCATTTGTACACAAAATATACACATATTATGCTTCATTATTTTGGATACTATATAAGAAAAGGGGAATAAGTATACAAAAGTAGATACCACAGAATTCAGGTTCTTGAGATTTGGACCATTTCATAAGCATGTTATATTAAAAATGCTTTATTGCATAATATAGAATTTTTCAACCTGAGTTATACAAACTTTTGAGGGCATTCAGAAGCCCTAATGGGGGAAGTTAGCAGCCCTAATGGAGGCACTCAGAAACATTTTGGTGATGTTGTACTGTGTTTTGAAAGAGGAATTAACCCTTTCTCTCCTAACTGATGATACCAGCGTTTATTGCACCAGAATGTGATAAATAATTATGGAGAGAAAGAGTTAATGAAGAAAAGGCCAAAGAAGATAGAGGAAATCAAAAGTATCTAGCTCTACTAGGTAAGACATTGAATGATGCATACATACTACACATATATAGGCAGCACTAGGGACCAAGTATTTAATGAGAAAAAAAAAGGTGAATTAAATATGTAAATATAATGGACTGCGCCCTTGGTAGGAAAATAGCTGAGAAACACATTTCCTGACCAAAAGTCATGGAGAGAAATTTTTAGACTTATTTTTCAAATTAATAGAATAATTAAACCAGCAGTAGAAGTGTCACTTTCTCTCTTTATAAAAGATTTAAATAATAAACTGGAATCACCATTGGGACTGCATCAATTCAAAATGGTTAACATTGGAATATATTGAGTCAAGATGAGATTGCTTCAGATGGACAACAGGTTGGGTTTTTTTACAAGGATTTTTTAAATTAGCATTTGATTCAAACATTTGTATGATACAAACTTTACAAAATATACAGTTTTACTGCCTTACAGAAGACACTGTACATCTCATTCTATATCCACACATGTACATTATGATGCCAAGAATATAGTTAAGTGACTGATTAAAATAATGATTTGGTTGGTTAGTGTGAATAACTATTGTGATTAATGTTTCTAAAGACAAAGTACAATGATTAGGTGATAAACATGTAAATATTTTGAGTAAATACTCTCCATAAAAGCACATAGAAATGTAAAATTGCATAATCCCAGGACACTGTAAATATCATTAAGTCCTATACAAAATATGAGTCAATACTGAAAGATGAGGGAATTGATTGTTTAAAAAATCTATAAAATGTGTTTCATAGGCTCAGTCCATTACTGTGTCCTAAGCTCTTCTATTCATCTTGTTATAAAAATGTAAAAAAGAAACAAAAAAAATGTATATACAAATATTGACTCCCAGGAAGTAAGACTCCTTAAAATATTGAGACAAGTACACAAAACAATCATAAAAAATAGTACAAAAATGGTTGTTCTCAATACTTTTTTAAAAAGAGGCTACTATCAATCCTCCCAATCTATCCAAAATACCTGAATCAATTTTGATGCTTTATTCTCATTTTTTTCCCCTAATATCTATTTTAATAAAGTATTTGACAGACATTTTTTCACCAAAGTAGAGGGTAAAGGTCAGCAGATTATAGATCATTGTCTTTTTATGTGTCCTAAAAGCAGATTATATCATTGTCTCGTATTTGTCCTTTCTATATCACAAGTTATTTAATGTCTTTTTCTTTTGATTAGGTCAGTGGTCAGTCATGTTGTTATCATACTAAAACTCGTGCACACAATTTTCTTTGCTGCCTTGATTGTAGGAGCATGGGATAAAGAAATAACAAAAACACTCACGAGTACCAAAATTATATGATGTTTACGACATGAAACAGTTTCACTCATTGCATTTGCTGAGTATTAAGGTCAGGGTAGAACCTCTTGATAGCAAAAGACAAAATGGTAATGATGAGTAACAAACTATAATAAAAATCTTAATAGCCACATTTTTAACTAGGAACATATTGTAAACAGTAATTTAACCAAAGTTTAGCTTATTTCTATATTTCTTTTTTATGACATAAACTTGTGCATTTTGGAATTTGTTTTTTGTCAAATTAACTTCCAATACAACCAAATTAAAAGCACCACAAATACAGAAGACTTGGGTAATCTTCCATATTTATTGCATCATCACAATTTTCTCTCAATTGGGCCCTTTAGGGGGAGGAGTTCTTTCTGACCTGTCCCTAGTCTCAGAGTTCATCTCATCAATTATTTTTTTTTTTTACATATTAAGGAGACAATTTTGGACAAGCAAAACAAAATATATTGTTATTAGACTTGTTACATTTGTATAACAAACAACCCATAAGAATTAATTACATAAATCAATTTAAATTTTACAATACACAAAGTGAATGTACACATTTACAAAAAAAAAAAAAACCTTCAGAATCTCCAAAGTGTTATAGCGAGATAGAAGATAATAAATAGTATGACATTTACAAAAACAAAATCAATAAATTAAATGGAATTTACAGATACAGCGTTGATAGGGAAGGGTCTGTTTATAAGGAAAAGTTTATGTTGATGGAAAATCCAAATACTAAAGGGTTACAACTCAATTTTGCTCTTATAGTTACTATTACAATGATTCAGTTTCTTATTAGACTTCAACTTCAAGTAAAACCATAATCAGAAATCTTTATGGTTTACAACAAATAGTGAATAGGTATCTCTAAAAGATTTTTTTTTAAAGTTTCATTACTATATTCCTATCTGATATACATATTTATTTCAAAGGTTCTTTCATGATAATTAATAGAAAATAAAGTTGGGAGTTTATTTGTATAATATATTATAAAGCTTATTTTTCTGGGAACAATAATTTTATCAGCCTAGAAAGAATTAAAAAAAATATATATATTTGCATTATTTTTTTCTCATCTTAAATTTGATGATATTAAAAGGGACTAAAACATAAACTAATAAAAACACAATTTAAAAACCTGTGGTATGAGCTATTAAAAGATGGTAATATCTATCAAGCAGACATGTCTTCTTCAATGGTAGACAGGCAAGTTATTCCCATTTCACTGGGTTTGTCAAATCTTCTTTGGGGCAGTTTTGGCTTGACTTTAGAGGCACAGAATGGAGATGATGCTGCGATGGTGGACAAACTTTCACAACATTCTTTCAAGCTCTGCTCTTGAATCTGAAAAAAGAAACAAAATGAGTCATGCTTTTTCAAATGTAAATAATTACATTTTTAACTTGTAGACTTCATACAAAAAAGCAAGAATTTAAAAGTACAAAAATTTGTTTATTCCTGATCTGTATCGCATTGTTTAAGTTCATAAATTGCTAGGCATAAAGAGAAGCTAATTAACTGACTCACTTTCATTTCTGAATTCATAAAGCAATCTTTACATATATTCTTTGACTATTAGGTATTTTCATTTATGGCTAGCTTTTAGGAGTAGCCAGCAAGCACAATAAAGAAAGTATTGATAAGCTATGTGTTTTAAAAGGCATATGATAATTTTAGTGCACTTTTATGCACTGCAGAATTAAATTTTCTACATTTTTCCATTGGTAGCACACAAACAATTCAATATAATTTTCATATCATTTTAAAGAAGTGTTAGACTTTCACTCAATGACTTAAGCTTATGGGCAACTAGCTACAGGTATAAAGGAGATCTGTTATGAAGATCAACTGCTAGGCATTGAGATATTCTTTAATTATAGCTCTATTCTTTTTTATTTAGTTGGCAGGAGTAAATTTCAATCTAGTTTCCTTCACATATATATTTTATTGTGAAAATCTTCAATTGAGACATTTTTTTTCAAAACACAATTCTTGATGTCATAACTTATGATGAAAATGACTTGTTAATACTTACATTGCAATATACAAGAAGTTGTTGCTCAGATGGACTTGTACAGTTTTCAGTTTTAAAATGATGGATCAGAGACAATGCAAGTACAGCCGGCTGAAAAGCAATTGAAATATTAGACAAGCTTAGATGTGAAGCTAAATGAGGGAGATGCAAGGTGAAACAATTTAAAAAGTGAATGTAACTTTTATGAGATTTTCATAAATGGGGGCTAATACTTAAATAGCAGTCCTTTACGATGTGTTCACAGAATATGGATGTATTGATAAGCTATGTCTTTTAAAAACCATATAATAATACTTTTATTTTGCACTTTTTAACACTGCACAATCAACTTTTTAAGTTGTTTCTTTTGCAACACAAAGTAATTGTGATTTAGTTGACATGTCTTTCAATAGGTGTCCTTGTTTAGGTTGTCTGTCCTGTCATTGTTTATGCTGTCCGTCCTTGTCTTTATGTTGTCTCTTTCAAAATCTCTCCAACTTTTTTTATTTTCTTTCCTTAACATTTTCTTCAAGTTCTATTATATGACCCCCCCCCCCCCCCATTTCTTCACATCACTTTATTTTCTTTTTCTATTTGTTTTACATTAAAGAATGTAAACCAGATCATTAAAAATCAACATGTAAACAACAAGCAAGTACCAGTAATTCAGCTTTATGATGAAAATTCCCAGTTTACCTCTTTTGTTTTTTTTATTTTTCTTATAATTTTTTTTTATAGCTCTCAACTTTCATTAAAAGTGATGAATCCTTTTCTGGTCCTACTTTTATCACTTTACATTTGTCATTGAAGAAATGAGATAATCTCTACTTCATTCGCCTTTTTACAGTAAAGGTTTTTATCTTTGATTTAAACAGACAATATCGTGTAACACTTACCTCCAAGAGAACAGTGGATTGCTTGGCCAGACACTGCTGTGCTAGTTCTGTTATTTTATGACTGGTAGCGTCAGTACTCATCCCATAGATGTCAGCAAACAGAGATACAAAGTCGAGATATGACACTGTGCTAGAGCACCAGCCAAACTTGCTCAAGATGTGTCTCTCCATACGACACAAGTCTTTGGTTGTCCACTCAAAGTTTCTGGACAGGTCCTTGGCACTTGGACACAACTGTGAGGTTAAACAAAGACTTTGTATTATTCCTTAACCATACTGGTCTATAAGAGAATAAAGCAACATTGCCCAACTAACAAGTTACAAAAGTCAATTAAAAAAAAAACAGCAGCTAACAACGTACTTCTTCAGGTTCAAACATTTTGGAAGAAATCAAGAAACAGGCAACAGCAACAATAGTCAAGTGCCTCTCTGTTACCTAAAAATAGAAGAAGAAAAAATATATACTTTGAGATATATTTTTAAAAGTGTGCCAAAACCTCATCCAAATACAAAGTATTTGTATAATAGGACCCAAGCAGTGGCACAGGAGATACTAAATAATAATGAAGTCAGTCATGTTAAAACTAGAACTAAATTTAGAACAAAAATGTTCAGACCAAAATTAATAAATAGTGACCTAAAAATTTTCATTTGTAATATATTTTAACATTGTACTTTTTTTATATTATTTCAATATAAAATTATGTATTTTTTTGTTTATGTATAGGGCTACTGTGAAGGAGCATTTAAAGCAAAAATATTCATTTTTAGGTAGATAATAATAGGCCTACAAGAAAATGAAGAATGGGTTATTAAAAAAAAACAACAGAGACCTCAAGTGTAACTAGTTAGTAAAATTTAGACTTGAAAGGATTCACACATATATAATAATCTCTAAAACAAACAATTCTTGTATGTGTTCTGTAGAATGAACATAATGAACACTAGGGTGGAAACCCCCCCCCCCTTTTTTTTTTATATCTTTTTTATTCTGGGCATACAAACATACATTAGTGAACACTACAGTTTCTATTAAAATATTAAGAGTACTTTTATTGCAAATAAAATCAAATGTATTCCTATACAAATGATTGAATTCATTCACTTTGTTCTAACACAACAACAGATTACAGCAGTCACGACATACAATTTTTTTTTTAAAGTCCATGAACTCTAAATAAGTTATCTGCTCTTGTGGAAAAAAACGGACAGATAAAAGTTTATTTATAAAACTGACTTCATTCTGACATAACACAGTTACAGTAGCCAATAGCTACATTAAAAGAAATATAATACAATAGGCTAATAAGAAAATTAGTCATTTAAAAAATGTAAAGAGTTCTTTTTCATTTAGCCCTATAGTGTCGGCATAATGTGTCGGCATACTTGTGTGTGTGTACTATTAAAGACAATGCACCAACACCAGTTTGAAACAATGTGTAGGCATACTTGTGTGTGTGTACTATTAAAGACAATGCACCAACACCAGTTTAAAACAATGTGTAGGAAGCTACGACGGTCATTAAAAAACAACAAAAACGAAATGAACTTAATTGTGTTCTAAATTTAGAAAAGTGAAGTTATTTTGGATCTTCAACTTTCCACTACGACAGGGCGCTGCAGTACATAATAAAACTACCAGAAGTGTGTAAAGTGGGTCAACACGTCAGGAGACTGCATAACATTAAGTCACGGGAAAGGTGGCCGGGGAGGGAGATGACGTAGTCTGCGTCAGAGTAGAGCCCACCAGAAACATGATCAAAGTATCGTAGGGAGACTTCTGTTCAATAGAAATCCACGCCCTAACGTGTTATATGACGTCTGCAATACCAGGCAAACCCAAGAATCATAACTGTTACAAGATGAATAAATAAAGCACTGTTTTAAACTCATTGTCCCCTTGGCTTATCATAGGCCAATGAAACTAAATTTTTATATTTTGTTGATTATAAGACCTATAAGTTTTTTTCGCTTCATTAGCAGGGAGATACAGAGATAAGAGGTGCGTTAATAATTCCCTATTATTTCTTTGGACCTGTCCAATTACATTACAAGTTTGCAATCCCGATGATCGTTTCCAACAGCAAGCTCTGCACCAACTCCACTACAAGCTGTAGCTGTTGAGCTGTAGTGAAACCACAAAAACGTTTTATATTTCTGTAAACATACGCAACCAACTTTCACAAGGAAGTCTTGACAACCTTTCTTGATCAATTCACTGTGTCATTACTGGTCAATGTAATGGTTCTATTCAACAGGGAAATAGTTTGCCAAAACTTTCTTAATACCCCGATACACACAATACCATTTAAAAAACATGAACAAAAAAAGAAATTCCCAGAAAATTAAATGGTTACAAAAACGTTGATATCTAACCAAATGTACTTTCATAAAACTTTGACATATTGCCAAATGGGAAGATCTAGCCAAAAGCTAAGATATGTAACAGGCTATTGATTCGTTTAAATGCCACTCTGGACACCCACACTACCTGAAATTGCCGTTTCAGTGACGACCAGCTTACATCAGCTTTATTTCCTATCACACTAGCATGAGCTATTGGGAAAATCCAAAGTGATCGTGGGCTGACTCCAAGGAAAGCGGCTTGATTTGGGGAAAAACAACCAACTATTTATGCTATTAACTATGACTGTTGGTCTTATCGCTAAGTAGCCTATGACACTAATCTACGTTTGTTATCTTTTGGAACGACATTGAACAAAAATCGTTCATTTCACACATTAGTCTATGATGCAAAGTAGTGTAGAAACAACAAAATGAACACAATAAAAGGAAGAGAAACAGCAATAGCCAGCTCGGTGTCACACTAACAATACACAGTCTTTATAAATTAACCTAATCTTTGCTACATCTCGGACACTTAGATTAACATAGCGATGATCTAAGCATGTTATCTCGAGTTTCTTAGGGTCAATGACACACACAGAGACACACTCAACCTATTCATGTTTTCGTGCGGTCGGCTGAGCGATTATGTTTTTGATTATCGAGACAAAAAGTGGGAGCTTCTGTCGAGCTCAGGATACCAGACAGCAGGGTGTCAGAGAATTATATTTATACTAAAAGAGAGAACGGACAACAACAAAAAAGGTCTAGAAATTCTACAGCGAAAATGAAATCAAAACAATCCCCTGGAAAGGTCTATCCAATTTACCCAAAGGATGCATTCTAATCACTTTAAATGATCTGTCTAATAGTCGAAATTTATGGGGGAGAGAGCAAGGGAGAAGGGGAGGGAGAAAGAGAGGTATTATATTAAGGGTATTGGTTACATCTGCATCATTTACATAATTTACCGTTCGACAACCTCCTAAGTCAAGAATGGTGAATTAGAATTTTGTTTGTTTGTTTCGCAAACTGGTGAGTGGTGAATAATAGAACACCTCTACCGCTGACAACTAAGATTGAAAAAGTTGTTTACGCCTTGTTCCTCGAACACGAAGTAGAACTTCCATTTCACTTGCCCTACTGGTATGTAAATCTATGAAGTTGGGACTGGGTAAATATATACTTTTTGTAATACTCCACTTAATACAAGATGGTGGGAGGTAGTAGAAAACCAAAATAACTAACCTAACTGTAAAAGATGCCTTGAAAACGTTCTGATGTGGTTAAGTGTCAGTGGGACAACTAACATTAGTATTCCATTGTTATCTAGGCCTAATTCAGGTCACATTTAAGCATGTAGTCTGTTCCGACAGACGAGACTGCAAGATATTGGTAGACCGCTGATCTTGTTAACCTCTTCAATCCACAACAAAAGACGTCTCATGAAAAGGTCACCTAAAAGTATCCAGACTATGACCACAACGATCGAGTAGACTGTACAATGTGACTACGGCATGCATAAGAAAGCTAAGGGTTCGTGTCATTCAGGGATCGAGAAATGTCTGGGATCCTTGGTGTCACTTTTGCATTTAACAATTACATTTCAAGGTATTTGAAATCTAGATCTAGAATATCTGCATTGTGTAAAGCGGTGATTGGAGTAGCTGTGACCTATTTCTTTTAGTGAATAGACTTGTCTGTAATGAACTTTAAAGACCAACTGAAGATTTTATTTTCCAAATTAGAGATTATATTCATCTCGACAGTAAACAATATTCAATTAAGTCCTTGTAAATCTAAGATTTCAAAAAATGATTAGAATAAGCAGCTTGAAGTCTTGAAGACGGCTAAATTAATGAGATTTTTAAACTGTTAAGGAAAACAATCTCTTAAATTAAAAGCGGAAATGACGTGGACGAAGGGAAACAGGGGGAAAAGGTTATTTCTAGCGCTGAGCGTGTTCTAAATTCATATTTGTTGGTCCTCTACCGTGATCATCACAACGATACTAGTGATGCAGATGGGTGCCTTCAGACAATGGCATATAACAGCATATTTATTATAGAATACAGCCATATACCAAAAGAAAGGAAATAACTAATGGTATTTACAAATATGTGACTCACTGAGTCAATCTAAATTCTAGATATAGATTATTAGATTACATCTAACCTTTGAAAGAAAAGCGCATGAAAAGCGTGTCTGTGGTTTCCATGGTGCACTCGTATACATTGGTTAGATTGTATGTCGATACATCAAGACCAATTTTTGCTACATCTCAATAACTATATTCCAGATACTGAAAGATTCTCAGAAATTATGAATGTTGTCTTGATGACGCTGAACACTTGTGTTTGGCAAATTCTTTCACTCTTTGATCAGAAATAGGCCTGATACTGACTCCGTAATTTACAAAGAAATCAGTGCTCTATTCTATGTCATTGTCACCAGTGAAAAAAGCTTAATTAGAATTCCCTTGGCTAAGGTAAGCTTTAGTGTGTACAGAGTTATGAGAGTGCACTTTGTAATCAATACAGACTAGAGAGAGAACATTCGGCTCAGAGACTCTTACATAGGCCAGTGAAACAGACTGAATACATTAACTATGATACATCCCTTCTGTTACTACTCAATTACAAAGTGAATATCACAACTTGATGTGACAGCAGAAAGCTGAAATATTTCGAGTTGAAGACAACTGCACAAAACGTTTTTTGGGGAAGTCCCCACTTGCATTGCATGCCACAGAATGGGTTATAACCCAACTCATAACTACTAAAATACAGCACCAGACAAAGACAGGGCGTCTGCTGCTTGAGGGACAGCAATGCTTCCACCAGATTAAAGATAACGCATTATGTAATGCATGCACCACATAAGGACACAGTGACGCCCCATATCGTAGTACGATAATCGAATTGGCCTTGACCTTAGCAGGACCAGAAGTAAACAAAACAAGTCGACTAACAAAGTCACCAAAAGCCGATGAGATTGTAGGCAAAGAAAAACTTATCTTGTTTATCATTGCTTTTTTTTTTTTTAGTTTTTGTTTACAAATCCGTGCATTGTTGTTGTTTTTTTTTGTTTCAATTTCAATTACGTTTTTTTTTTTTTTATCAAGGCCATCTAATTCGAATATTACAAACTATTCATATTTTTTTTAATGTACCAAATCGCAGACACTTCCATTTAAAAATAAGGCCTGCAAAGTGAGGCAGTGGTATAAACATTGCTTAGTTCTTTAATACGCAGAAACGTCAACCTGATTCTCGTTCACCGAATTCGCAAGTGAAAGACCTAGATAGATCTTGATGTAGATATTTAGGACAGAGCATACAAAATAATAACAACTACTTCTCTTTTACAAACTCCACGTTCAAGTGTAAACATGTAAATGTGCGCACAGCTCGACACATGCACTCTGACACACTCAACTCAAACTTGCTTTGTGTATATTTTTTTAACACTCGTAATGTAATCTTTAAAGGGAGAAAAAAAAAGACACTGTGGATGACATCAGTTTAGGAGTACACACATTACGTGCGAACGCTCAGCTGCCTCTCGCCAACTCGATTGGGACGAGGGCAAATCGAGTGTCCTACTCTCTCTCTCCTCCCACTCGTGTCAACTCCAGTGATGTGGTGTTGACAAAAACTTCCAAAGGATTGTCAGCGGGTACACAAATTAAATTCTAGGATAGTAGTCGGCTATTTAGGGAAATATAAACTAGCTCATTGGTCAAAATACATAACTTGGGTTGGACAGTATCGCACTTTTATTTTGCAAAAAAATGAGAAAAGAAAGTAAGAAAAGAGACAAGAAAAAAAAAATTAAGCAGAGAAAAAATATCGAGTAAGCAAGGGAGAGAACGATGATAATAAAGGAAGAGCGAGTAATACAGAGAAAAGAGTGAGTACGAATTAGAGGAGTTAAAAAAAAAAAAGAAGTGGTGTAGGTCTCCTCCCCATACCCCACCCCCCCCCCC
Organism: Biomphalaria pfeifferi; assembly: GCA_030265305.1. Classification (NCBI taxonomy): domain Eukaryota; kingdom Metazoa; phylum Mollusca; class Gastropoda; family Planorbidae; genus Biomphalaria; species Biomphalaria pfeifferi. The sequence goes on along the minus strand of JASAOG010000016.1, from coordinate 1,781,865 downwards.
TCTTTTTTTTTTTTTTCTGTCACTGGAAGCGAAATAAGCATTTACATCTGAAACAAGAAATGCGGTCAATGTGACCTACTTCTCCGGCACTTCTGCGACCTAGATAAATGTGAACGATAAATGGTAATTATTCCTGGAGAGAAACGTCCAGATAGAGCGCACCTCAGTGTGCGACACATGTAATTATATAACGATCGGGCTCGCTTTAAGACAGAAGGTGAGCTATTAAACTCCTCAAACTTATTTGTGTCACTTTCCCATCTAGAAGCCTAGTTTTAGCTTGACCTTCTTCGTAGACTAGAAGCAATGCATTAACTTGTAGAGACTTATCCTACGTCAACTAGTACATAAGGCTTGTCTTCGAGTGCGATAATTGAAGAGAGGGGCAATAGTTCACACACTTTGACACACCCAGCGCAGGCATAATCGTCTGCCGGTGGTCGGTTTCAACTAATTAAAAGGGAAGGGGGTACTCTAGCGTTTAATCTAATTGAATTTTAAAAAAAAAACGTAACACTGGCACGCTAAATGTTAGCAGCTTTGACAATGGGGACACTGGTGACTGAAGTGATGAAACGCGAATGACCTTTCTGGTATAATTATGTGTATGTGTTGCGGTCCAGTCATAGGGCCCAGTGGACACACAGGTGAGTGCCCGACCTCGTAATGCTTTGAAGAATGGGTCTCACATTTTCATTGGCTGGTAACCTGGTAAAGCAATAGCCTTTGCTAGTGTACCACACGTTTCGCATAAGGCACAAACGGACCAAAGGCTGACTTCACTTGTGATCTCATTGAGTATTGTTTGGTCATACCCGAATAAGCAAGACCCTAACAAACTAGACTGTACTCTACAAGAGGAGGTTAACTAAGGTCAACAATCGGAAACTATACACAACTTTTGTTCAACTAAATAATACAGTCTTGGTATTCTATAGAAGCGTTTAAGAATAATTAATAAACGTTTCTCGCATATGTTCATGGATTTTTTAAAAAAAAAGTGTGCTGTGTATAAAATCAAAATAGAAAGAAAATTTTTGAAATTATACATATATATAAAACGAGCTTTATATTATCATTAAATAGAAATACAAATGTAATGGATTTGAACACTGAGAATAAACTGAATTCTTAAATGTCTCTGCTCTAGTAGTGACTTGAAAGTAGAAAAGAACCTCAACATCTCATTTCTTTAAAGACACCTCGACAATTATATTACAATTATATGCATATAACAAAACAAAAAAAGTGCTAACCTTGACTTTCCAAAGGAAAACATCGAGAATGTTGATCGCTGCAGCAAATGTATCGGAACCAGTGTGGAAGTGATTGTGTGGCAGCTTAATGAAGTGGAAGCAGGCAGTTCTTATGTTCATGTACTGTTCAAACTCATCCTTGCTCTGGTGACACACCAACACAAGTCATTAGTAGCCAATACCTAGACATCCCAATGTGGACACACAAAGTGTGCAACGTTGTACACATCTTTAGAGAGAGAAGGGAAAGAGGGGGAGAAAGACGAACGAGAGAGAAAGAAGAGAGGGCAGACGAAAATCGAGTCTTATCAATAATAACAATAAATTAAAATTGTTACTAAGACTCAAGCCATTCCGAGTTTTACTTAAGATTCCTGCAATGTCTTCGTGTTTGATTACAATGGTGCGGGGTAGTGGGCAGGGTAATACCAACCTAGATGGGCGACCATGACCTTGACCATCGAAAGATATCAATTAATTTAAGTACTATGGGGGAAAAAAGTTAATATAATTCCTAGTCCAACAGTTGTTAGCGATATGCATTCAAATACTGTTAGATTCAAATGTCTTGGAGCACGATCTCCAGCCAATTTAGCAAAAAGATTATAGACCAATCGAGCACCAGTAACCAGTGTCACGAGACACGGCGATGGGGAGGCAATAGCTGCAGACGAGGACAAAAAGGTCGCTGAGTCAACAAGAAAACAAATGGTGGCCCCGGGAAGGGGGGGGGGGGACTTGAGGGGGTGAGACGAGGGATTGTACAAGTCATGTATGTAAAAAAAAAACTCTAAATAGATGTCTTGAAGGGGCGAATTTAACTCTTTATCTCCGTAATTATTTACCACATTATGGTGGAATCAACGCTGGTAGCGTCAGTTAGGAGAGAAAGAGTTAAGAACAATATATGTAAGCTGCTGAAATTATTATGGTGTTAGAATTCTACAAGAAAAAGAATATCCATTTTTTTTTTAAAGCTTACACACTGAACCTATTGGGGTGTTCTTTTTCATGAACAAAGCAGTCAAGAATGCTTAGACCAATCTAAGTTGATATTATAAGGTATTGTCTTCGATTCGGTACAGCATTTCATGTGACCCAGTTGCAACCAGTATATTTTGCCGCAACTAATGCTGACATTGCTGACAAAGCCGTTGTCCAAGCAGCTGGGGAGGGGGGGGGGATTATTAAAGATATAAATCAAATAATGCTAGATCTAGGCTAAGCATCTAGTGAAAACTGGGCATTGGGGAGGGGGTGAAAAAAAAGGGAAAACAGCAATTTGAAAACAAAGTCTATTTTTAGAAGTAAAGGAAAGAAGTGCATTTCTAAGAGTTCTTTTGTAGGGGATGTATTATATATAATTACTGTTAGCTAAACTCAAGCCATATGGCCTAATAAGGTCTGACTAAAAAAACTTAGGGCTCTACTTAAATATTAATTGATCAATACATTCTTTAAGAAACAAACAAAAATGATATTGGTCATGCAGCTTAACAGCATTATTACAGGTAACAGGTTAATAGAGTTTTTTTTAAAAGAGATTATCATTTATTACCTAAGTAAATTCTTGATATATTTTCAAAATTTAGTTCATAAATAATACAACAATTGAACCACAATAGCTATATATAGATATAATTGGAAACCACACAGATACATCTAGATCTATACAAATATATTATAGATCTAGATCTACATACTCTAGTGTGAGCCTAAAGATTTTATAAAAGTACACTTCAGAAGCTAAATCGAAACTTACCAACTCTTTTAGATTTTGTTTGTTGATGAAACACTTTTGTCTCTGTGCCATGCACTGTAATTTTTCAGCTACAGATTGTGTCAGAGCCTGGAACATATATAAAAGACTGTGGGAATTTCGGAAGATATATGAGAAGTACGAAAAAAGTGCGATGGCTGAGTGGTAAAGTGCTTGACTTTCGAATGAGGAATCCCAGATTCGAATCCTGGTGAAGACTGGGGTTTTTAATTTCGAGATCTTTAGGGTGTCTTATATTCCACCCAGCTCTAATGGGTACTTGATGTTAGTTTGGGAAAAATAAAAGAGGTTGGTCATTGTGCTGGCCACATGACATCCTCATTAACTGTAAAAAGAGAAAAAAATAACTGTGGGCCACACAAATAGATGACCTTTACATCATCTGTCCTATATAGATCACAAGGTCTGAAATAGGAACTTTAATTATTAGCTATGAGATGTTTAAAAAAAAAGATTCAAAGGTATATAAAAAGGTATCTCTTACCCATAGACTATTTTAAATATATAGTTCTAGATCTAGACTCTAGTGTCTAAAATTAATAATATTTTTTAAAGTCATTTAAGAGTCTAATTAATGTAAATGTAGTAACGTATACAGAGTGACTATCATAATTAATAAATATTATTATTATAGATCTATATTCTAGTAAATATAATTAATTAAGACTTATGATTAAATACTGAGAAAGTGAAATGCGTAGGACGTAATTTTTTTAAAGTAACGTCTGTAATATAGTCATTATAGTCTAGAATTGAGTACAATGACAATCTATTATCTAAATCTAGTTAAATCTAAATCTAGTGTAACTGAACTTGTGAAGATTAATCTAGATCTATTAACTAACACTTATAAATGACTTACCATTCTTTCATTCTTTGGGAAGCACATGATTTTGTATATTAAATGCAGACAAATATGCCTTATTAAAAACTGAAGATCAAAGAGAACACAGTAGCTTTGATTTTAAACAAGCCCATTTTTTTTTCTCCGTGTATTTATAGTAAGAAGGCGTCGCCCTTCAAATCCAAATACATAGTAAAAATTCAGCGATCTAGGTCAACTTTGCCTACACGGAAATGTAAAATACATTGTAGATCTAGACGTCTAGATTTCACTTTTATTTCACAAACGTCTAGATTCAGCTATGAAGTTTCTACATTAAAGCAATAAAGTCATCATATTAAGATCCCTAGATATATCCTGCTCAGAAGCAAATTTAAAAAAACGTTATGGATTTACGATGATAAAGAAATAAACGGGCGCAAAAGTTGCTTTAAGTTGATTTTTCAAAACATTGGACTTTTGTTGATGTTTTTAGTCAGCTGTAGCCCAGGGTTGGCTAGCAGCCAATCAACATTCGGGAACAAACTGGACTACTACACTACAATAGGGGTGTCAGTATTTAAAAAAAATAGAATTTAACTATCCTATATATAATGTTTATTTATATTTTCTAAATTAAGCATATGTTCGAATTGATTTTTTGATTTATACGATTTATATAACTTTTTCTTTGGAATAGTTTTCGTCGCAATTATGCAATGTTAACAAATAAAACTGAACCACCTAAAATAAGGTAACTTAAAAAACAAGCACTTAAAAATATAGTTCTTGTAAACATTCACATAGAATCAATCATGTATAAACTAACCGATATAGTTTTCATTGAAAAAATAATATTAGCTGATAATTGTAATAAAAATTAAATAATATACGTTCATTATTTGTAGTAAACAAAATTTTAAAATAATCGTCAGGTCATCCTAATTATAAATGTGGCGCAATGATTTTGTTTCCATTTTAACACAGTGGCAACAAAGTAGTCCGAGCTTCAGATTATATTCTCCTTTCTTAAAGATAGGACGTATTTCGGACGAAAAAATGGAGGTTTCGGGACAATAAATCAGATTTATACATTTTAATGGACCTAAGGGCGCCCAGAGTTTCTAAACTCTCCCAGGTTCGTTCTCAGGTCAGTACATTGAATAGTTTAGTTTAAAACATCTAGATTTATGATCTAATCTAGGGTAAGTAAGTTTGTCAAGACTAGGACTCTGACCCAAATAATAATGCAAGCATCCAGATCAAGAATAAGAACTGAAGTACTGTAGCCTACCAAACACTTGTGATATTCCACTTCACTGATGGTAGCACTGAGTCTGAGCTGACCAACAATATTTAGCATTACTGATAATTTTCATCCCATAAATCACCAGATGAAATCTAAACTAGATTTATATATTATATTAGCCTTATTTAACTTATTAGGCTACAAGTGACTACATCTATATTATATCTCTAATAATAAATAAATGTAAAGCCGAGCAAGAGTTTGACTATGATAATTGATAAAGACAACCTACTGGACTGAGGGGAGAGGGGGGGGGGGGTTTGGTCTTCAGTCAAAAACTAAAGTGTGTTGGGTGTTCACTTCAATACAACAGAGAAATGTGAAATCTTTTTCTCTATTCTCGCCCCCCCCCCCCCCCCCCCCCCCCCCCAATAAAAAGAAGAGCCCAGTCAAAGCTGACTACAAGTTAGTAAGTACAACTGAGCAAGCTAGAATTCACAAAAAGAACAATGAGTTACAATCTCAGTATCTAAGTAATGACAGTAATATACTCTAGATAGGGTGAGACTTTTCTTCTTATCTTATATAATACAGACCTTACTTCAAAAAAGAAGATGATTACGTCCTACGTGTCATGCATTTAGTCATGCAGTGGTTTGTTGTCAGTTACTAACAGAGAGGGGCCATAATAGCAAATTATATTGGCCAACTTAGACTGGGTCTGATCAGAATCTAGATTCTAGAACTAAATAATATTCTATTCATCTAGATCTAGAATCTAGTATTCTTTTATATTAAGAAAGTCATAAAGCAGCTTTTTTTCTTATAAATATTATACAAACTTAACAGCTTTAAATAACAAAGTCGATAACATTTGGCTAATTTTTACTGTGCGACAATACAATACAAAGTCTGCTAACAGTTATGCTATAACTTGTCAAGGAGATGTCATCCAACAGTTGCAACTCTTGGATATTCTTATAAAAAGAGTATAAAAAAACACATACACACACACAACCATACTATGTATAAGTGAACTTTTTCTACAGATGTCTCAGCAGAGTTGGACAAATCTTAGAAGGTAACCCCAACTCTCTCAGATAGTATCAGCACGATTCGTTGACTAAGGAAGGTGAAAAAGATTAAGATGTCTGTGTGTAGTTACTAATTGAACTTCTCTGTGTGTGGGAATATTGTTGTTTTTATTTGTTGAATCCTTTCCAATATGGATCAATAAAGCAGTCTTATTATTAATTATTATGAGATGGCTTGATCCTCTGGCCATCTGGTTTGTTGTGGATAAAAAGCATTTTACAGATTTAGTCTAAATCCTTGTTTAGGATATTAATTAATTGTTTTAAGGACAGTCTGAAGTATACTCAGCTTCCTAACACCTCATGTCTGCATAGGCAATGATCCCATTTAGAATCATTTAAAAGTTTTCTGTACAAATAAAAGAAGTATTAAGGTTGCAAGTCTCTGAATTTCTCTTTGAGTTATAATTTTCAAAAAGATGAGATTGATAACTTGCTATTATTCAATACTAGAGGATGATAAATATTTAATTGAAATACTATTTGAATGTACAGGTATCTTGGTGCATCAGTGGGGTGTTGAGGGATGGATCGTCTTTTTATGAGTGGTTTGGATGCTAGACAGGCTATGCATATGATTAGCTCCTACCTTGACAAAGAATGTAGATTCTGGAAACCTATGGTCATTAAATCTTCACCAGATCAGGTATATATGACAGTTTTAAATTAAGAATTTTTAAGGCTGTAAAAAAAAAAAGTGAAATTTATTGTACGATTCAAATCATGAAGATATAGTCTAATATTATTTTACTTAATTGTAGTTATTATTTGACATTTTTTCTTTCATGCTCTTAAATTATTAAAATATGACAGGGTATTAATGAAATGCAGCGTGATGAAGCAGCTGTGTGGATAGCAAAACTTTCAGCAGAGTTTACTTTCTTACCTGAAACTTGTGGGCTAGCCATTCTTTTGATGGATAGAGTACTACAATTAGTTAAGGTTAGTCAAGAATACTGGGGGAAAAATCTTAAAATTAGTTTTAAGTTGGTAGTTGTTTTGAAACACTTAAAAATTATTTAATCACCTACATCATTCTTAAAAGACTCCCAAACAGAATATATTATGGAGGTTTACAACTGAAAAATATTATGCATTGCAAATGATTTCTTGTTCCATTCTTAAACCATGTGATGTACACAGATCAACATATGTGTTCAACTTTTAATTTGGAGAAGAGCAGCGAACATTCTAGTCTCGAGTACAGTGCCTGGTCAATCGCAGCATATGCACTATACCCAGACAAGCACAAACAAATCAAACATGCAAAGTCTATGACAGCAAAGGCCCATTGCTTTTCCTAACCACTTAAAGTTCTGCTCCATTCAAGGATGCAGAAGTAGCTCCTGAAAAAGTTTCTTTTTTAGCACATCTTGTGAGGTAGATGTACTCCGGTTACCTGGAGACATGTAGAAGTTGGCAGGCTTTATCTCGTAGTGTATTTAGATACATTTGCCTTAAAGCCCTGAAATGTATTTTTTAATTACTCAGTTAAGGTTAAATCTTGTAATATTTTGTATATTTTAGGTACGAGCTAAGTATTTGCAATGCGTTGCTGTAACCTGTCTTCACATAGCAGCCAAAACACTTGAAGAAGATGAGGTGTGTTATTTTATTTATGTTAATTTCATTCTCAATATAAGTAATGTCAACATTTAAGTATACTTTTTTTTTTCCCTTAGTTTATTAGTATTCTTTAATACTTGTGGGTGGCAAAATAGGCTTGATTTCAAATCTTGATGTAGACTAGAGGTTTTGAAGTTGAGATTTGACTCCTAAAAGCAGAACAGAAGCCTCCCAAATGTGCACAGAACTATTCTTTCAGTGTTTCTTGCAATAAAATGAATCTTTATACAAGTTGAAATGGTTTATAACTAGACATAAAAATGGACTCTTGTGAACTATAGTCATGTTTGTAATTTATATATATATATGTGTAAACTGTTTATATTTAAATAAACATTAGGTTGTAGGCTGTATTATGTAATTTACTTTCATTTGTGTCTCTTTTACACAATCTGATGTATTGATTATTTACATGTATAAAAGTTTTATATAATTAGGTTTGTTTTAAGTAGAAGTAATTTCTATTGAAATAGAATATTCCCCCAACTCCGTATCTTGTGAGGAAAAGCTGTTGTGGATGCTCATTTGCAGAGATTACCAGAATGGAAATGGTTATCCTCAACAAACTCAACTGGAATGTTCTTATGCCATCATCAGTTGATTTTCTTCACATGGTTAGCATTTTTTTTTATGTTTAAAAGTTGATTGAAAAAGTTATATTAAATTAAATAGATTAATTATGTGCTTACTAATGGTATTTATTTTATTTTGTTTGTTCAGATTCATGTAGTGCTTTTAATGCACTACCCCCACTTATTGACCAACCAGAGTAACATGGGCCCCTCAGAGCACTTGTCCATTGTTATGCGCAAGATGATAAGATGCTTAACTTGCCACTCATTGAATAGCTTCAGACCCTCATCCATCGCTCTTGCTCTAATAAGCTTAGAACTAGAGCAGTTAACACCTGGATGGCTTCGACTTGTTCTGACATTGCAACGAGTTACCAATGTAAGTACTATTGAGACAAACATCTCTAAATGTCCAGCTGTACATTGCTCATTTTAATTTTTAGCTTTCTAGAACATAAGCCATCAACTTTTCATAGTGTATGTCCATAAACTTGCAGGTGTTAATAAAATTTAGTTATGAGTTTGCATGTATTTTTAATGTGTGAACATGACTGACCTTGCTTTCAAAAGACATTTATTACCTTTTGTTTTTAATATAAATAAAATTTTCTGTGCATCTGGCAGGTTGGAAGTGAGCAACTTATGCAGTGTCGGGAAGCTATTGCTGATTTCCTTGGTCAACAGATCCACACGGGATACCACTATCAGTCCCGCAAGTCTTCATCTTCTGCTCCTCAATCCAAGAAACGTAAGGTGGAGCATTTGACACCAGACAGTGAAGATGAAAATATGTATGATGGGATCAAGCGATTGTACAATGAGGATCTTATGACCAATGCTGGCACTTTCCAGTTTGACAAAGCTGCTCTACGGACGTCATGTGGCTTTGAGATGCACCAAGATTTCGATGAGACCACCATGGGAAAAACACTTTTAGTAAATTAATAACAAGAAAAATTCAATTATCATTAGTTGGATAATACCTGAGGGGAAAAAAAACTTTCTTAACATTGGTTTTATTGGTAATTGAATTTTTCTGTTCTTTTTTTTTTTTTTTTTTTTAAATGATGGAAATTTTTTTCTTTGTTTAACAAAAGAACTTGTTAAACAAATAAAAAGATTCTTACAAAAACTAAATTGTTCTTTGAAAAAAAAAAGAGGCACATTGTTTTAAGTTATTGAATGTTGCTATTTAATTTACATTATTATTGTCATATTCACTTTTCAGTTAAAAAAAAAAACAAAAAAAACTTCTACCCCAAAAAAAGGTTTAAAAACTGAAATGAAAAAAAAAAAAAATTAAAATATAAATTTTACAAAAAAAAAACGTTATATTCATTATCTAATTTTTTTTATTTTTGCCTGTTTCAGACATCTGAACAAATTTCTTTTTTCATGTCCATCGTCTTTTTGTTGTTTTCTAAACAAAAATTCTAAATGAAGAGAAACAATATAAATTACATGTGAACATTAGCCCATAATTGGTTTATTCTATCAACTTAAAATATTAAGGGCAGCATAGTCAAATTTGAAATTGCATTTGTTTCTCTGTTTTCAACTAAAAAGCCTGTGATTAATATTTTTATTTTTTGTTTTGCATACTCAGTCTATCTGCAAATCAATAAAGCAGATATAGCCTTAGTGAAAAGAATAACATCATATGGGGAAAAAGAAATAATTTGTGTGACTGAAATACATGGTATTTGTTAAAATCTCAGCAATCATTTTGACAATTTTTTTTTTTACTTGGTGTCCTGTTTGCACTCAAATAAGTTTACAATAGATGCTCTTTTTGTAAGACAACGTAAAACCATAATGCCAAGTTGAGTCTAACCATTCAAACAATAAAAATATCTCTATAAATAGTCATTCACAAATTTGTCTGTTACAATAGGAAAGTTTCTTGCAGCACATAAAATGCTCTGTGAAACTGTCATGAGAGTTTGTACACTATTTTTTGTAACAAACTTTAGCCGTTATTTTGTAACTGATTAGATCTCTTGGCTGCCAGACATGAACATTCCATTCAGTGAACACCATTATGGCAACAAGTTTTCCATTAGGTGTATCTATTCCTTAGTTCTAGATGCTTTGCAGTGCTTACAAACTTGGAAGTTTCCATAATGCATCTATTGCTTTTTAACTGTTAAACTTTGAAAGATGTATTCCCACACTTGTAATTGATCTGCTATATTTGCGTTGAATATGTACAGAGAGATGGAGACACCAAGTAGTATTTTACTATGTGCAATTAATAAGAAGACAAAAAACTAAAGATTTTTCTCAGACTCCTTCCAGGTTGAAAGAAATCCATTAGGTCTTCTTTTTGATTGCTAGGATATAATATTTATAGTTCTTTTTTTTTTTTTAACTGGGGGGAAAGTATTTCTGTATAAATGTACAGAAGGACTCTTTGTTACTGTTCATTTTGTACATGTATCCATTAACCTTCATGCAATATTTCATCACAATAATCATTAACCATAGTCCATTACCAGACAGTTGTATTAACCCACGTAAGGCTGTGTTTCTAGACATTTATCTAAGAACAAAACATTGTGACTGCCACATTACATCATAACATAAAAATATTTAAAAAAAACATTCATTGTCATAACTTTTTTTTCCTAGTGCCATTTTACTTTAAGGTTAAATCTTTTCATCAACCAACTCATTTTATTTGTGAAGAGACTTTTGACAGCAGATAGCAGACATGGAGAAATGATGAACTTAGACTAGTAGTTACTTGACCAGTCTTCCTGCCTGTGCTTGTTTATAGAGTAAGAACAAAAGGAATGTTAATATGAAGCTGAGAAATTAGGCTTCAAATTTAATGCTAGGGCATGCATCTTGAAAGCTAATTTATTGTCAAAAAAAAACAAACATTGAAAAAGTATTGAAATGTGATAATTTTTATTTCTAAACTATTTCCATTGGAGTTGAACATCCTAACCTCTAATGACACAATTGGAGATTAAATTTGGAAAATCATTTTTCTTTTGTCTTTTTTTTTTTTTATGTTTTTGTCACATCATTTGTTTTCAATAAACTTTACACTTTATGGTCCTTGGATTTGTTAACTGTCACTTCTCAAATTGTTCACAAGTACCATTTAGACCAGCATTTGAGTTTAGGATTAGAATGCAGACTTCCTTTACAAAAAACACAAATTTGACATGTGATATTAATCAAATCTTATTTAATCTACTTAATGGATTTACACTAATTCAAAAGTAAAATGTGTATTAGACAAGGTTCCAGTCTTCTGGTCATTGGACCTCTCTTGGATGGGAGTGTTAGTGCTGAAGGGGTACAAGATCTTTCTGAGCCTGAATCACTAGATGTTCTCAGAACACCTCGGCTAACGTTGGGTCTGTCTAGCCAAAATAAATACAGCATTATTAGTTCACCTTACCAGTCCACCAATCTTATAATAATATGCATATAAACTTTCAACAGGAAAATTAGAATATGTTCTACGGTGTAGACTATAATTTCCTTCTGCTAACAAATCTTTATTGACAGTGCTAGAGAACAAGGATTAACTTCCAATTAAGAATTGTACACTTGAACTATGGAGATTACTGAAAATTAGAATATTCTACAACAGTGGTCTTCAACCTTTTTTGGCCTACCGCTCCCTTTTCGTATTTTTTCTTATCAAAAATCCGCCAGCGCCCCCCTCTAAGAAAAACACTTACACAGAAGCGTGAGAAGGCAAATTTAAACAAAATGTCATTTCTTTATTAATTTTTATGCTGTCAATAAGACATCCCGCATGGGAGACGACCGCATGCCAAAGGCAATCTTTTATGGTGAGCTTAGAGGATGAGAACTTTACAAAGGTTCCCCACGTAAGCGCTATAACAATCCACTCATATGCCATTTCGCCCTCAATGGCATAGAGGAAAGTACCTGGCAGCAGATGGCCTCTGAGAGAGACAATTGGAGAGCTCTCATAAAAGCTGCGGGACAAACATTTAAGACCCACAGAAAAGCCATTATTGAAGAAATGCGGACAACGGCTTTGTCTTCACAAAATTTGGGAAAATGTGCTGGTTGCAACTGGGTTTGCCTACAAGTTGGACATATTTTAAAACAATAATTAATAAGTAGTTTTTCACATTATCGCGTGAATTGCAGCACAATGAAACACGTAACTAAAGGAATTTTTTTTTATACGGAAATGTTTTTTTTTTCTTGAGGAATAAGAGATTGTCCCTTTACAAAACAATTAGAGCAATTATATATTCATTATAAGACTTTAGTTAGGCCAGGTTCACCTCTAACTTGACTTTCACCTATAACCCTTTGGTCTGTGGACCACTGGGGCACCGCACAAGATATGTCAACCTTCTTTCTTCATTCTTCTGTCATTTGTCTTTGATAGAATGTCATTCTGATGTTCTTTCTGAAAATATTGAACCCTGCCTGGGTGGACCACTTCGGGGGCCGATTTTTGATTTGCGTCTCCACAAAAATTGTATTTGTAACCTTATTATAATTAGATTCAAGTAGAAATGAAAAATCGTGGGCTAAAATTTAAGCAAGATGAGGCCTGTGTGTCATAACCCACAAGGTGAATAGATCTGTTCTTTACTCTATATTGCTTATTAAGCCATTGTAGCGTCCAACCACTGATGGTGCCCTATATGTCGTCATAAGTTACATAACTCCCCATCATCATTATCAAACTCCATTTGAGTGAGAGCTGGAGAGGCTCAAATCCTCTGTTGCAAAAGCCCTGGACAGAAACCCTGCTGTCTTAAATTGCGTAGTGCATATATGCATGTCACCATACAGGCCAAGTTTTGGTTTCCCAGACCTTTTAGATGGAGATCAGCAAGTCTTGTGCAGTCAAACAGAATATGAGGCACGGTTTCCTCTTCTTCCCCGACGCGGGGGCACCGTGAATCGAAATTTGGCCATAGCCGTGAGAAATACTTTCGTGGATTTAACCCTGGCCATACGAGTAGGTTACATAACTAGACAATTTTGAAATAATATTTCACTAACAAAAAAAAGTCTTATTGTATCACAGATATCTTTTTAATTTTATTCAATTTTCTAATATCCTGCTTTGCCGTTTTTTTTTTTTTAAATATTGTTTGAGTAGTAGATTTTTATTATTGTTCATGACTATTCTTAAATTATTTTTGGATATTGCTATATGTTCGTGAAACCGACTTAGTTTCATAACACCCATCTGAAAATGCCGTCATTCAAAGTAGAACATTGGAATATTTTTATCTAGCGGCAATTCACTAAAACTTATTTATATACTATTGTTTACATACCAGCGAGTTTTCGTAAGAATACTTTGTCAATATTTTTTGTTTAAAAAAAAGGTTAAATAAAATATTTGAATGTTAGCTTTAACGTTTTTTAAAATTAACATTTACATATTAATATATTGACATATTACCAAGTTTGTTTAACAAATCATAAACGTTTTAGCGCGCAAGATCTAAGGACAATAGATACCATCCGATTACAGCAACACAGTAAGAATTTAAACATTGAAAATAGGATTCCCGAATTCAATTTCTTACGTTGTTTCTGTTCTCAAATTAGAAGCAAGTTAACTCTAATTTGTATATATTTAGTTTGTCAGCTTTAATTTTGAAGAAATTTTGTATTCGTTTTGTTTGAGTGCACCTTTAGTTTCTTTTTTCATCTTAACGTACCCCTTTATGCCCAGAGCCCCCCCCCGGCTCACAGTATCCCAAATTTCACGAAAACGCCCCCTTTGAAAACCACTGTTCTTCGAGGTGTAACTTTCGGTGTTTGTGAAGTCACAAGTGTATTATGAGATTCCATACTTAAATGCTTCCATGAGTCATGCCACAGTGGAAGTGATGTAAGATACCTTTCCAAATTGTCATGCCACAGTGGAAGTGATGTAAGATACCTTTCCAAATTGTCATGCCACAGTGGAAGTGATGTAAGGTACCTTTCCAAATTGTCATGCCACAGTGGAAGTGATGTAAGGTACCTTTCCAAATTGTCATGCCACAGTGGAAGTGATGTAAGGTACCTTTCCAAATTGTCATGTCACAGTAGAAGTGATGAAAGGTACCTTTCCAAATTGTCATGCCACAGTGGAAGTAATGTAAGGTTCCTTTCCAAATTGTCATGCCACAGTGGAAGTGATGTAAGGTTCCTTTCCAAATTGTCATGCCACAGTGGAAGTGATGTAAGATACCTTTCCAAATTGTCATGCCACAGTGGAAGTGATGTAAGGGACCTTTCCAAATTGTCATGCCACAGTGGAAGTGATGTAAGGTCCCTTTCCAAATTGTCATGCCACAGTGGAAGTGATGTAAGGGACCTTTCCAAAAATAAAATTGAGAGAATACTGGGCAACAGAAATTGTGTATTATGTAAAACACTATTAGTCAATCTTCAATCCTTTTTTAGTTTCTCTTTTTTTATTGTATTGATCAATGAGCAAACAAGACTGATTTAGCAATACTAGGATTGTGACCACTATAGTACAAGAACAAGATTGTAAGTTTTAGCAATATCAGGATTATGACCACTTAAGTATAAGACTGTATGTTTTAGCAATACCAGGGTTAAGATCGATATCCTCCCCCCCCCCCCCCTAAAAAAGTTAGGCTCAAACAACTTGTATATCAGGCGTCATATTGTATCTGTAGTGAAATGAAATAAACCAGAAGTAGTTAATAGTGACACACGCACATTTACTAGTAGGAGAGAGTAACTCAAACAACAGTTGTATAAATTTGTTTTTAATCAAAACACTATAGCACATTACAAGGCAACATTAGTGATGAATGAATACAATGAAATGTATCCCAAAAAAAAAAAAAAAGCAAATAAACTTAAGTCCTAAAGAATAAAGATTAGTTAGAAATTAAAAAGAAACAACACTTCTTTTTTAATTCCTCTTCATCAAGTCACTCTTTAAACTTATATCCTTTTTCTCATAATAAAATCATTAGTAGGCCTACTATATTCCCTTAAAAGTTCATTACATCTGAATGATAACAAAGCAGATGGATTGCTGAAAACTTTGTTATGACTAAGCTCTGGTAACTTGTTGGCCAACACTAATATGTTGCTCATAAATGCTTCCAAAAAGTGCATAATTAAATTGTAATAATAGGTACAGCATTAAATGTTAAAAAACATGGACTAAAATGAATGTTACTAAAGGTATGTGAAAGGATTATATTACAAATGAATATTCACTAAATTATTAACATTATTTCACTGCTTATAATCTTACGCTTAATTTCTCCACAAAAATGTTAATTACGCATGGAAATGTAGTCCCCTAAAATCTTAACATTTTTTAATATACAATTTTAAGTTATTGATATGATCTAAATGATAAAATTTAAAAGAAAACTTCTTAGGAAACATTTTTTAACCATGAGATATATTTTAAAACAAACCAATTTAGCAAAGAAATAGTGTGGCTGTAAGCAAACAATGACAATAATCAGTGGTGGAAAGATTGTATCAGTTAAGCTTAGTGTCACATCAGACAAGCTCTCTTTCATATACTCATGACAACAAGGGGAAACAATTCACTTTGAGCTGAATTCCTCCAACTCACATGAAAAGATTGGTTTGAAACAAAATATGTGGGAAATGAAAGAACAAAAGAAATAAAATCAGAGGGCATTCTTCAACTTTTCATTTGTCTTGTTCTTGTCTTTCTTTTTACCTGAGGATTAAAAGGAACATTGAACTTAGGGAATCAGGGATTTCTCAAGACATAAAAACTTACTTGTTTAATAAGTTTCAAAGCTCCATCAGAAATGAATATTGTTAGTTCCTAATATAAATCTCCTTGCAGGGAATGGAAGCTGGCAGGGTTTGAACCCAGGACCATCATGATGACAGTCTGAAGGGGGGGGGGGGCATACTGAACAACCACAGAACCCAAATTATAGCTAATTTCATAACTATTAGTTGTACTATTTAATAGTTTTTAAAGGCAGTATGTAGGCAAAGTTATCTTGGAATGAAGTACAACATAACTCATTCAATAAAAGGACTAATTAATATTTTGTGTGGAAATTTTTGTTTTCATCTATTTCATTGTAAGTTGATTCATCCTATGACATTCATTTCTAAAGGTATAGATCTCTATGTAATCATAAGGCTTTCATTTGACCATACTCACACAAGCATACTCAGTATTTACAGTTGCACACTACTTATAAGGTAGCACTTAGTATCATTCTTGAGTGGAAATTTAAGAAAATTGTAAGCTCTTCAGTGTTTACATTTCAATATCATGCCATATTGTCTACTATACTTAGTATGAGTATGAATCTAGATAGATCTATCTACATATAGAATTTAGAATTTGACATTTTAACAGACATTTTTTTAAAATTTGGAAATAAGACATAGGCTACTGCTGAAAATTACCATCATAACTTCTAATCTGAAATGTATTTTTGTTGTCCAGTGGTAGATACTTTGATCTCTTTTATGGAAATAAATTTTACCTAAACTAGCAATTAGAAACTATGTTTTTGTTATGCTATCAGTTGCTTAAGATCACAGAAATAAAAAAGACAAAATAAGGTGACTTAATAAAACAACACAGCATTGTGCAGCAGCAAAAATTATGATCAGTGTTGCACTATGAGATCCAATAATACCTACATTTAATGTGTCTTCCTCTTCATCTAATAACGATGAAGCATTGGAAGCAGGTTTATTGGGGGTTACACTTGATGACTGGGAAACTTCTGTTTCTGGTGTATCTTCTCCATCTGATGTACCATTTGCTACTCGACTTTTCCTTTAAAAAATTTTTTGATCAATGATTTATGAAGCTTTGTAATGTCACGTTTTTACAATGTATGTTTACATTTAAGATGGCTATAAAATACACTTTTTATTATTGACATAGAAAATTCAATCTTAACTTTTAATTACAAATATAAACAGAAGAAGAACACGAAAGGTTTAGAGTACTGTGTGAAAAACATCAAAGAGATATTAGATAATTTTAACTGACTTCAGCTGAGTAAGCTTACTACATTGTGGCTGCATTGCATCATTAGAATTTTAACAAAACTCATAAAATGAATTTCATACATAAAGAAGCATTGCAGAGATTTCAATAACAAAAATGATGACTTGTTGTAATATACTAAATCAATTCATAACCTTAGAAACAAGGCTTTATTTCAATAAAACACGACTGATACACACAATAACACAGTACAGACTGGTCACGATTCACAGACTACGATAATGCGAACACGATTACAAATACTAGCACGATTACAAGCACGGGTAACACACAAGTTCATTTAACGATCACTCCATTCAACCCTCCTTTATTTCTTTCTGGGTCTTAGATTATAACCATGCGTATGAAGGGAAGGATCTGGAGGCACCTCTGGCGTAGACTTTTCTCCTTGCAAGTCGTAACTGTCCTGTATGGGACTCGAGTCAATATTGGCCTCTAGCATTGGGTGGCTCCCCTGTGAGTCACTGATGACTTCTGGCTGGTTGTACATCATTGGGGTGGGACTCTGTGTATTACTGATAGTTTCAGGCACGTAGCGACTCCCTGGTGAGAGATCCAAAGAGTCACCGACCTCTTGAGGCAGAATACGGTTCTCTGATTCGAAATAGTTGTTTGTGGAACTTTCCTTCGGCGCCAGGTGCCTAAGCGACACTGTCTCTTCCCGGCCGTTTGGAAATCGTATATGGGCGTACTGTGGGTTGCAGCTAATAAGTTCAACCTCTTGTACCAATGGGTCAAATTTTGAAGATCTTACAGGTGATTTTAGTAATACTTTCCCTGGGTTCTGTAGCCAAGTAGGCAAGGATGTTCCCGTTGGCGATCTACTGTTGAATTTGAAGATCCATTCAAGTGGAATTTCATTAGTAGAAGTACACAGTAATTATCGAATTGAATGAAGTGCCTGGGACAACACAGATTCCCACTGTGATAGTTCCAACCAATGCTAATAAAATAGCCTGCCACAATGTTTTATTCAGCTTTTCTATTTGCCCATTTCCTTTTGCATTGTAGGGCGTTGTCCTGCTAGTGGCTATGCCCTTAGAATGTAGATATTCTGTAGTTTCTGTGGACATAAATGATGTGCCACGATCAGAGTGCATGTAACTGGGTGTTCCAAAGAGGAAAAATAACTGGTCGAAGCACTTTATCACTGTCTTAGATGTAATATCAGGACAGGGAAAAGCGAATGGAAACCTCGAATATTCGTCAATCATTGTTAATAAATACTTGTTCCGAGTAGCTGATGGCACAGGGCCTTTAAAATCAACACTAATTCTTTCAAACGGCTGTGTGGTCTTTGTGAGCGTACCTGCAAATTCCTTATAGAATTGCGGTTTAGTTCTATTGCAGGTTCTGCATTGTTGAATGGTCTGTCTGACCTCTTCAACCGAGAAGGGTAAGTTCTTTGACCTGACTTAATGTAGAAGCCTAGTGACACCTGGATGACACAGGTAGTCATGGAACGTCTTCAGGCTACTTTGTTTCGTCATGGTTGCACAGTGCCCTCTAGACAAGGTGTCTGCTGCTGTGTTGGCGTTCCCAGGTCTATACTGTATATCAAACTTGAAACCTGCCAGTTCAAATTTCCACCTTGTATTTATCGTTTTTAATTTTCTTGTCATGAGTGTCTTTAAATATGTATGAAATAGACCGCTGGTCCGTAATAAGGGTTAAATGATTGCCACAGAAATAATGCTTCCATTTGCGTATAGCTTCAATTATTGCAGTTGCTTCTTTCTCTATGGCAGATTGATGCTTTTCACTAGGTGAAAGAGTTCTAGAGAAGAATGCAACAGGACTTCCATCCTGATTTAAAGTGGCTGCTACTGCGATGTCAGAAGCATCAGTTTCCACAATTAGAGGATGGTCATACTTTATGGTGAAAATTGCTGCTTTCTGCAATTCTTCTTTCAAGTCTTCCAACGCTGTTTTTACTTCTGAAGGTTTAGGAAAAATTTGATTTTTCATTATAGGATACATTTTGTCGGAGAAATTGGGTATCCAGTGAGCATAATATGCCAAAAGTCGTACAATCCTTTTCTGAGACTTCAGATCTTTTGGAGGTGGCAAATCTCGCAGAGCTTGAAATCTATCAGGGTCCGGCTTCAAATGTCCTTTGGATATTTCATATCTAAGCAGCTTTACCTTAGTAGCAAATACACTTTTACTTTCGTTGAAAGTTATTCCGTATTCCAGAGCTACCTTCTGAAAATGCAACAGATTTTTGTTATGAGAGTCTACATCTGTACCACATATTGTTACATTGTCGACATAGGCAAACGTGTCAGACAACTTTTCTTTTCTATAATAGTGTCTATGGTTTTCTGGAAGCAAGCTACACCGTTAGTGACCCCAAAGGGTATTCTGCAAAACTGGTAGAGTTTACCGCAAGCTTCGAAAGCTGTGTATTTCTTTTCACTCTGTTGGATAGGTATTTGATGATAAGCACTCTCCAGATCCAATGTGCTAAAGATTTCATACCTGGAAATTTTCTCCACCATTTCATCCACTCTTGGCATGGGGTAAGCGTCCAGGTAAGTAAATCTATTTATAGTTTGGCTATAATCAACGACCATTTGCTTTTTGTGTCGCTCATTGGTTGTGACAAGGACTTGAGCTCTCCAAGGTGATTTGGAAGGTTCAATGATACCGTTTCGTATCAATTTCTCAACTTCAGCTTTAATAAATTGTATGTCTTGGAAGGAGTAACGACAAGATTTAGTAGCAATAGGTCTGCAATCAGGGGATAAATTTGCAAACAATTGTGGTGCCTCTACCTTAACAGCATTGAGAGAGCAAACATGAAATGCAGGTCGACCACCGTTGAATGGAGTTATCAGTTCTTTGTGTAATGCGAGGAAATTTAACCCAAGCACTACATCAGTGCAATGTTCATCTAGTAACGAAAGTTTGAATTGATTCTTAACTTCCTCTTTGTATTTTAGTGATGCAAACATGTGGCCTCTCGTGACGCTTGACAGTTGAGATGACGCCATAGAAATTTTGTGCTTTGAATGTGTCACTGACCAATCGTACTCTCTTGGTATGTTTGAAGAAATGTAGCTTTCCCCGCTACCTGTATCAATTAGGGCTTTTAGGTTCACACCATTTACAGAGATGTGTACTGTTGATTTAGTTAAACCAGGTACAGACGAAGTAGCAATTAGTGATGTTAGATGTGTAGAGTCCTTAATGCAGCTACAATCTTTACAAGATTGTCTCTTAATCTACATCTGCAGCTACAATCTTTACAAGATTGTCTCTTAATCTCATGGCTAGATGTTTTGACTTTTGTTTTGGTTATAGGTGTGTTGCGAGACCTGCAAACCTTCGAAAAATGTCCATTTTTCCCGCAAGAATGACACATGCAGTCTTTGGCAGGGCATTTCGCTTTGAGATGCCGACTACCTCCGCAAAAGAAACATTTAATATTCACTGTTGCGATTGTTTCTGAGTCCACCATTTCTTCGGTTGAGATTGCCGATGACGAAAGAGATGACTCTACCAATTGAGAAGGAGTACTAAATGAACTGGATTCTTTTTGGGCCATGTCGAGTGTCTTGGCAATATCTAAAGCCATTTTCAAGTCAAGGGATCTTTTCTCAAGTAGCCTGTCTAATTACACTTGAACGCATGCCGCTAACAAAGGCATCGCGAATGGCGTCCTCTTCATTTTTGTCAGCACTAACAGCTCGGAACTGACAATCTCTGGCCATCACTCTCAGCTTGTGTACAAATTGATCAAGACATTGATCGACTTCTTCTTTGCAATTAAATGTCTGGCCTATGTTTCATTAGGGGCCTTCACAAATAAATTCTCAAGAATAGATTTTGCTTCTGAGTATTTAGAACAGGTAGAAATATACTGATATAAGGATGGAGACACAAAGTTGCATAGCAGGTCAAACTGTTCGCTTTCACTAGCCCCTACCTTCGTTGCGAATCTGTCAAAACAAGAAATCCAATGTTTCCATGTAACTGAAGCATTAGTTGAACTAGGATCAGCATCCAGTCTATTGGGACACAAAAACTTGTCCATTTAAGAATGGTTATATTGAAATAAATTGTAATACACTCCATCAATTCCTAACCTTAGAAACACGACTGATACACACAATAACACAGTACAGACTGGTCACGATTCACAGACTACGATAATGCGAACACAATTACAATTACTAGCACGGGTAACACACAAGTTCATTTAACGATCACTCCACTTGTTCAGAAATAAAGATTACTTTGTCGACCTCTTGTGTTTGAACTTGGTCAGGCAGCCAGCCATCTTCAATATTTACCTGCTAATTTTCGCAGAACAAAAATAAATCTAGGCTTTACTGAAAACATTGATAACCTAGCAGGAAATGAAGATGATCTTGAAAAGGTAGTCTACAATATGGACAGAAGATGAGCAGCACTTAGAATGGAGATCAGCAGTGAAAATGTCAAGATCATGACAAACAGGATTTAGGGTAGACATTAAGGTATTGAGACTCATGCAGTCCAATGTCCACTTCTCCAGAGAACATCTCTTCCCTTTGCAACTTCTTGTGTGACTAAAGAGGTCAATCCTTGGTACAAGGATGCAGACACAGGTTGGGCATCTGTAATCACCAGGCGCTGTTTTTTCCCCTTTCTTTCTACTTCTGGCATGTCTGGCATCTGCAATCCAGGACTCTTTCTTTACACTTGCTCTCTATGTGGATCTTTCCAGTGCCTCTTTTCCCAACTGTTAGTGTCTTGTTGCAATTTTATCAGATGACAGGACTAAGATAAGTTGCATGCCTAAATTGCCCAAAAGTTAAATGGAATCTGTTGTTGCTCATTTCATTTATTTCAGAGATTTGGTACTTTGACACTATATATGAAATTCAGACAGGCCGACCCAAGCACTTGAAATTAATATTCCTGTAGGCTTCTTAATATGTACAAAGCTTAGAACTAAGTGAAGAGTTCTCTAAAAAGAATCATTAACTTTTTCTGCCCTTTAAAGGACTTGCTTGGCATTCTAAATGCCAATAGGCTTATATGGCATGTTACATCAAAAAGACTTTTCAAAACTATCATTCAAAACCCAAGGTGGAAGAAAGGAAGACTAAAGAGAAAAGATGGGTAGACCTCAAGGAAGGGAAGGCCTATGTTTAGTAGACTTACTGAGAACAGAAATGGACCAAGACAAAATGCTTGAAATTGTGTTAGAGAACCATATACTTACGTGTTGCGAACATTCAACTGAATAGGTTCCGGTCTAGTCATTGGACCTCTCTTGGCAGGGGGTGTTAGTGCTGAAGGGGAACAAGATCTTTCTGAGCCTGAATCACTAGATGTTCTCAGAACACCTCGGCTGACTTTGGATCTAAATGTGTAAATAATATCAACTATTAGCAAAAAAAAAAATTAAATGGAGAAGCTATTGAAATCAAATACTGCAGCTGCTTGATATACATCTACATTAACATATGGAACTCAAAATATGAATACATTTTACCATCTGAAAACAGAGAAAAGTACATTTCTATGAGGATAATTATGCTAGAATGACTTTAACAGTAATACATGTAATGGCCCAATAATGAAACAACATTAACATATATAGAAATATGTAAATTACTCAATGCACAGACATAATAGGTCAGTGTTGAGAACATCAGTTAAGGCATTGACAATAAGATGTCTTTAAAATTATTTTCTTTTTCTTAAATATAATGGGTGAAATGAGTCTGGTTTATATAAATAATCAAGTCATTAAATGCAGAATTGTCCTAAGTAATGGTTTAGAGAAGGTAATGCATATTTTTTTTTTACTTAAAATAATGCATAGTATGTATATATATATATATATTTTTATTTATAACTATATCTATTACATCACATACAAACAAACATTACATTAACAATTTAAAGCATTTAGACTGAAAACTAATTGGTCTACTATCTTTTACTGTACTATCAACTTGTGTAACAGTTATCTCCACTGAATGCAATCAACTGACAATTATAAAATGCACACTATTAGTTAAAATAGGCTACATTGAAGCTAGAGTAGGCTGCCCCTATGGAATCAAAATGTTTATAGACTAGGCTGCAATACAAAGTTTCAGTGAGGAAAATCACTACTTAAAATTCCCAGAACTATCAAGTCAGGTGATATGAACACATGCAGAGACAAGGAAAAAGTTGCTCACATTTTAGATGGACTGAGAGATGATCCAGTAGCTGTTGGAGATGAAGGTGGCGACCGCTTCCGACCACTTTGTATGTGTACTGGACTGGGCCTGGTGGACCTGAGAGATGGATTACGACTACTGTCAAGTAACAGTAGAGGGGGAGCAAAAGGTTAGGGTTACTTCATTATCATGTGCACATTTTATGATTCAAGCATTAGTGGAGTTCAGATACATGAGAACAAAGAGAGGGAGCTGAACTTAAGGAACCACATGTGCACATGAATGAAAGTAAACACAAAATCAAATGCTAAAAAGACACTAGCTTCAATCAAATCTATTTTGATTTTTATGAGGTTCGCATTCACTCAAGTAAATACCAACTTAATCCAGAAAATGAAAATCCCATTTTAAGTTAATCTAAGCTGCCTATCACTTGAACAATAAAAGCACAAACAGGCAACTCAAAAAGTAAAAGAAACAAAATTTTTTTAAATGATATTAAGTCAATGAAAATAAATGTTTGACATTTAGTCATGTAAAAAAAACAAAACAAAAAAAAAGAACTTTGCTTATTCAGACACTTGAAACATTTTTGGTAGACTGATCATCAAATCAAGAGATTGCAGATTGTTATTAAACAAAAGAACATTTTCAAAACAACTGGTAATGAATTTAGCATAACTTTTACAACTTATTTAATTACTTTTTTTTTATCTTTAAACATAAAATTCAGTTTTAAAAAATGGTCAACGAGAAATGAATACAAAAAGAGATGCCACCATTGTCAATACAAAAATTAATTCAAAGAGTACAAGTAATATCACTTACAAATCTTCTCGCAAAGTTGGAGGTTTTAGACGTTTCACCACAGCAGGACTGGGTCTGTCATCTTTTTTCCCACTTCCCACAGATTCTTGCTCAGATTTTCTCTTCCTACCTCGCCCTGGTGCAGGAGGCGTGACTACTTTGAGTAAGGGTGACGCTGGGAGCTGGGCTTTCTTTTTCACATCTTTGTTGCTTGGTGTTTGAGCTTTGGCTTTGTGTACTGGGATGTTTCCATTCTGTGAAGTTTTACCTTTGCCACCAGCAAAGTCTTCAATTTTAGTCTGTTTAGTGCCAGCTTTCACAGCTGATGGTTTAGCTTTCTTGGCAGCTGGTGGAGATTCAGATCCTTTAAGCTCAGGTTTTGGTTCCTTAAGTGGGGGGTCATCATCTCGAATTTTTTTGGGCCGACCCCTCTTACCAGGTACTTTCACTGTCACAGGTACTTTCACTGCCGCAGACATTTTAGGTTTGACCAGCTTGGCTTTTACAGGTTCATCAGTCTCAGAGACTTTAGATGATTGAGAATCAGAGTCAAAGCCTTCCCCAACAGACTGTTTCTCCTTCCTGCAAGTAATTCAAAGTGTCAAAATAAAGTGTTTCTCTTCAAGGTTAGTCAATTAACAAGACATTTCCTTTATGCATAATATACAAAAATCAACTCACTCTGTGGCTTTCCTTTTTCTCATAAAGGGCCCTCTGTCCTGAGGTGGTACTCTAGGTAAAGGATTAACAACAGGAGCATGGCTCAGCACAACTATCTCTGTGGTTGTCTGCTCTGATGATGAAGACTTCTTCACCTCCCCAGTATAATTCACTGAGCCACCAACCCGCCTCTGAAGCAATCCAATAACAGAACATGAAAACTTTTTCTATCAAGATATTTGTTTCAACAATAGAAGATTTAAATGATCAGAACTGGGCTGAAGTTTAACAACAAATTTGAATACTCATGCTCTAAAATAACATGAACGTAATAATATATTGAGTTATTACCTTTGATTCAAAGGGAAAATCTTTAGGTAAATAACTTTGAAGATTTGAATAATTCTGAAAGAAAATGAAAATGGAAACACATCACATAATTTATAATGTAATGTACATACACAAAATATTCTAGGTAGGCATCCTTACCTTGTCTGGAGCAGTAAAAAGTTTGCTGGGTAAAATTGGATCTTGAGTTATTTCTTTCAAAGTGATTGTTCCAGTCTTGGCATGCATCAAACCAAGAGCAATATCACACACAGCATACAATTTCTTGAATGGACACAAATAATGGAACAAATAAAAATAAAACCTACACAATGTTTACAGCATTTTTAAATAAAAAGCTATTTAAAAAAAAGGAGATGGTCTAAATTATTTCTTTAAGATCAGTTCTTTTAATAATATATTATTCAACTAATCTGAGACAATCTTATATTATTCAACTAATCTGAGACAATCTTGTTTCTTATTGAGCCTTTATTAAAAATTATGTAACAGTGAAAAAAAAAAAAAGTTACAACTCATTCTTATTAATTCAAACATAACCAAACCAGTGAATATTATGTCTTACAAACCTTGTTAGCGCCCTCGTCATCAGGACATTGAGCATCTTTGGTCTGTTTTATATTTTCTATCATGCGTCGAAGGAATGCATAGTTATAGTCTTCGTGTTTGTGTGTCAGTGGATCCATCATGAACCATAGACACCTGGAGACATAGGCACACAATAAATATTTAAGAACTATAAAAAAACAATAAAACATTGGTCCACAAAAGAGATTGGACCCTAGCACACTGAGCAAGCTATAACCATGAAAGACTATGTATATGCCTATACAACATATAATATTTTACTTGTGAATGTCCCTTTAATCTGTTTTATAAAGAAATATCTAAAACAAATTGACACAAACACATTTATCAAACTAGCCCTCGACAGGGTTTCTGGATGACTGATCTCCCTTGCATTAAGTAAAACTGTCTCAAAAAAAAAATAAAAAAGTCCTGAAAGCCAAGAATAAAACACTTCCACATGATAGTTACATATAGTCACAAAACTGAAAAGAAGAAACATAAAAACAACAACAAACCAGAGAAAACAAAACAAAACATTTTGTCTTACTCTTTTAAACTTTTCAGACTTTCTACATCTTCATAAGATTTGAAATCTGGGTCATGAGCAAGGAGATGTATTGTGTAAGGGATGACATAGTCTGGCAGCAAGTAGAACATACGGCCTGGGGAAGGATAAGGGAATTCTAGGCATAAAAGTTTTGGTACATTAGCAACGGAATAATGAGTTCAAATGTTGACTGCTACATTAGAATTACATTGAGAACTTGCTCTGTTTTGATTATATTACATTAGTTGTCAATAGTAACACAGCACCCAACCTCTGAAAACATTAGTGAACGAATAGGGCGAATTGCATACAAAATACTTTTTTATGCTAACAATAATGTCATCAACTTAAGGAAAAGAGTTTCTTTTTTTTTAAATTAAAATTTATACAATATATTATTACATTATCCAAATTATAAAAATGAATTCTGAATTCCTTATCAGAAAGCAAGTATTTAGAACTGAAAAGAAGAAATTTATTAAAAGAATATAAAATTTAAAGTTGACAGATTATATAAGTCTTCGATTTGTGTGTGAGTGTAGGTGACACTTTAACAATGAAAATGTTATATTTAAACTTGACATTTGTATCCAAAAGATATGCATTCTGTTACTAGCCTGTTTATTAGCCTTCAAACTAAAATGTATAAAATTTATAGAACTGAAATTTAAGGAGAAAATGGGCAAACTTAAGTTGAATTCTTTTAATTAAGGACACTTAAGAAGAACAAGAATATCTGACCAGACAAAAGGCTGTAAATGGTAAGCCCAATGGAAAAATTGTAATCAACGCTATAGTTTATTTTGGTATTGTTACAATATTTTCTGAGTCTACATTTGATATAACTATCAGGTTAAACTATGATTGTACCTCTAGCACTTGGGTTTTGTTTAATGTAATCTCTCCTCTTGGAGATATTCTGAGACAGGAACTGTTTTAGCTGTTGCCTTCTTTCTTTGATTGGATCGTTAGCACCAAGACACAGTATCGACATATACTCAAGCGGCAGCTTCAAACTAATCAGACCTTTGTGAAGGCGGTTGGCAAAACGAAGTCGAACTTGATAACACACATCCTACAGTTTACAAAGGAAACAAAATTTTAATTACTTTAAGTTTGCTAGTATTATAAATTCTATTCCAAACAACAACTGTGAACATATTAACTTAAGGACTAACATTTAGCATCAATGCCAGGGCTTGGAATTGCTCTTTAACAATAATTTCCGCATAACATGGTTCTTCTGCTAATTTTAGCATGCAGCATCCTGCTTGGAGACGAAGTCTTGCCAACTCGGGTTTGCTGAGAAAAGATGGAGGGAAAAAAAGAACTATAGTTAAAAAATAATGATATATATATACATCCTCATTACAGTCATTCAATACAAGAAATTTACATTTAGAGCAGTGTTTCCCAAACTTTTGACTTATGTGTACCCCTTTTAAAATTTTCAAGGCTGAGTACCCCTCCCCCACCCCCCCACAGGATTTATATATATTTTCATAACATTCAAAATTATTTTTTTTGTAGGACTACAAACAAAATAATAATTACTCTATCATAATTAAAGTATTCA
This sequence comes from Biomphalaria pfeifferi, assembly GCA_030265305.1. Taxonomy (NCBI): domain Eukaryota; kingdom Metazoa; phylum Mollusca; class Gastropoda; family Planorbidae; genus Biomphalaria; species Biomphalaria pfeifferi. Next base: position 1,753,762 of record JASAOG010000016.1, on the reverse strand, counting down.
ATAAGTGAGGTTTTTTTAGCATGCTTCAGAGACACATCAAATACACTATAAAAAATTGGAAACATAGTTTTTACATTGAAAAAGTGGGCAGGTCGACAGAAGCTGTAATATCCCTATCCATTTCCTGATCTTTGTAGAATTTAGTCTTAAAATGTAAAATAGCATCATATAGGAGTTTGTAAAAACTTAAAAAGGATTTAAACTTGATGATATTTTATTCTAATTTATAAACTAAATGTGTTTTAAAAATCAGCATAGTTAACTATGTGCAGCACGTCCCCTACAAACTCTTTCCGAAACACTAGGGGTATGCGCACCTTTGGGAAACACTGATTTAGAGGATTGAGTTTGAAAGTTCATGAACAAAAAAATCTTATTAATACTGAAAAAATCTTTCTTACTTTGTCAAGCCATTCTCCATAAGATCCCCATCATGAATAATAACAGTATACAACAGTCTTAGTGTTGACGTACCAGAGTTACTGGTATTAGATTTAACTCCTAAAAGCCATCGGACTAAAAGTTTCATAGCTTGCACCTGTTAGATGAAATTAACATACAATGCAACAATAGATTTCAGCTGAGCTGTTTTTCACACTCAACTATTAATGTTAAAATATTATTAAAAGAAGTTGTTTTTTTTTTGTTTTTTTTTTTAAAGAAAAACAATATGAATGTTTCTTACTTTAGCTTTGGTTTCATCAGACACTTGATGATCAGAGCACCAGGAATCTTCTGTTGCCAATCCTTGCGTCTAACAAACAAAACAATATTTTAAAAAATTATTTCAAACTGTTGAAGTAAATTTATTTACATTTAAACATCATCTGTTTGACACTAAAATTGTTCGAATCATATCAAAAGTATCAGTTCTTCTATTTAAATGCACACCAAAGATGCCAACTAGAGTATCTGTGTTCACCATCATGACTTACTCTGTCTTTCATTAAAAGGTCCTTGACTATGACCTTAGAAACAATGCTTTTGATCTCGGAAGGAAATAATTTAGGAAACAGTTGGGCAATGTGACCAAGGGAGACAATGGCTGTCAGATAGTTAGCATTGTCTGGGTTCAACGCTCCTTGGATAGACTGGAAGAATACAAAAGAAAAAAAAACACTTTAAATAATCCAGTCCTAAAACTATTTCAGTGTTAAGTGTTTCATAGCCAAAAAGGACAACAAAAAACTTTACCTCAAATATACTGGTCACTGCCTGCTCTTTATTGATACAGATAGTGTTGATGCACCTGAGGGCGTGTTTGGCTTGTCTTGGTGATCCAAACTTGGCAATATTTGTCAGAAGAGGAACCAATGAACTAAAATAGATCAATGACTTTAGCTAGCCACATTTACACAACAATCCCGCATTATAAAATAATTCTGTATGAAAAAGAAAGGTAGGTCACCTTCTCAAACATCAACAGACACCAACATGACCTGGAAATCTGAATTTCCCAGCACAACTTTTTTTCTGCTAAATACCCCCCCACTAATTACTAATTGTAGTTAAAAGAGTTTTTCAAATCTAAATTATGGTTCCAAAAAAAAAAAAAAAAAAAAAAAAAAAAAAATCCTCTTACGAATAAACATCTGGATGGTCTATGTGAAGCTGTGAGCCTGTATTGGTTATAATCTGTATGGCCAGATCGCCTGTTTAAAAAAAAAAAGGGTATGATGTAAACACTGAATAGGAAACAACCTAAACAATGAGTTAATGAAGAAATAGACTGGACTCGAGACACTAGCAGAATTTGTAAGACTCAGTAACTTACTGACAATATCGTCATCATGTTTAACAAATGTCAAGAAATTTTCAAAAATTTCCACACTTTTGAAATAAAATGGGAAGTACTGTGATAGAGTCTGAAATAGAATAAAAAAAACAAGAGGGATAATTCATTTTTGATGAACCAGAAAAAAAACAACACTTTAAGTTTCAAATTATAATAAGACTACTAGCATACAATACAAGGAAAAACAGAGTTTACCAGTAAAAGCTGGACTCCTTTCTGATCTCCACCATCTATGGGGTCCTTGTCATCCTCAACACCTGCAACTCTCTCAGACACAGCTAGAACTAAGTGGTCAATGGCCAAAGAGTCCACCATCACAGGAGCTACTCTCTCCAACAATGTTTTAACTAGTTGATACAGTATGTTTGGTGTTCCTGAAGTGCACCCAATCTTCTTCAAGATTTCTTTCTGAAATTTACATCATTTTTTCCCCAATTGTTTACCATAAAATAAAGCAACTGTTACCTAACAAAAAAGTAAAATTAATGCATACTTCTCAGGTTTGAAAAAAAAAAAGACACCAATAGTAAACATAAAAATAGCACCTCCTTTAGTAGTTGTGGGCGAAAATTAATGGAATATTTTTAAATTTGTATTCACATGGCTAGATTTAAGCTTATGGAGACCTCAGGGCCCATTTTTTGTTTAATTTTTAAGGTTTACACGATGTAGTAAATCCGGAGTATCTTACAAAAATACGAGCACACTTTAACTGTAAACGAACAATTTTTTGACAGTGTAAGATTTAAAATGTTGCCGGTAAAAAAAAAAAGACGCTGACACGTCAAAATATGGATTTGCTTTCTACTGTAGGGACCCGTTGCTTGTGGAGGCACCTGGGCTGCCCTCCCTTAAATCCAGCCATGTTTATTCATGTTAAAGTTATAAATAACATAGTGATATTTACAGGAATAAAATGAACAAACAAAAAAATTAATATTGAAATGTAGTTAATATTTTGGTAGTTTCTTGTAAGAATAAGTTTAAACAAAGTGAAATTTGTTTTAAGAGATCATTAAAAAATAGTTTGATCTTTTACACCACACACTGCATGGAACTTACCACAATCTCTTCAGCTTTTTTGCAAGTACAAGATGATCCCACCAGCGTCTTCATCAACAACCTCAGTCTGGCATCGTCTTTAAGCAACAGGTTAAACTTTTTCAAACATTCTTGAGGCCGAAGTAAGTCTGACATTGTCCCTTTGAGCATGAATCAAATCACATTTAAATGTCGTATTAATGTACAAACAAAAGACATTTAAATGTCTTATTAATGTACAAAGGAGACACATTTAAATGTCTTATTAATGTACAAACAAAGCATTTTACACTTAATAATATTTTATCCTATATAATAAATGTTTTGCATCTCTTCTAAGAAAGTAAAAAAAAAACAACTCACTGGCCAACTGGTTCAGTTTAGGTAAAACAGGTGGGGGGCTTGCTTCATTAGCTTTTTCATGAGCTTCAACCAGCTGTAAGACCAACTGACGGACACTAAAAAGTTAGAATATCAACATGAACATAAACCAAGTAGTTCCTGACTAGAAAGCTGACAATTATGAGTAAAAATTCCATGAACTATAAAAACTACCGTCCATAAAAAGTAACTGAAAACACGTCACTTACTTGTTTCTACATTTTAACATCTCAGAAAATGCTCTGCAAATAAAAAAAAAAGTTGCACTGAGTATCTTCTTGTTTAAATAAATAAATTGTTAGTAGCAACATTGAATGTTCAATTGTTTACCTGACAGCATGCTCATCCAAAGTGGAATAGAGATTCAGAAGGATTGCCATTCTCTCATTGACTGGTTTTTGATAGGGAACTAAATGAATGTTCAACATACGCTCAACTAGCAATCTGAAAATAGTTGTATTTAAATGAAATGTCAGTACTGGCATTTAGTTTCAAGAAAACAATTGAAGTAAACACAATCTTCACAATTATAAATACTAAAGATTTATATATTTCTAGAATACTTGATGAATGGGTTAGGAATGTACACAAGAAATTTGCTCTAAAACAAAAGTCTAAAGAAGAAAAATTAAATAAGCGTTTATATATATTTTTAGGAGGTGCGGTGATTGAATGGTAAAGCACTTGGCTTCCTGGAGGGGTCACAGGACTGAATCCCATGAAGATCTTTTGAGTCCACCCAGCTCTAAATGGGTAACTGACATTACTTGGGGAAAAGTAAAGGCGGTTGGTTGTTTTGCTGGCCACAGGACGCTATCAATAACCGTGGGTCACAGAAACATAAACTGTAATCATCTCCCCATAGATTGCAAGGTCTGAAAGGGGAACATTTTTTTTTATATACATTATTAAACAGGAGAAACTATGAAATGTATTTTGTTTCAAAATAAATTTTAAAACAACAACATTTGTTCTACATGAATGTTATACTTAAACATCTTTCATCCAGATAAAGTGAGCTGCATACCTGTCATCTGGTGTATTCTGGTAGTAATGATGAAATACTTTGTTTTTCACAAACTCTAATCTGCTGACCAGTTCAGGATCTGGCACTTCTTTATCAATTATTGCTTGCTTGTACATTGTACCAAGACCCCACAGGGCATCACGCCGAATTTTAAACTGAGGAAACATATTTTGTTAAACTAACCATCAAACTTACAATTACTTTAGATTTAGGGTAAGGGCAATAACTAAAGAAATTATACACTCAAATTCAAAATGCATCTGAAATATTGGCTTAAAATTTAGAGATACCAATAGAAAACAATACCTCATTGTCTCAAAACAATACATAAAATAGATTATAGATTAGAAATAAAAGTTACCTTTTTGTCTAATGTACGCTCTTTGACAAACTGCAACATATCTGATGTCATGGCTTTCAAATCTTTTTTAGCAACTGCCAGCAAGCTATTCACTACATCCATTCTAACCGACTCCTCTGGGTCATGCTGACGAACCTTGATTTGCTCTGAAATCAAACCAGTTAAAAAACAATAGTGTCTATGAAAAAGAGATCATAATAAACAAAAAGTTAAGCTTGTAACAGTACCCATAATTTTTATTCAGATTTTCGAAAATAACTTTTTTTTTTTATTACAGACTTCAGATTAAAAAAAAAAGGCTTTTTAGATTACTTGATCTTTTTAGTTCACTTTTGTGCCTGTAATAAAGCACCTTGATCCTAAGTTTTACTTGTTAACTTGTATAAATTTTATTGCTAAACAATGTTATTAGATATAAATTATATTGTTATAACTCCTGCACACAGCACAAAAGAAGGTGAACAATATCCTAGATAGGCCAAAGATTTGAAGATGCTAAAGTTCTGTCCAAAGAAGACTAGAATGAAATAAACTCTGCTGAACTGAGACAGGGGAAAGTCCTGTTCAGTAATTGTTTTGTCACTATGTTTTTATCCTTTTGATGGTAAGTTGGATTATGGTCGGTGGTCTACTGGCAACGTTAAGCTCAAGTCCATGACTGAAAATGTGTGTTAGCTTAGGCATCCTTTTACATTTATTGTGTAATTAAACATCTTCTTACCAGACTTCCTTCATTGAGTTGCATCCCTTAAATTTTGCACAATTATTAAGTAAAAAGCTATCCTTGCTTCTCTCTCTATATATATATATACATATATATAAACTCACGTCTATGTTCCTATATAAACACTTAGAATTCACAAAAATTACAATGCTGATTTTTTTTTTTTTTTTTTTTTTTTAACAAATGAAATCACAGACAAATGTCCACAGCTCCTCCTGAAAGCTAATTATATTCCACATACCTAATATGTCTTTGACCAATTCTGGATGGTTCAAGATGAAGTGTTGAGTTTGTTGTATGCATGCTACTCTGATTGAGACACTTATGTCATTAAATCTGAAATGATAAAATAATTTTTTAAAATCAAAATGGAATAACATAAATGTGTGCAAAGAAACATTTTTGCTTTTTTTTTCTAATCATCATCAGAAAGAAATATTACTAGCCTCTATAGGCCTACAATTTTGGCCTGAAATACAACAAAATGTTCCAGTGAGGACATAAAATTTTATAAAATCTTTTACTCAAAGCAAACAAAAAATGTCTACTTTTAAAAGGAACACTAATTTTTATACAACACCTAACATTCAAATATTCAAGCTAAAATTACTTTTAAGTTCAATAATTATAAATAAAAATATCATGCTAATTGCAATATGTAAATACATTTTGGTTGTTTGTTATTGTTGATCACCTATGGGGATTAAAAAAAATTAAATTATTTTGTTAAAATCATAAAATCAATTCACCTTCCCAAAAAGCAGACCCAAAGAGCTCTGTTCTGAACAGCAAGATCTGAATCCTTCTCTGAGAACATTTTAGCCAGAAGTTTGGTGACACTCTTCCTTTCTGTTTCCTCATTACTCTGTGAGACAGCAACACAAATATTAATGCTATTCAATCGCTATAATTACCACTTTCCAAAAAACTTTGTCACATTAAAAGTAATTTCTCAAACAATACCTTAAGTTTAAACTCCAACTGAGGTATGACAGCCAACAATATACTTGGTGACACCTGGTTCAACTCGTAGATCAAATCATACAGGTGGTTGCCAATGTCATTTTCAGCTTGCTTGCCAAGCATTAGCATGTTGTTGAAAAACTTGATGAAGAAAAAAATGATTTTAAATTCTTTAACACTAAATAGATTCTTATAAAAGTGATAGAAACAGATGACCTTTCACATTATCTGCCACACAAATTGCTAGGTCTGAGAGGGGTACTTTACTTAACTTACAAAAGATGTGGTATAAAAATACAAGTCTCCGCAGTGTAATATGTACTAATAGTAAAATTTTTCTTAATGTTTACAAAAAATAGTTTAAGATTAAAGTAGCATTTTCCATACTTTCTAATCTTCATAAAAAAATGTTTTATTTTATACTTACTGTCTGAATATAAGGTTCAATAGTAGTGGATGTTCTCTTGATCAAGTCTTTGGCCATAGCAAAAGCCATTTTCTTCTGTGTCTGTTGATTTCAAATATTCAAAGCACTTAACATGCTGCGATCTTTACAAAATTCAATAGAAAGTATCTTGAGTTTTATCATAGACAATAAATATTACCTTGTTTGGGTCAACCATATTGACAAGTATAGTCTCCAGTAGCTCTGGTGACATAAAGTCTGCCTCAGTAATCAGAGGTGCCATGATGTCCAGCATGAAGGTCTTCACTTTGCTGGTATGTTTCTCACTAAATTAGATCAAACAGTTAACTTATTTATGCATTGAAAACAATTCTCTGACTACAGTTCTTCAATGTTATCTCAGCATCTAAATGAGATCAAGATCCCTAAGCAGCCTTGCACTTACTTAATGATTGAGAAGAAAAGTTTAAACAGGGCACAAAATATTTCTTGGTTGTCTTCTAGCTCAATACAAATGTTAAAAGATTTCACCCAACTCAGATTCTGAAAATATTTAAAACATAGAAAGGTTAAAAGAATTTATTTAACTTTTGTTATTATAAGTTCTTGAAGACTACACTGGTATAAAGAGAAATCCACTTTCCCATACAGGTGCTTAGCATTCATTACAATATAAAAGTATAAAAAACGTCACCATCAATTATAAAATATTTTTTTTTAAAGATATGACTAAATGGAAAAAGAGACCTTATAGTGGTCTTCTAGTGTAGACCGAAAAAACTAGATTTTTGTGACTTCATTAAAAAATATCACAAGCTTTAATTTTTTAAAATATTTTGCCTAAAAGTCTTTTAGCTATTTTAGTTACTGCTTGGATTTATATGTCACAAACTGAATTATGTAAAAGTGGGTAAAATATTCTGGCCGCAAAGTTTTTAATTAGACTTCTGGGGTAAGAAGAAAATGCGAGTTTAAAAAAAAACAAAAAAAAAAAACAAATACCTCTAGTAAATAGAAATATCTTTTAAAAGATGGAGCATCAGGATCTTCTAATCCCCTCAGCTGTTGTATGAAGAACATAAAGATTTCCTAAAGAATGAATAGAAAATATTTTAATAGCTGGAAAAACAAACACACACCTACCACTTTCAAACAAATAATCAATTGATAGACTACAACCTATATCTTCAGTCTTTACCTTTAACTGATCAAGCTCTTTGTAGGGAGCTTCAGGGGCAAAAATTCTGAACACATCGGCAATACAACATGCTGTAAGCAAGCGGACATCTTTGTTGCTATGTTCCATATAGGTGTCTGTAGCCAACAGTAGAGCCAGTGGGGCATAGCTATCATTGTCATCTTGCCCCATATCTTGAAATGCTCTGGCCAAAATCTACCAAGACATAAGTGGTAGTTAACTTAGTAACATGTAAACATAACATAATATAACAGAGTGCAATGATTATGATGTATATTATGTTGTTTTTTTAAAATTTATAGGCAACTACACTCACTTTTAAACGGCGAATAAGTTCATCTTTCCCAACATCCTCTGTAAGTTCCTTGCATCCCGGTGGGTATACAATTTTGGAATGTTGAACACTCTTAGCCATTTTAGGCTGCGTAGGATTTAACCTTCAACTAAAGGGAAACTAAAAAAAAAAAAAAAAAGTATAATAGTAACTTGTATTATTTACACTGTACGAGCATTCTAGTTTTTAAGTTATAAATTGCTTTTGATGTTAACTTTATATAATTAGGCAATTAGCAAAATTGTTTCAAATATATTCAATACTCTGAAGGCTAAAATTGTGTGTAACTTTAATTTTAAACTAGATTTTGTTTATTTATTGATGCAAATATTTTTAGTTTCAACAGTTCTAATAAGACACAGTTACTTTACATGATGAGCTTAGATTGGACAATTTGATTGACAAGTCAAAATAACTTATTAAATTGAAATTATTACTTATGTGGATACTTTTAAAAGGCAACAGCTATTAGCCTGGCTGGCAGAATGGAAATGTTAACAGCACAGCTACAACCATTTTTTCTTATCTACTACTAAATGCAAGTAGTCATTAAGATTTATTTCATGACTGGTAGGTAAGGCATATTTATAGTGCTATTAATTCATTAATTAATGATGGCTTTTTATATAGCGCTACTTTCATGCTTATAGCAAGCTCAGAGTGCTTTGGTCCAATCTCAGTTGTGGACCAGTGAAAAGGGGGGGGGGGGGGGGGGGGAGGGATCTAGGAGAAGGTTTTTCCGAGCTGCCTCTAGACGCTCAGTAAACACAACACTGCCCGAGTCAGGTGTTTGAACCTCGAGTCCCCTTTATAGGTAACCAAGCCAAGCTAAGTGCACTTAGCCTCTCGACCACGCTTCCCACTATTATTATAGCCTAGAAAAAGTAGCTAACAAATTAACAGATAGCTATTAAGTTTTAACCGAAAAAAAAAATTAACAATACAACCTTTTAGATTTTTTTAGAAATATATGGAAGGGTCAAATTCTATAGATAAAAGCCACTTTTAAATGAATAAGGAAGGTATGGAATGGTTGAGAATCTGGTAAATGTTAGCACAGAATATGAACAGCAGTTATTAGTACTCAACTTGCCATGATCAAGACCAAAAAAGCTGAAAGAAAAACTGTTGTTATAGAAATCTTATCAAATCAGAACTGGTTATTTGCAAACTAAAAGGGAAATAGTTTGTTTTTAAAAGTATTTATATAAAAAAGGGGGGGGGGGGGGGGGGGAGAACGACATGAATTTGAACTCATGACTCAAGCCTACACATGCTGATTTACTAACCACTGCTAGTGAAGTGCTTATGAAGAGATTGAATAGTTGTCTATTGTTTGTTTTTTTCCAGCTTACTTTAAAGCGGCGTATAAAAATGAGTAATTCAGCTTATACCACCACTTCAGTCAGGTATAATTTCTTTCCCTTGTTCAAGATACCAAGCAAAATAATTAATTTTCAATATTTTATTAACTATTTGTTTTTCCGTTGTTTTTTTTTATTGATTCTTTCTGGTTTTGTCAGATAAAATTTAATAATTGTGCAAAATTTCAGCTTGGTCCGAGATAAGATGTTGGGAGATAAAATGTATACAAACTTTTTACCAGACAGACAAAGTGAGTTGATATTTAATAAGCTTTGTAAGAATGTACATTATTATTATGATTTCTTTTCAAGGTCCTATTTTTTCTATTAGCATTACACTTACACATATATTTCCATAAGAAAATTACATCATAATAATCATATCTTGTATTCTTAAGTATTTCTCTAATGCCAAGTCCATTTTCCATACATGATGGTGAGTTTATATAAGTATAGAAATTTTTAGATTATTTTAGATGGCAGGAGTGGGAATTGAGTTTTGATGTTTGAAAAGCACTGGCTTGACTAGATCTAATTTTGATCTAGCTTAAATCTTTAATGCCTTTATTAGTCCCTAGTCAAGATGTAAAGCAATCGCAATTGCTTTGACATAATAGTTAATCATTTGATAGCTGGATCTAGTAGATCTTGATTACAAATTATTATTATTTTTATTAAAATAAAAAATTTAAATTATTAAAATTATTTTTAAAGTAAAAAAAGAATAAAAGACTGACTAAATGTACATACTTGAGCTATTCCTTCTTATTCATATATAATATTTTTTTAAGTATTAGGATAATTCAAGCTCAACAAATGTTTCTAACTCCTCATTTAAAGGGATTTTATTTTTTTGTAATAGATTTTTGCGCACAACACATAACTAACTGGTCATAACCAATCCATTACACAGTCGTTGTTGGCTGAGTGAGCCAAGGGCACCAGGGGAGGAAACACATTGTAAAATTTTTATTTTCTTAGTCTAAACCAAATTATTGTTTATTTCATAATGTCAACCCAAAATCAAAACAATGCAGTTAGTGAATGAAGTAAAAGAAACATATAGGAAGTTAAAGAGAAGGTTTGAAATAAAAATAATAAGGTTATACAACATATTTCGTGATAAAAATACGCCGCCTTTTCCAAGATAGACTCAGTTATCCATTACCGAGCTTGGATTTAAGTTTAAATCGACGCTAATATTAAGAAATAAAAGAAATACTTATGTACATTACCTATCCGATTCACTGGTGATGTATCGAAGGTTGTTATAAGGTAGACAATAAAAATATATGTGTATTTATTATATAAAATAACCATTCAATGTGTAAACAAATAAATTTTACATTTTACGGATCCTCGGGCAGGAAATCGCGCGCATGCGAAGTCCGCAACTATGATTCTCGACACGCGATTGGATACTTTTACAAAGCTTCCATTGCCGTCCCACTTACCCATTTATTAGTATTATTAAGTTATCTTACAGCTTCAGCTAACTTGATATATCAAGCAACATTGTTAAAAATAATAATCTAATAATAAATAATAGATCATCTAAATTAAGAAATTAAAAAAAATTATTGATGTCATAATCCCAAAATGGTTTTGCTTTCAAATATAGTTAAAATAATTTAACACAATGTTTATAACAGTAGCCTACGTATTGACTTTTTCTTGTTTTCATTACAAGCACTTACGAAATATCTAGATCTATATTTATAATATATGATATATCTTCTTATGTTATACATTATAGAATTTACTTCAAATAAGAAGATATAATTACGTCATATGCCTATCTATGTGTCAATCTAGACATGCTTGTTATTTAGAGAATTCAACTCCACTACTTAGTCATTGCTGGTTTTCCAGGCTGGGCAACTCGCACTCCATATGTTTAAAAAAAATGGACCTAAGTACGAAAGGGCACTAATAAGATTTTGTCCAAACAAATGGAATAAGAAATGTGCCTTTATGTTTTTCTTTTTCTGCGTATCTTATTAGGTATTATAAGGTATTATAATGGATCGATTGATGGACGATGGACGAACTATATATATTTAGGGCCTAACCTTTTTTTTTTCGTGTGTCCTGTTGATAAAGATCAACTACTGCGCATTTGATGAATGTGAATTTTAATTTATAATTTTATAGTATATCCCATTTAGTAAAATACGAATTTCAAGTGTCAATCTATTCATGCATGTTAATCAATGACTTAATTAAAGCTCTGCTAAGTTAACACCTGGCACCGGCGTTCTGGAGTGTGTAATTTGTGTGTTACTTATTGTGTGTAATTGCTATGGTGGCGGTGGGAAGAAGCTAGCTATAGGTTCTAAATGGTGCAAGATAGGTGGCATTGTCGTCAACGGTTCTAGTTAGGACAGACTACTTCAGAACGCGAGACTGAAATGATATGTTATTGTAGTGAGTTAGATTTGGTTCAAAAATATTATTCCTAGAGTCTAGTACATTTTTAAAAATCTCATATCAACTTAATTTTGTGTATATTATAACTGAAGCTATATATCTATTTAGTATTGTTCACAAAGAAGTTGGTTTTTTATTCGTTCTGCATACAAAATGGAACAAAGAAGTTGGTTATAGATGCATCCTTGAAGAAGCTAATTAAAAGTTACAGCAAGTTACATTCGCTTTTTTGGTTCTATCCTCTTTTAATTTAACGTGTAGTGTGCAGCATTTATCAATCTGTGTTTGGAAGGTGTGTGTGACATCTTCATAAAATTGGAGCGGTCACAAGAATGTTATTTATTTTTCAAGGGACAAAACTGTATTTGCATTCTAGTTATAAATCCATGTATGAATACTAATAGAGTAAAATGAGATTATTGCCAAAGTTTATTTTTGAATCTTCTAAGTAAAATGTAGGCCTATATATACAGTTTTCGCGCGTCTGCAACACTAAAAACTTTTTGTAGAAGAATTTTTTGTTCCTGGGACGAATAGTGTGCTCTTGACGCCGGGAGAATGCACTTCAATATCACCATATATCTCTTTCCTTTTTTACAAAGCTTATATCAAACCCCCTGTCATTCAGGTAAAAAGTTTTTTCACATTATTTCTCCCACACCCAATCGAATTAAGTTGAAACTGGTACAGACAAGTGATATGATCATAGCTCACTGAGAAAGCTAAAAGCATGAAATTGCTAATTGCGCTAAACAAAAACAGTTGGTAAAAATATCTCTAATTGCTCAGATTTATTATTGTCAGTCTGGATCTATTCAAAATTTAATTTTATATAAGCCTTTTTTTTTTTTAAAAAAAGGTCTTTTTTATGCTTTTCTTGTTTAGTTTAAGTTTGTTTGTTTTTTTAATGATCCCCCACATTCTGAAAGAAAGTGGGCTGCAAGGAGAATGAATTTGTGAGGATTAGAACTCAGAAACCTTTAGTGAAGGGGCTCAGCGCTCCCCCAAACCCCCTTGCCGGATGGATGGGAAAATCAGCTGATGCTAGAATACTATCTCCAGAAATAATCTTTTCATGATCTTACCATTGCGTTCCTCGTGGAACATAGGGCCCCAGTAAAAACACGCCACTCGCCACGGTCTCTTGCTCTTTCCGGTCCTCTCGGCTTCCTCTAGTATACTAAGTCGCCATGTTCTTTTTCGTCTTCCTTTTCCTCTTGTTTCCTGGGGGTTCCACTCTAAGGTCTGCCTAGCTCTGTTTTTTGGAATCTTTTCTAAGGGTGTGACCAATCCATCTCCACTTCCTCTCTAAAATCTGCACCTCTATATTTTTCTGCCCACTCATCTCTCACAGTTTTGGTGTTTTCTACTTTGTTAAACCAGTGTATTTTAAAGATATTTCTCAGACATTTGTTGATGAAGGTCTGTACTTTTTTGTTGTTGCTTCAGTTGTTCTCCATGTTCCAGAACCATACAGCAGGACAGCCTTGACATTAGAGTTAAAGATTCTTAGTTTAGTCTTGTTTGAGATGTGATGAGATTTCCAGGTTGGTTTTATCTGTGTAAATGTCTGATGTGCTAGATTTATACGACGTTTAACTGTTCCACCTGATATAAGTTATATAAAAGTATTTACTTGGTCTGTGGTCTGAGAATCCAGTTCTATGTCTCCAATTTGTTTGTTATTATAATTTAAGTACTTTTGTTTTTTGGTAGTTTATTTTGAGGCCTACTCTTTTTCCTACTTCACTTAAAGCTGTGACCTTTTCTTGCATATCTTGTAGTCTGTGTAAGGCTATGTCATCAGCGAATTCCAGATCTTCCAGCTTTTGTGTGAGAGTCCATTGGATTCCTTTCCCTGCGTTAGAGTAGGCTTCTTTTGTGATCCAATCCAATACTAGAAGGAACAGGAGTGGTGAAAGTAGACGTCCTTGTTTGACTCTTGTTGTGACCGGAAATTTCTCTGACAGTTTGCCACAGTGGGCTACTTGACAGGTGAAACCATCATAAAGGTTTTTAATTATTGTTATTATTTTATTTGGGATCTCGTAATGTTTTATTACTGACTACACAGATTCTCTGTCTACATTTATTTACATAGAAAACATGAAAATTGATTAAAATGTCTTTAAGCTTCGTCTTTTTTTTTTTGTTATTACATTTAAAAAAACCTTTTTAGAATCCACTGTATGAGTTTACAGAGCGCCTTGACTCGACACGCGACGACACCTTTGGGGTCTCGTAGGTCACGCTTTCCTCCAAGCTGGTTTGAAAAGGATGCGACCGAATTTTTTTTTTCATCTGGGGGACTACTTAGAAAATACAGACGTTACTTTAAAAAAAGAAAAGATGATTACGTCCTACGCGTCATGCATAATAACCAATGACTTAAATTCTGCCAAGTCATTGGTTTTGCTGGCTGGCTTAGGTAACCCATTCTATGCTCTAATAGCACTATAGTTCGTCCATCGTGATTCGATGATGACCACTATTGTCATTCACTGGACTGAGGGCTTTGCGCTGATATAATGCTGGTGTGGTCTCGGTGTATGGCGTCTCTCACCACGCTTGTAGTTCGGCTCTTTTATTATCCATTAATTGAGCGAAAAGATAATTCAAGCATACTGCTGTTAGAAACTTTTCAATAACACATTCACACAGTTAGCGACATGCGTAGAGTTCGATATTCATGCTCAATGTTATGAAGAATGAACATCAGATTTCTAATTATGGTAAGATTCATCAACAACAGCAGTGTTCAGGAGCCTGGCTACACCTAAAGAGCAGTGCCAGTAGAGTTCATGAGCCTGGCTACACCCAAAGAGCAGTGCCAGTAGTGTTCATGAGCCTGGCTACATCTAAAGAGCAGTGGTGTTCATGAGCCTGGCTACACCCAAAGAGCAGTGCCAGTAGTGTTCATGAGCCTGGCTACACCCAAAGAGCAGTGCCAGTAGTGTTCATGAGCCTGGCTACACCTAAAAACATTCAATCCGGACATTGAACATCATCACAAATACAAGAAACACATTGTTTAAAAAAAAACGAGTTGTATCAACTGACTAATGAGGGTTTGAAGCTGATCTGCCCATTCTGAAAAGTTCCTGAGTTTATAGAGCATTGAACTAGAACAGGATTACTTCACCTTTGTAAAACAAATAGTTGTCTCCTGTCCTACACTGCTAGTTCAAAGTTACCACTTTTTCTGAGATATGTATGCTGGACTGTCCTCGGGCTCATACCCTGCCCACTGTCATCCCTTGTCAACCTGCTGGAGGCTTGGACTAGGAAGTAGATTATCAACTCTGAAGGCACATCCGCAACATGTACAACATTTTTACCAGAATCTTGGGTTATTCCCCCCCCCCCCTTGTTTCTATCTCAGGTAAATAAACTAAACAGTCTATAAATACCCCTTCACTTCCCAGGCTTAAAATTCTTACACATTTCTATGATCAGTTTGTGAAAAATATTTCATTTTAACATTTCTTGTTATCATATTTATGGTTTCAGTTATTTACTGTGTTGTACTTTATATATATATATATATGACTTTTGTTCTTTCATTAAAACATTAAATTTAGATTATGGTTTAGTCCATTTAAGTATGATGAAGATGACAAATACAATGTTGGTATTAAAATCTCCAGAACCAATACAGAGGCAACTTTGTCAAGCAAGTTGAAAAAGAGAAATGCATAAATTGTGTGTCACCATAAAACTAGAAAGTCTGAATACTTTTTTTTTATATCCATCCACAGTTTCTGTAGAAAATTGTTTCAGACTTTGTAATCTATAAGGCCAATAATGTTACAGTCTTCTGTTTCTATGAACGATGGTCATTACAGGTGTCATGAAGCCAGTGCACAACGCCCAACTGTCTTTACTTTCTCAAATTACTATCAAGTTGTGTGGACTCAACGGGTGTCCTAAATATCCTGAAATTTAAAATCACAGATTTAAACCTGAAATCTCTTAGTTTCAAAGCCAAGTGCCACTCAGTCATCATGTCCCCAAATAAAACAATACAAAAAAAAACAAAAAAACTCAAACACCATAAAAGAACGTAACACAAAATGCATAATTTTATTGACTATTTATTTTAGTCCCATTATTTTTGTGAAAGATTACAAAAAGATTCCTAATGCTGAAGTGTTTAGGTCAGTGATTCTACTTTCAGATTTCCTGTGATGTAAGCAATGAATGACTGAAGAAATGCCAGGCCTTCTCCATTCATTGAGCTGAAAGAGAAAAACAATAAATCTTTTTTGAAACATTTTTATGAAACATTTTTATGAAACAATTCTATTTTGTGGGCTCATTTTTAATACACAACATTTCATAGTACATTTTTAGTTGGATTATATATACAGTTGAAGTGGAGTCTTAGATATTTTAAAATAAAATAATATATAAATCCATATAACATAAGAAGCCTATATATATTTGGGAGGTGCAAAAGAGAGGTATACAGTAATAAAAAAGAGAAAACATGTATATATTTACTGCATTTATTTACTGAAATAAAAAAAAAAATGATGATGTAAAGTATATACTTTCTCAATTAAGCCTAATTTATGCTTTGATTGAAAATAAAATATTTATGCAACATTGGTTAGTTTGTATAATAAATGCAGTAAGCATAAACTTTTTCTTTTATCACTTTATACCTACTTTCACATCCCTTCCCAATTTATATATATAAAATTAAAAATCCCGGTCTTCACCAGGATTTGAACCCAGGAGGTTGGGAAGTCAAGCACTTAACCGCTCAGCCAATGCGCCTCTCAATCATATAATAGGGTTAGTAATAATGTTCAACACTAATAAGAACTTGAAACTTTCTAATGTTTCGAAATCTTACCTGACTAAGAATGGCTGAGGAAAACAACTGTTGGCTTTAGTTTCATCTCTGAATCTTAGACATGAGACGATGCTACGTAGCAAATCTGATGGCTTGGCTAAATCTATTTTAGTGAGGACCATCTGAATTTGAATTTAAAAATAGGATTTGTGACTAGATCTCTATATATACTGTAATCAATAAACATGAAATCATTTCAGTAATTATAAATTATTAAACCAACATCCTATTCCAAAAAACAAACAACCTATAAAACAGTAGTTTGTCATTTAAAGCTAACCTGTACAAATGTAGCTATAATTTTCAAAACTAAAAAATAATGGGACAGTGAGAAGTTTGTTGCCACTGACCTACATAAGTGATATTACAATATAAGCAATTTGAAATCACACCCAGTAGAAAGTTTTTTTTTTTTTTTATGATAGTGAATACTGGTAAAACAAAATGACAAGAAAATTCCATCTAAAAAGATAAATTTATTTTTTTTTAAACACAGATGTATGTTATACAAATGTCCATGTGTTCATTTAGATGTTTAGTAATTTTCATCCTTTTGTTTTTCTGGGTATTATAATAGGTTATGTTTTTGTATTAATTATTTGATTCAACATTTAGCAAGTTGTTCCTACTGTACATTAAAACCTTCTGTCCTGGAGTGTCTCTAATATATCTTTACTAAAAGCATAGTGCAAATATTCTCTTATTTCAGATAATTTGATCATAATCAAATCCCAGGGGGAAAAAATGCAAGATTGAAAAAGAAAGTATCCACACACAAAATTCCCTACAATCCATTTTCATTTTATAAATTAAAATAATTTAGTTACAAACAGAATCATATACACTATGCATTTATTGATTCATACTCCAATTCTCGGCACCTGACATAATAAAAAAAAATATCACAAAATGTTTTTCATACTTAATTAACCTTTTTTTTTTTTTTTGAAACATTCCTACAATTGGATGATTGCTTAATGTTCCAGAATTGAGGAATTTAATGTTGAGATCATAAGTTTCAAGACCTGTCTATACATTCCAGTCACAGCCCGGAGAATAAATGCTAGTATAAATAAAAATGTAACTGTGACAAACAAATACATACACACATTGGAATCTGTAGATCCGAGTATCTTTGAAAATATTTCTGGTCATTTTGTGTCATTCCCACTCTCCCATCAAACAGAATAAATGTCATTTTGCTGAAATATATCATCACTTTCTTACACAGATGAACCAGACAATAAATACATTGAGAAAAAGTTCATCTATTCATTTTCGGTTGCTTTAAAAAAATATTATAAACATTTAATTTACAAGAGAGTAACTTTAAGCAAACCAAATAAAAACAATGAACTTTTTCTCTTTGAAACATCACAAGACTCACAACATAAGGAGCTGATGCTTCTTCCATCATATCAATGGCTAAATAGTCTACATCTACTGGACCAATGGTAGCATCAATCAGCATTATTACTCTGGTCAAACTGAAAGTTGGGTATCACCATAACAACAAGGAGAACAATAGAACTTGAGATAAGCTAAGAGTTTAAATATAAAAAGTGACAAATATTTTGGTGAACTAGATAAACCAATCAATAAGTGACAAGAAAAACAGCTAATTAAATCACAAATTTAATTAATATAGAAGGGGATAGCTTTTAAGGAGAAGAGAAAATCTAAGAAATTAATTGAAGAAATTATGAGATTATCTGACATGGTCAAACCTGTAAAGTACTTCTACCAGATGATGTTTTCATAAAAAAATTTCAATATCTTTGATCAACAATATTAACAATGAGTATAAAAGAACATTATTAGAAGATATTAACATTGTCTAAACACTCAGACCTGGCAATGTAAAAAAAAACAAAGTTTCTTAGACACATGAAGAATAGAGTTAAATTAATTCCCATTTCAGATAAGAACATGTTTGCATACACATACTTAGATTAGCTTCAAATAATTGAATATAAAGAGTAAATGAAATCTTAGAAACAGAATATTAGATAGGCACATTATATAATTAATACACATCATAGTATAGCATTCAAAGACAATGAAATATATGAGATATTCAAGCAGAAAAAAAGGGAGATTTATGCTTGTCTGTGTGAAGAGCTCTAAGTTTTTGTGTTTCAAAATAATTTGAAATCAAATTACTCTCTACAAGAACCCAATATTTAGGTTATATGCACTCTTTTTCCCAAAATACTATGCCAAACCACTACAATATTTTATAATTTTTAAACCATTTGAAAAAGGTTATTGGCAACAAAGTGTGCTCTAGTTTGTAGTTCAATTTCTTTCTTTTACTGAATACCATAATTCAGGTTATTATTTATAAATAAAGCAAATAAGGACATAGTCTTGAACCACTAACAAATATTCCTTATGTGATTTTTTTAAATATCTCAGAGCTATAAATTAGAAATGGCAAGGTGGTAGACTGCTTATCTTAAGTTCTGGAGAATTTACCCAGCTCCTAATTGCTATCTAACCTCAGCTGGGGAAAGTTAAGAAGGTTAGTACTTATGCTGGCCTTATAATACCATCAGTCTAGAAGAAAATGACTTGCATCCTCTGCAACAAGGACTCAACAGAGACTTAACCTTTCTAGCTGTAATTTAGACAAGCCATTTTCTGTTCAAATTTGATTGGTGCTACCAAGAATTAAAACGAAAAAAAAATTAAACGGTCATTGAAAAAAAAAGGATAAAAGTTTTTGACTTAATATTTTTTTTTAAAGTCATAAAACCATCTTTGTGCACCCCAGGAAGAAAATGTTCATGATATATCTTATCAAATTTACCTGCGTCTAGTTTTCAGATATGCCTCTACGCTTGTTTCAAAGTGATCAGGCATGTTAAAGCCATAGCCAGGCATGTCAATAAGGTGAAACAGATTACTAACATTGAAGACATTCATCAACTTTGTGTGACCCTAGAACTCAGTAATATTAAATACAGAAATTTATAAGCTGATGATATTTGGAACGTTAGTAAAGACTTAAGGATTTAATCAGTTTAAAAAAAAAATATATATCTCTATATGAGTAACAAAATAAAGGCTAAATAATGTAATTATATTTGTTTTTATCATATTGCTTTTATTAAGTGTATTTTTTGTTGTGGCATTTAAATTTTTTAAAATCACAGACCTAAGATAGGGGTGTGTTTGTTTCTAGCAATTGAGCCTTAAAAATATATTTAACAAATAAAATAAATAAATGCTACTAATAAAAAGTTTCTTACGGGTTTTGATGAAACTCTGACTTTCAAATCTGGTACTTGGGCAAACATGGCTGCCAGTAGAGATGATTTACCCACATTACTTTTTCCTATAAATGCAACCTGAAATATACATGCAAAAAAAACTTTCTTTGTTAAAGTTCATCTTCAAATTTCAATTTTTTGAGAAGGAAAATATACAAATGTTAACCACTGATTTTAAATAACAAAATATGTTTTAACATACATCTGTGGAAATCGATATATTCACAGAAAACTGTGATATTCTTATAACATGACTTACAATGTTTAAGTCCTCTGAAATATAACAAACTAAATAGAATGAATAACAGAACCTAGAAAAATACACTTTCTACTATCTTGTGTGAAATAAATGTTTATCAGGTATACAGTTTTTTATATTATTATTTTTAATTATATAGCTTTTGGATTCATAACAGATTTAAGGCTTGCATGCAGATGGGTAGCATATTTTTAGTTCAAATATGCTGCATCATTCAAACATATAATACATTAAATGTGACAGACTGGAGAGAGACCGGGGAAAGATTAGATGACAGATGAAGAAATGGTCATGCTAAAATGATTCATAAAGAATCAGTAACACATTTGTCTGTGTGCTAGGCTATTGACAAGCAGAGCTGAAATAGTCTTTAGCTGTTAGTAATATCCAATCTTTAATTTTTGAGTAGCTACTCAAAATTTTGTAAATGAATGTTGCAATGAAAGGGGAGGCCACTAAGTGGGCTAAAAGGGGATGCAGACTGGTAATGATGAGCTTTTGGTTTGAGTTATCTTAAATACAGAAATGGAGATAAAAGGTGAAAAAGTAAAGGGAAAGTATATAGGGGTAAATAAGTAAGATTTTATATGCTCAAATATATCAGGTGCAATTTTGTATGTAAAGCATTTATGATACTAAAGTGGCTGACTAATTAGCCAGTGCATATAAAATATGATCTAATAGATAAGAGCATAATGATGTAAGACAAGAAAACAAAACTTACCTCAGGTACATCCCATCGTGGCATAATATGAGGATTCGGATAAGCACCTAAAAATTTAAAGCATTCTCCTACTAAATTTTTAGGCTCAAACAACAAAGATGCTTCTTCAATTTCCTTTCTGGAGGGTCGAAAAGCCCTATCTGTATTTGGAATTATTGGAATTTGTAATAGCGGCTGCAGCCGATCTACTGGGTTAGTGAAGAGATCCGAAACGGGCTTGACAGGGTTTTCAAGTGAGCTTGCAGAAGCAGATTTGTGCAAATATCGCAAACAAGTGAATGTCATTTGACAATGGCTTCTTTTCCCAAGAATCAACACACTTTTAAAAGTCAACATTGTACACAGACTTCTCATTGTTCTTTTTTTAATAGTTAGTTTCTCTTTTCAGTAGTTAAGGTACTGTGGAGAAATAAATATCCACTGATGTTAAAGTCAAGTTTTATTTAAACAAAATTAAAGATAATTCATTGAATTACAATACATCAAAATGTCAAAACTTTTCTATTAACTCACTATTTAGAAATGTCATGTTTATGAATTATCTTTCAATGAAAAACCTTTGAATAATCCTAGACTCATCATAATCTTTCAAAGACACAAACTTTTTTTCATATTCACATTTAATAGCTTTACTGGATGAAATAAAATCTCAAGATTCCTTTGTAAATGGCCAGCAAAAACAAAACCTAAATCACCACTGGTGGACAATGGTTATGTCTGTGCTTGATGTAGCAAAATATGTAGGTCGCAGATAGGATTGCCTAGTCATGTGAAATACTGCACTCCTCATTTATCTTCTAACTTAAAGACAAGCCTTATTATATATATTGTTATATTTGTAGAGGTCACACAGGTAATGTTAACCTTATTTGCAATCAGCTGTGACAAAGCAAGAGTTTCAGAGCAAGGTGATTTAGTTGAGTTCAGCCAAGTTCAAGACAAGATATAGAATCAGAACAAGAAAGGATGGAAAAAAAGTTGACTAGAAAGTTTGAACATTTAGTTTTTAAAAAAATTATAAAAGTTTAGTTTATAAACATACCTAATAAAAAATTTTTAGTTACAAACCAAAAAAGTTTGTAAAACCTTTCAATATGGGGTAACGGTTGAAACACACATCCCTGTTTTCTGGTTATGTAATATCAACAATTTTGTTTGTTCAAAAAAATTTTGCAATTAACAACTTTATTTTGTCAGTCTGCATTTAAAGAGGGACTGGTAAAGTAAAGTAAGATGCTGGTACAAGTTATGGAGCCAATATCTGCACTTAAAAGTAGTAGTATTAGGAAATTTCTATCAATATTTTTGCCAAAAGCTTATATATATATAAGCAATATATGCAATATTATGAATGGGGTTGCTCCATATTTCTTTTAAGTTATGTGGTGATGTTTGATTTCTGTTAGCTTATGGTGGGAATCAGAAGTATGTTAGGGCAATATTTAATGGTTTATCAATTCATTAGCGACAAACAATAATTTATTAACTGCAGGAACATCAAGTACACCTTTATTTATAGCTTAAACCTTACATAATGCTAAGCATATAGTATCAGTATAGTATTTAATAGATTCTAGTCTTTAGATTTATCATTGAGATAGGTCTAAATCTACAGTTAGGCTAATAGAATAGATCTATCAATTCTAAGAGTAAGAGCATTGCCATTAGCGGCTCATTAGCTTCAAATTAGGATTACCAAAAACACAACAACACATTTTAATTTTTATCATTTTAATTCACAACCTCCCTGACATCCTTGTCATCCAGTCACCTAGTGGCTCTAGAAATTATTCTAGGAACCTAGATGTAGGTATGTGACAATTTTTTTTTTTTATAAAAAAAAAATTGTTGATACCAAACTATTAAAAGCATTCTATCTGAGCTTTCCAATGATATATAAATTATTGATATAGGACTATCCATGAAAAAAATACTTTTTTTTTGACGCGTTTTCGCTTAACATTGAAGTCAGTGGACAACATGAGGTTGAATTTTCTGAAATTTTTATTTATTTTAAATGCGTACCATTTCGCTAATTTTTATCATACAGTTAAAAATAATATATCGAATGAAAGCTTAGGATGTGCTTAATAAGAGAATACTATTGTTTTATATAATTTCTTTTTTTTTTTTACTTTACTTAACATGACATTATTACCTTTAATTTTTGTAATAAAAGTTTATTTTATTTTGTTGAAAACAAATTTTTGATAGTAAATCAGCAAAGAATTAGTTCTCCTTTTCTCGATGATATAAAATTATTTTAAGAGGTCCAATAATTAGAAGAAAATATATATTTTTGACGTGTTTTCACTTTTAAAATTATTTTTTTTAGGAATCTAGATTTTAAGTTTTAAAGATGTAACTCAGCGTTTCAATTTTTTAAAGTAAAAATTTGTTGTAAATATATATTTATAATACACTCTATTTTTACCAAACTTGTATCAACTCACTCTGTCTGTATGTCTCTCTGGACAAAAGTTTGAAAATATTTTTTCTCCCATTTCCCTTTGTCAGATCAAGATGAAACTTTGCACAATTATTCATTGAACCTGACACAACATGAATGAATAAAAAAAATTAACCAATTAGTTCATTATTGTTGATTAATTATTTTGTTTGAGATGTTATATGGATTTAATTGTCTCATTCCGTTTTGATATATTTTTTCTCCCACTTCCTATTTTCGGATCAAGTTGAAATTTTGCATGATTGTTCATAGTTGATGACAATGCACAAATCAATCCAAAAATTAACCAATTAGTTAGTAAATAACTACTACTTAATTAATTAAGTCTTATATGTTGAAAAGGTAGTGAAACCCTTTTCAGAAAAGGCAGAAATTAGCAGTTTTTATCTTAACTATATTTGAGACCAAAAGAGAATCTGCTGCCGAGGACAAGTGAAAAAAATAATCTTAAAAATCTTAACAACCACCGGCAGACAATGGTTATGCTAGCTCTGGAAGTGGCAAAATATGTAGGTCACAGCTGAGGCTGCATAGCCACAGGAAATACTGCATTCTTCAATAATCTTCAGACTCGAAGACAAGCTTTATTATATATGCATAAATGATATATATGTATGTATAGTGTGTGTTAGTATGTTATATATAAAATATATATATATATCTTATCTTATATAATACAGACGTTACTTCAAAAAAGAAGATGATTACGTCCTACGTGTCATGCATTTAGTCATGCATATTAACCAATGACTTAAATTCTGCCAAGTCACTGGTTTTCCTGGCTAGCTCAGGCAACCCATTCCATGCTCTAACAGCGCTAGGGAAGAAAGAGTATTTGTACAAATTTGTTCTAGCATATGGGACGAGGAATGTGCCTTTATCTTTGTGTCTTTCAGAGTATTTTATTAAATTTTGCTTTTGTATTTGAAGATTATGGTTCAGTGTTTTATGTATAATTGCTACTTTACTTTTGAGTCTTCTGTCCTGAAGGCTTTCTAAATTTAGTGATTTTACTAAAGGTGTTACTCTAGTCAAATGTGAATATTCATTTGTTATGAATCTCACTGCTCTATTTTGTGTCTGTTCCAGTTTTTTAATGTTTTCTTGAGTTGAGGGGTCCCAAATGGAGGATGCATATTCTATTATTGGCCTAACCAAGGTTAAATAACATTTTAGTTTTATGTTCCTATTTGATTTATAGAAATTACTTTTAATAAACCCTAATGCTTTGTTTGATTTTTTTAATAATTTCATCAATATGTGGATTCCATGACAGTTTTTCATTTATTATAACACCTAGGTATTTTGCGTTTTTAGTCTGTGTTACTGGTTTGCCATGAATAAGATAAGTGGAATTAATTTGTTTTAGCTTTTTTGATACTCTTAACAACTGACATTTTTCTGGGTGGAAAGACATGCTCCAATTTGATTCCCATTTCTGTAATTCATCTAATTCTCTTTGTAAAATATCTGTGTCTTGTGTTGTTTTTATTGTTCTATATACTATGCAATCGTCTGCAAATAATCTGACTTTTGTTCCTGAAGTAATGCAATTTGGTAAATCATTTATGTAAATTAAAAATAGTAGTGGACCTAAGACTCTTCCTTGAGGTACACCTGAGTTTACTGTTATCGGTGTTGATTTAGAGCCATTTATTATTACAGTTTGTTCTCTCCCTATCAGAAAATCTTTAATCCACTGATGCAATGAACCAATAATACCGAAATATTATAATTTTTTAAAGCAAACTATGGTGGTGAACTTGGTCAAAAGCCTTGGAAAAATCTAGTAAGATAGCATCTATTTGTTCACTATTATCTAAACCTTTTGAAAAAACATCAATTAGTCCTATTAGTTGTGTTTCACATGATCTATATTTCCTAAAGCAATGTTGGTATGGGGTGAGAACATTATGATCCTAAAATGAATTATGAACCTAAAACCATACACACCAAGTGCGCATCTTTTATTATTAAAAGCATTATCGATTTCAAACCCAAGCCTATGTAAAAAATTATGAAAAAAACGATCTCAACTTTTCGTGCCATTTTTTTTATTCGCATTTCTGGGATTCTCCCATACGTACTAGATGGTGTCGATACTATATAGATCTACTAGTAATGAGTAGTATTACTAGTATTACTATACTAATACTACTATACGTAGGTACTACGATAAAAATTTCAAAATGATCATAATGCAATGGAACCTATTTCTTTAGATAGAGCTTGAGAAATGCTTTCCAATGATACCAATTTTAGATTGCTGAGTTAATTATGAGGGAAGTTATTAAATTTTTAGTGGCCAAAATTAGCATTCTTTAGCCTTTGTAAAGCAAAAAAAAAATCTGTGACCGAAACAACTGACAGTTGAACTTTAATTAAGTCTATTATAAAAAGTCTTAAAGATATGGGGTTGAAACTTCACACTCTTTTTCATTAACTTGTATTCTGTTCAAACAAATTAAAAAAATAAGACCAAGCAATAAAATCTTGAAAAAAAGTGAATTGATATATAAAAAAAAGCCTTCGACAAAAAATACAAATATATGTGATTTTGTCATCATATGAGCCCAAAAATCACAAATAAAACAAATCAGAGATCTGTAGTGTGTTTTATTTTGTTTAATCATAATTCTACTGTATTTAAATAGCTATTTATATGCATCAGATAGATAATTTTTATAAATTATAAATGAAAATAGCACTGCGCAGAAAAATATTTGCTAAAATTTAATCACTATACATTTAATAAATTTCATAAAAACAGTTTAAACCTTTTTGTAGAGCACTGGCAATTAATCATTTTAAAATGCCTGAATTTAAATGCTTTAAAAATTAGATTGTAAATGTAAAATTTCTTGCATCGGACAAAAAAACAACAAAAAAACAACTTGCGATTTATTTAGAAGTTATTAAAAGATTTTTTACTTAAATTTTTGTGCAGTAATAGCTCATCATTTAAAAAATATAATGTACTCATTTATTAACTATTAATTTACATTTATACCAATAGAAAAAAAACAACACACGGAAAAAAATAATTAATTAATAGTTCGCAGAGCTAAAAAAAAAATTTTAAAAATTTAATATTATTATTTTAAAATATTTATTTTTACTTTAAAATTTGCACATTACAAAGTCATTAAATAATAAAGATACATTCCCTCTTCATAATCTAGCATTTAAACATTATAAAAGTTAATCTAAATGGAAAATTCCTATGTGTGCTTCTAAAAATAGGACATGATAGATAGAAATTGACCATTTCCAGTAAATCACAGTGTTGGTTGTTACTAAAAATAGATTTTAACCATCAACTTTGAAAATTAATATCTAAAGAGTGCGCCAAGCTACAAAGTTCAAACTTAGCACACAGATATATATTAACATGCTAAATTCAATAGAATTAGTGAGATTGTTGTAACTATAAACACTTTTATTTTAAAAAATAAAACTTTACCCTTCTTTGTTAATTTTAATATCAAATATCTTTAAAGTGCGCCAAGAGAATCTAATGAAATTTGAAATATACACATTTCATAATATGATAATTATTGTAGCTAACTATAGTGATAGTCTATATATAGATAGTAATACTTAGTAATAGTATTAGTAGTATTCTAGATATTAAATAATCATAATATTAATAATGATTAATCTAGATCTAGACTATAAAATTCTAGAATCTAGATCCATCAATTTCAGTAGTATTTACTATTTACTGGTCTAGATTTAGTTAATAGATCTACTACTAGTCACTAGTTCTAGTGACTAGTCTTACTAGATCTAGATCTAAGTTACTAGACTAGAAAAGTAGAATCTAAAATATCACTATCTCACACTTTCACTATGTGATATGTGACTATGATGTCACTATCAGATAATCAGTATTGAGTACTGTCAGTACTGTATTATACTGTATACTACTATCATCACTGACTTATATGACTTATCAGTCACTGACAGTGACAGTAGACGAGTAGTGAGTATCACCTATCTCAAAGACAAGCCTTATTAATTATTTATTTATTATTATCTAGTCTAGAGATTATTCTAGATTCTGTCTTAAGACTTTACTTAGAAAATTAGGGTAACTAATAGTGACCTCCACTCCAGTTTCCAGGTAGAATCAGGTAGATACCTTTACTGACCACCATGTTGTTTTTAAGCATATTTATCTCCCTTATCTAAATTAAACTTTCAATAACTTTTTTTTTTAAAGAGATTTTCGTTCTTATGCTGTCAACTTTTTAAAGTGTATTTACTGAAATGAAGGTCTAAAAAATGTTAATAATAAATTGATAAAGTTGTTTCTTCTTTTTTTTCAATAACTTTAAAAAAAACTTTTTTCGTTCTTATGCTATCATTTTAAATGAATTTTAATATTAGATCTAATAGCTGCTAGAAAGAAAGACAAAACAGCAACAGAAAAATGTTGGCAAGTAATTCAAGGGAGATAGTCTAGTATTAAGCCGTAAAACCAAAATGGCGTATTTCCAATTACAATGTAATTGTATGGTAATAAGAAATAAAGCTTTAAAAAATATATTTTAAAAACTATTTATCAATTCAATTTACATATTTGCAATCTGCATATTCTTAAAATATAAGAGAAATCTGATTTAGCATTTCTAGTCACGTAAACTAATACCTAACACTAAAATCTAGATTCTCTGGATCCAGAATTTATCAAGCACACGTCCGCTATTCGTGAAAACTTCAAATACCTATCATGCTAAACCTGGGTGGGTAGATACCAGGGGCGGACTGGCTATATGGGCATTCGGGTAATTGGCCGGTACCCGATTCAAGCCCGATTGGGCCGCCGAAAGATCCGCATGAATACCAGTATTAATTGTTTTAAGATTTTATAATATTCTCTTTTAAAGCAACACTTTGAGCATAGTGATTAAAAACAAACACATCTTATTCACTTTAAAGTCTAATACTAATTTGAAGCATTGTCGTAAATACCCTACATCTGAATCTGTATAGGCTAGGCCTATAATGCTTCTAGTAAACATTTCCTTGTACACACTAAACGATAAACAAGAAACTTATAGAGATCGACGCTAGTGTGAGTATATTCGGATCGGATGAATCTATAAAGAGGCCAACAACAATATTTCAAGTCCTATAGATGTCATCCAGTCACATAAGAATTTTTATTGGTTTGGTGGAGTTGTTGCATGTCTCAAGTTGACCCCGTTATGAAGTCCTTCATAAATCACAATTATTATCCTGAACAGTGTAGCAATGCGTGGATTGGGATCAAAATGCAAAAGAATCCAAAAAGTAGGAGCAGAAAATAATAAGATAAAAAACTATTGCTGGAATCCTGTGCAAAAGAATGTAGTATGTTAAATGTTTTCTCTCAAGAGATTCACTAACCTTATGACGACAGCATTTATGAATGAACAGGTTCAACGCCATACGAAACACTAATGTCAAGACGACAAAGATATAGACTTAAGTAGAAATACAAAGATGCTTTGCTAAAATATGAAGCCAAACTTGACAGCATTTGTTTTACTGAATGTAATGATATTATATTGCCTTCAAAAAAGTGAGCATGTTCTGTTGTGTGTGTAGTCAGCTCTAGGATGCAGTCTAACTAGGTTTCCCAGTTACTGAGAAAGTAATATATGACCTTGTAAGTTCCCCTTTCAGCTCTTGCAGATAATGTTAAGTTCATGTTTCTTACCCCAACGTTTAACAAGAAGGGTGCAAAGTGCTTTTACTCCCCCTCCCTAACTTAAGTCAGGTACCCGTTAGAGTTGGGTAGAATCTGGGGCGCCCTAAAATTCCCGAAATTCAAAATCCTAGTCTTTATCGAAATTTGAACCCAAATCCCCAAGTTCAGAATCCAAGCGTTAACCACTCATGACCTTGTGAGGTGGGCAGTTAAATAATGGAGGCTGAAGAGTTGTATTTGTAAATAGAAGTCCATATGCCTGACAAAATAGCGAGGAGTAAAACTTAATGATAAACAGTATGTTCGTTGATGGAGGATCTTCATGTACATGTATATGTTAATTATAAGTTAATTATTGGTATAAATTATTTCATTTTGTATTGAACAAGGAAAATTAATTATTTATGACTGATATGAGGTATAAGTTGAATTAGTCCCCTTTATACTTTGTTGCTTAAAAGTTTGAAACTAACAATAAATAGCTGAAAAAACCTTCAAGCTGTTCATTTTTAAAAATATAAAGTACACATACAAATGTCATGGTAACCTTAACCAGGTATCCCCTCCTTTCGCCAAACTAAGGTGACCACCTTAAATCCTGCTATGCCGATGGTAGATGACACCTCATCTTTTTAAGACGCTGATACTCTGTAAACTCTACATCACGTACGCATGAATCTCTAAGTCAAGTTTCCGTTCTTGCAAGGTAGTGATCTTCACGCTAGTCAATATTGCATTCACTGCAGAAAATACTCATTCGGCGTTAGTTTATGGTTGACACAACACAAAAACAACTTTTTCAGTTACTCCGTAGGGCACAGAATTCTTCGGAAATGGTAAATTTTAAATGACCGATCATAGGTGGTTGTTTTTTTGGGAATTCAATTCCAAATTTTGTCCGAAGAAGCGAACTTTGCAGTTAATCTCGTCAAATAACCCTTTGCATAGGACCAAGTTTTGACCCAAACAATTAGGCCTACAGGCTTTTTTTTTTTAACCTTGTCAAATTAGCCTTTCTCTCGATCAGATACTCTGCACAGTGTGAGTATATCTATACGATTGACGCTTCATCGTTTTTCTTACCAACTCGGTGTCTTTCAAAATAAAAAAATGTAAGTTGCATGTTTATTTCATTAGGGTGGAAATGTGTCGTGCTTCGTTCAGTGTATTTTTGAATCAATTTGTCGATTGCATGAGATTGCGAGAGATTCTGTCTATCAACAAGCCGAACTATTGATAGAATATTGTAGCAACGTTGTGTAAAAATACAGAGACAATATAACATAGGGGTTTTCAATGAAGCTTTTGACCATAGTGCAGCACTTCTTTTGAGACATAGGATTTCAAACAAGGAAATAGCTACACCTCAGGTATCAGAGATCAGGTATTGGAGATATGCATCCGGTCTTTCGAAAATAAGAAAATACTGCTATATTAAACGTTGTACGTTCACACATAGCCTAATGTTTGTTCCTTAATTTTAAGTCAACAATCTGCAGTATTTTTTATGGCGTTATATTCTACATGGGCAGCTTAAAGATGAAGAAATGCCTAATGACGGTAACTTAGAAGAAATTATTAAATAAACGATATTTTAAATTAGATTTTTTAATAGAAGCAGGTCATTATCGACTTTTTCCATTTAAGTGGGACGATGGGCGTCAAGCCCGGAAACTTTAGGAAAAGCGGGGCAGGCGGTCGAAAGCGGGACTGTCCCACCTTATTCAAATTAATTGATATAGTTTCACTTAATATAAGCTTTTTTTTTTTTTTTCCAAATATTTTAAAAATATATTTTTCTAATTTAAACCTAACATTATTATATTATTATAAGAGCAAAATAATTGCTCTATAAGTTGTATAGTGTAGGCCTATAGTGTAAAAAAGAGATTGTTTTTTAAAGAAAAAAACCCCATAAAAATGTTTTTCTTGTTGTTTTTTTTTTACAATACTTTTATTCAAGACATTCCTTCATCTTGTAAACTGCTCGAATCTAATGATTTTCCTAACAATTTGACAGTTCATTTATATTGTTGTGAAAAGAATTACTAGCCACACTTGGAAATATTTTTACCATTATAATTTGTAAAGTATACAAAGAAATAAGTGTAAATATGGCTAGAGAATTAGCTAGTAGAAAATAGACCCCACTTGAACAGGCTATTTGTAGAGGTGCTACGTTGGCGGTCAAGTCTTTGTAACGTCTTGCACAGGTCGATAGGTAGACAGCATTTCAAGTGATGGGTATCCGTTTCATGACTAGCATGCCTAATTGGAAAGGGCCATTTTTCAAAGGTTAAATTACTGCCTTATTGGACACCCCAAACTACTAGTCTTGAGTTGAAAAATCTCCTTTTTTTTCAAAACAATCGTCATCCTAACGATATGCGTGCGAGAAATGGAAGTCAACTGAAAAAAAAAAAAATCGAGGAGGCTAAATATTTTTGAACCCCTCTCTGTCTTTTGTAGTGTTTACTATGTAAGTATCTTCAAGTGGAGATAAAAAGTATTTCCCACTAACCCAGTGTCGAAAGGCCAACAATGAAATGAGGCAATCAAGAGTGTTGACGAGTCTAACATTTAATTTGGTACTGAAGGGATACAATGTCCTAGCTGTCGCTAGCCAAAAACTTCTCGATTAACCAAACTGGACTGTCTCCAAACATATGAATTGTTTGTGTATTTCCTGTCTAATCCTAGTCTTATTTGTTTTGATCATGGCGTTATTGTCAATGCCACTATATAAAACCTAACTCGAAATAAAACTAATGACTCTATTCACGACACATTCCTTATTGTAAACTAGCGTAGCGTGACGGATTAATTTGTGATTACTCAATGATGGCTAGAACACTTGCAGAGATAGGGTCACAATCATAGGGAGGTTATGACAGAGAGTCGCTGGATGTATGTGGGGACAAGTAACAGAATGAATATCTCGCCCTAGGGATAGCATCAACTTGGGAGCCCGAAACAAGAAAACAGGAACGTCCTCACGTAACATAGCGCCACACCTTAATGGAGGATCTCAGGGCACCAGTTGGGGTCCTCACGTAACATAGCGCCACACCTTTATGGAGGATCTCAGGGCACCAGTTGGGGTCCTTACCTAACATAGCGCCGCATCTTTATGGAGGATCTCAGGGCACCAGTTGAGGTCCTCACGTAACATAGCGCTGCACCTTTATGGAGGATCTCAGGGCACCAGTTGGGGTCCTCATATAACAGCGCCACACCTATATGGAGGATCTCAGGGCACCAGTTTGGGTCCTCACGTAACATAGCGCCGCACCTTTATGGAGGATCTCACCAGTTGGGGTCCTCACATAAAATAGCGCCACACCTTTATGGAGGATCTCAGGGCACCAGTTTGGGTCCTCACATAACATAGCGCCGCACCTTTATGGAGGATCTCAGGGCACCAGTTGAGAAGTAGCAGCAAACATTGCTCTCATTAGGTTTTGCCCTCCTCCTGGAATACACGTGTCTTTAACCTTAGCCACATACCACATTTTGAATCAGGGGATAAAGGAAGAGTGCAATATTTCCTGGGTAGTCAGACCACCAGGTAGACGTGACAATTAAATGACGCAAAAAAAAAAAGAAAAAAAAAGCCGTTGTTATATAAACTTCATCTAGATAGGACCTACTTAGTAACAAAAATGTTGGAGAAAGGATTCAAAAGTACTATTTTGCTTCCAAAAAAATATAATCTATAAAATAGTTATTTACAAAGGTGACTGCATCATCCATTGATGAAGATTGTCCCCTGAGCGCAATATTTAGGTTATAAAAGGCATTACAAATTGAGGCTAGGTGAGGCCTACTATTTGGGTTAGTTTGAGAGCATCATTGGGAGAAGTGCATACAACTAAAATAATAATAATAATGAAAGTAGAGAAATTAACATTGAAGGAAAAAAACTTCATTCTTAGCTTTTGCTACATGTTGATCAGCCTCGAAAGCATACACAGAATTCGTAGGACTAGACATGTTTCAAGAGTTTCTCCTTAGGCCCAGGGATGTCGCCAGTCAAGTCTTCAACTACACAAAAACAAAAATGGCATATTTCTAAGGAATATGGCGTAGCTTCCAGAAGTCTGTTAATATTTGCCTTGAGTACCTTTAATACCACATCTAAACAAGATTTGATATTTTCTGTTAACAAGATGTTATAGTTTCCTTAATTACTTAAGCTGATTGATGTATCAATCTGGATAAAGTGAATAAGAGCAAATATAATTGCCAATAATTATTATTGTGATTTCACTTGGCTGTGAAACTTTGACATCAATAATTCTGACATTTAACTTATATAATCAAAAATAAAACAAACATCAGCAACAAAATGTTTCTATTAAGTTTTAATTATCACCATATAAAAAATGTTATCCACCCAGATGGAATAGTCTATGTATGCATATGTTTCTAATATAGAACATCTAGATCTATGGAACACCCTAAAGAAAAACCTAAAAACACATTCTAAAAGTTTTGCTTTTTTTTTTGTTTAGGTTTAAGTTAATCATGATAATCTCATGATAATGCAAACATAAAAATTAACAACAAATACCAGTATGACAAAACCCCTTTCTCCCACCCAAAAGCAACAACAACAAACACACACACGCTAATTTCCTATAAATATAAAAAAAAAAATCCCCTAATTATCAGCCAAAATGGTTTCTTTTTCAGAAACGTTTTTAAAACAAGCATAACAAACCTACTGATAAGTAGGGTTAGTTTAATCAAATAGTATTTTCTTGTTTGGTCAAACCATGTGTTTAAATAGTACTTGAAACATTTAATGTTAAATAAACAGTTTGAAAAGCTGCTGCATCAGCTTACAAGCATAGCTTAGAGAATAATACTTGCTGCTAATACAAACAACAGCCAATTTAAAAAAAAAAATACACTGCTGAAAAGACACATTTAACATTCCAAAAAGTAAATTTTGACAATAATACTTTCAGAACATTGAGCATAAGTAAGAAGAATATATTTCTCAGAAAACAGAACAAGCCAGACTCCACAACAATAATATAATTTGTTATTCCAAACAATGTGCAGCCACCTTGAATATTTGCTGTAGTAAGTAAAGGACTACTACCGATTATTATTATCATTAGGCAGTTAACTGGCCCGAAGGAGACAATCTTTCAATACTATATACAATTAAGTTGTTCTTGGAATTTAGAAATAACTTGAAGTCTTAAAATGGTTAATCAAAGATATATTTTTAAGTATTGAATTAAAAAAAAAAAGAACTTTCTTGATTTAAGCACTTTTTAGCTACAGAACAATCCTTAATAACAAAAAATATTGAAAGTTCTAAGCTAAGTGAATTAAAAAAAAAAAAGGTTCGATTTAGACCATGCACACTTCAACATGTGACCTGTGCTAAAAAAAAAAATCCTCAATGCTGTGCTGAAATCAATAACATACAAAAAAATGGAATTATTTTATTACAAAGAATATGTTGAGGAAACAAAAAAAAAATGAGCAAAAATTGGGAAGCAAACAAATGAAGACATAATGTAATTAAATAGGTTAATAAGATGAAATGACCAACAATAGTTATAAACTGAATGAGACTGACATCAAACCTCATCTAAATTTTTACACATTTTAAACAAAGTGAGAAAAAAAAAAGTTATTGGTCATTCCAAATCTCTTTTAAGTTAATTATGTAGTACAATAAATAGTCAGATGTTTGTCCCAAATGTTTTGTTTAATATATACAATTTGCTGGATTCCTTGAAAAATGTCAGATGCTTCGCATCAGAGGAAAAAAGAACAAAAAGTGCCAATAAGAATTTATGTGCCCAAATAAAGGGAGAAATTAATATTGAAATACAAATTTTTGAAATGGTAATTAAACAAGACTCAAAATCTTTTCCAATCATGTCTCAGTCATTGATCTTGCATTGTCCAATTAAGGGTATGTCTTTGATTTAAAAAAAATTAAGGATGAGTGCAGTGTTTCAAATGACTATTGCAAATCCAATTGTGACCTGCATATTTTGTCAAACCTTATGAAGACAAAGCCATTGTCCCAGGAAGGTGGAAGGTTATTTAAGATTTTTTTCTTCACCAAATTATTTCAACTACAAAATGGAAAAGATAAACAAAAACAAATGAAAACATAATTAGCAACTGAAAAAAAGTTTTTCAATAAATAAAAACAAAATAACAGGTAAATCACAAAATGATGAACATAAAAATCTCCATCAGCAGATTTAATCAAATACATACAAATACAATCATAAACTGTGGTGTTTCTGTTGTACAATATTTAACACAAGTCATAAACAGAAATGAAATTGTAGAATTCCTATCAGTCTCTATTTCCCTAATGCTTGTCCTGAGATTTCAATTCATTTTTGGGCAATCTACTTGATGCCTCTTGTTCATGAAAAAAAAAATGTGAACCTAAGTTAAATACACAATGTCCTCACAGAGAAGTTGAAAAGAAAAAATAGCTCTTTGTTTTTATTTTATATATTTTTTACAATCCTTTCTATTTATTGACAAATTAATAAAGAAAACAATAACAGGCAATTTTTAACATTTTTTTTTTTTTAAAATTATAAATTTTATAGCTATTAGTAATTTTAATAAAAATATCTTTAAAGCAAAATCTTTTGTTCAATTATTATTTTTTTAAACAGAAAACACCTAGATTTTTGAAACATTTGAATTTTTGCTTGACAAGGTCCGTGTTGTATGACATCTGCTAAGGATAATTATTTTATTGTTTGCCTTAATTGGCATGCAAATAAGAAGACAAACAAAATTGTTATAAGCCTTCTATCTAAACCTCCAAACAAAGTAATGTAGAATAGAACCAGGGTTGTAAATTGAATCCTGCTCAATCCTTAATTTTCTTTAGCAGTACTAGAGTACTAGTGTTGTCAGGGGTACAAAATGATAATTTTTATATCTATGATAATTTCTATCACACGGCTCATCAACAAATTTTAAAAAATATTTACAAGCTTTTTTTTTTCTACCCTTCTTTCTGCTGCTGCGCTGTAAGCTCTTTTACAAAAACTAGCTTTTTTGTTTGTATTGGTATTTTCAATTCAAAATAGTTTTTTTTCTCTCACCCCCCTTAAAAGCTCTCAATACATTTACTTAGTAACTTTATAAGAGAAAGAAAAAGTAAATCACAATTACAGAACAATTTGCAAACAAATTTAATTACAATGTAACTTATTGAAAGACTCATAATGTTGCCTTCTATCTCTTTACAAGTCTCAACATTTCAAGACAACTCCAGTCAAAACATATTTCCTAACTTAAATTTGTTAAAATCTTTTTTTTTTTTTTAAAAAGTAACTAGTAATTTTGTTAAAATATTTAAAAAAATAGTAACTAGTAAAAGACCAATCATCTACTGACATTTTTATACACATTCATAATTAGTTCTTCATCAACATTTTCATAAGTAGTCCACTGACCAAAACGTATTTTAAATATTCGGTTCAAAATTAATACATACTTAAATTGAAAAATGTAATCTTCCGAATTCACATGATTATTCATGTATATTAAGCATATTAATAAATTAAAAATAGTTCACAAACACATCAAAAAAATATTTAAAAAAAATGTTAACTATTAGTTCAAGTTATTTATGGACTTTGATAGGAACACAAATATATGAAGAGATATTCATAATTTTATCATATTTGTAAGAGATGCCATGGCTGAGTGGTAAAATAAAGTAAGCTTTCTAATTTTATAGTGAATGACTTTTTAGGATGTTTCTGTATTCCTCTCAACTTCAATGGGTCCCTGACATTTGTCTAAATGAGTGAAGATGATATAATCTTTGTGTTGGTCACAAAAGAAACTTCTTAACCCTTAAAGGGTACCCTGGGGTACTGGAGCACCCCAGACAAAAAATAAATCACCAATTCTCAGCCGCTTTTAACCGGAAGTACTTCATCGTTTGTTTACCTTCCTGTCATTATGCTGTGTTTACATGGCTGATAGTGTCGATTTTTTTCCGTTTTCGGTTTTAGCAGGGGAGGGGTCATGGGGTACTCCAGTACCCCAGGGTACCATTAATACTATATGTTCTTTGCTTGATATTTTTTCCAGTTATTTTCTTTTTTTAAATAATTCGGTAGAATATCCGGGTCGTCTCCAAGAAAATTTATAGTTACGCTATATATTTTCTGAATGCTCTAATTCCAACCCTAAAACTACACACAATCTAAGTTTGGCACATATTGCACAATATTTTTTTGTGTTTTTTGTGGACTGATTCAATGATTTCATAATGCAACGTCGAAGTACTAGTATTGACAATAAGCGTCGTCGCTTTCAAGCTATTGATGTTTTACGTGCAATAATTGATGAACCATCAGATGATGATGACGGTGATGAGGGAAGTGAAACAGAGGACGAGGTTATACAGGACATTTGTTCGGCTGATGAGGACATAGTAAGTGATGCAGCCACAGATCTTTCACTTGCTACTGGTGCCGGTCCCAGTACTCAGAACATTGGTGAAACTGAAGGGCAAGCTGAAGATTCAGATACAGAACCTGAAGGGCAAGCTGAAGATTCAGATACAGAGACTGAAGGTGAAAATGATATTGATTTGTTACAAGTCTTGAAAGTGCCAGTAAATCTAGCTGGCAAAAACAAGTACAAGTGGAGTGGTTCTGTACCGCTTAGGACACGCATACCACAGCGAAACAAGGTGACTGGTCAACCTGGCAATAAGGGTGAAGCAAGGGACATTTCATCAGGAATATTGGCATGGTCTTTGTTCTTCACTGATGATTTACTGAATGACATTGTGACACACACAAATGCTGAAATAGTAGTGCAGCGTCGCAGGTATGCAAATGACAGGCAGCCGGATAGTGATGATGATGACGATGATGCTGAGGAAGAAGTTCGTCCATCCTTCACCCGTAATGTGAACATTGTTGAACTCAAAGCACTATTAGGCTTGTACTACCTAGCAGGTGTCCTGAATATGAATGGTGTAACCACTTATGAACTGTTAGACAAAGACTTGGAGTTGCATACTTTCGAGCCACTATGCCACAGAAAAGATTCACGTTTTTGACAAATTGTATCCGCTTTGATGACAAAGGTACAAGGCAAGAAAAAAGAGAACGTGATCGACTAGCACCCATTCGAGAGCTATTTGATAAAATTGTGAACACTAGTCAGCAGTTGTATACACCATCAGAATACTGCACAGTCGATGAACAATTGCTAGCTTTCGGAGGACGCTGTCCTTTCAAGATGTACATACCATCAAAACCTGGTAAGTATGGAATCAAGATCATGATGATGTGTGATTTGAAGAACTATTACATGTGTAATGCTGAAGTGTATACAGGCAAAGGATCTACACCAGCTGGTGTTTCAGCTACAGAATACTATTCTGTTCAAATGACCACACCCATTCACGGAACGAATTGAAACTGTACCTTCGACAACTGGTTTACATCTATCAATACAGCTCGAAAGTTGTACGATGATCATGCAGTGACTATGGTAGGAACCATGAAGAAAAACAAAGCTGAAATCCCTCCTTCCTTTGTGGAACTTCGTGGTAGAGAAAAGAACTCAGCAATGTTTGCATTCAGTGGTGTTCTTACTCTTCTATCATACTGTCCTCCTAAACCTAAAAAGAAGATCGTCATGCTGCTATCGACAATGTACCGACGGGGTGACACGACAGAGA
The DNA here is from genome assembly GCA_030265305.1 of Biomphalaria pfeifferi. Taxonomy (NCBI): domain Eukaryota; kingdom Metazoa; phylum Mollusca; class Gastropoda; family Planorbidae; genus Biomphalaria; species Biomphalaria pfeifferi. Next base: position 1,714,733 of record JASAOG010000016.1, on the reverse strand, counting down.
CAGTGAGACTACCAGATATGGTTCAGTTCTATAATGAAACAAAATGTGGTGTTGATACGTTTGATCAATTATGCCATCGCAACTATGTATCCAGAAGTACGCGGCGTTGGCCACTAACTGTATTCTACAGCCTTCTCAATGCTGTTGGTATCAATTCTATGATACTGCTAAAAGGCTCACATGCAGATGACAAAGAAGCAGTACCAGACAGACGTACCTACCTCAAGACGTTGGCTAAGGCTCTTATCAAACCTCAGATGGAAGCCCGTCTCAGATATCCAAAACTTTCAAAGAACCTGCGCTCGCTCATCAACGGTGTACTCAAGATTGAACCAGCTGAGAGGGCTCAGGCACGCCAGGCAGGTGGACGAGCAGGAAGAGTCGGCAGGTGCTCATTCTGCGATCGATCTAAGGATCGCAAAAGTAAAACAAAGTGTTGCCGCTGTGACAAATTCATATGTGCCAGACATCAACATACGATCTGTCCAGACTGTGCAGATGACTGACGCATACAGTAAGTAAACTACATGCGGTCATGTGAAAACATTATGACTTTTGTGGTACATGTATTACCTGTAATTCTGTTGAGGCGATAGTGACGTTAAAGTAAAAAATTAAAGTCATTTAACTTGTTTTAATTATGTATTTTTAGCGGGTACTGAGGTGCCCCAGGGTACCATTAGTGTTATTTTTTCGCATGGGTACCCTTTAAGGGTTAACCATAGTGACAAGAGAGATTTATGGTATCTGTCCAATTGGCAGCTAGTTTTACATCTATATTATAGAATAAGCCACATCATCTGGTAATTAAAATTTTTTTTTTTCTGTTGATTTCATTGCAATAATTAAGTTTAAATGCACACCACAAACGAAACAACAAATATGACTACAAAACTACTAGCATAAAACTAATAATATAGTATGAACAAAATGAACCACATTTGGTTTAGAGACCTTTCAAAATTGTCATTGCTTTTGTTAATAGGCAGCCCCCACCCTTGAAAGAATTACACTAGTCTTAGATTATACAAGGCTCAATGGAATGAGATGTTGATATGGCATGCAAGCCTACAATAAGCTATTCATGTTTAAACATTCAATTAGTAAACAAAAACTTACAGCTAGATCATTGACTATTACAAAAACATTTCCCTTAGAACTCATTCCCAGCCAATATTTACATGAATGATGTACATACATTATACAAATTTACTCTAGACAACTGTTTGCTCCACTCAGTTAAGTAATTCTATATACACCCTTAAAAAAACCAAGTGAAAAAAAAACTTATTATGAATGGAAACGTGTGACCAAACTGAAAACATTCACTAGAGCTAGTTCAAGCCAACATTTTCACTGGTTGGACTAGTTACTCTTGCTAGTAATTCAAACTTTTCTTTATACAGCAACATAGCAAACAAAGTCTATTTTTTTCTGCAGGTCCGTTGGTCAACTTACTGGGAACTCAGTACTAGGTGACCTCCTGACCTCTTTATAGCAGGGCTTGCAGACGGGGACAGGGCGACGGTGATAGTGTCCAGGGAGAGGGATGTTGCGAGTTATACATCTTGTACAGAAGACATGACCACATTTCCAGCAATGAAACTGATTGGATGAAAAGAGAAATTAAATATTCATTAATTACAGCAATCTTGCAAATCTAAAACTGAAACCTGATAATATTGTGAATTTCCTATTCTAATATGTTTATGCTATCAAACTAATGGACATGGTAGCTATGTAGGAATTCAAGAAGTTGCAAGTCAAGTTTGAATCTAATTCAGGAGTTTCATTTCCTCCTGAAAGTAGGGCCTACCTAACTTGAATGATTGGAAGAACATGGGGAATGGAAGGATAAATAATTATGGCAGTGCTCAAATATAGTAACTCTTTCAGTGTGACGAGAGAGGTTGTTCTTTGTTATGGTTGTAAATTGGATGCAAGACCAACAAGTTTTTTTTTCTAAAAGACACCATTCATTGTGTTAGAAGTTTCTCTTTTTTTTAGTTTATTTCATGGGACCCAAAATAATGTAAACACTATTATTTCTTAGAGCTCATCTTTTATGAAATTTGAAGTGATAAAATGTGTTTAGTTTTGTGAATTTTTCAGAATTTATGGGCTAAATGTATAACTAAAACATTAAATCTTTCAGAATATCCATTTTTAATGAATTTTAAAAATATTTCCTTTTCTGTACTCATTGCTGTTTAAAGTTAATAAAAAAAATTATTTTCTTCATAATATATTTAATTCATTAAACTTTTGGAGCCAATTATTTTCCTTTAAAATAAAATAGGTTAGATTATTTCACAAAATAAAAAAGTTACGTTAGTTTTAGTAATTCTACCCCTCTTGCACATTTCTGTCCCTGAAAACTCTATTTTCCCATCAAATAACATGCACTGAAATAGTTAGCATCCTAGTCACAGTCTTTTACATACTAGTAAGAGTATTCAAGAGAAACATTATTTTACCAGTCTTACTGGTATCTAGACCTTAAAGTGCTAATGGTAGTATAAGATATAGTCTTAAATGTTGAAGTCTTTCATTTTCTTAATATAATTGTCAACCTTTCTCTTTTACATAAAACAAAAAAATCATTGATAAAAAAAAGATAGTTGACAATCATGTTAATTTCTGTGGTAAACTTGAAGACAGCATTGCAAACAAATATTTTAGGTTTCCAATCCATAACTACATCACATAACAACTACAGCAGCTTTGCCTAGCTGTCTCCAGAAGACAATAAAATAAATAATAACAAAGTGAACCAACCTGTGATAGAGAAAGCTTAAGAAAAAATGGAATGCTTTAAAAGTTTAAGACAACAACACCATTGTAGAGTTATCTTACCTTCTTTACATCATAATCAAAAGGGGTAGCGCAGGAGCAGTTCTGTACATTACGGAATGATTTCCAGCCAATGGCGACTGTCTTGAGCTCAGCCAGAAGCTGATCAACAGAGAGCTGCTCCGAGCTCGGTGAGCGAACTAGACTGGATGCCTCTAGGCCATTGCAAATGCCAACTTCATCAATACCAGACCTTGACATCTGAGAGCTTGACTCATCAAAACCAGACTCTGTATCACTTTTTAAGTAGTTGACAGCGGCATTGTCCAACTGACGCCCATTAATGGTCAGGTCAGAGTCTGAACTATTTTTGTGGAAATTATTGTCCAGCATGGGTGCCTTAGCGTTGACAGGTCCATCTCCAATGTGGTTACTGAGAAAGCCATCTATAGAATCCATGGATAAATAACCCTGTAGTTTCCGTTGGATAATCTCATCTGACTTGCCCAACAGTTTGCAGATTTGTGTAACTCTCTGAAACAAAAAATCAACAAACTTGAACAACCTTTCCACAAAACAGGTAATTAACTTAATATAAGCAGGGCTTGCAGCTCATCTATGTAATGAAGTGATCTCTCTATTTAAAACACAAATACTTAGAACATAAAAAATAATTGAATGGTTTCAACCTGCCATGAACAAAACTTATAAAACTCTTCCAAAGTGCATGTTAAAATTGTAGAATAATGGTTTTAAGGTAAAAAAAATTATAAGTTCTATATTATTATTGATGATAAAGTAAAGTAACCCTTTCAGATCTTACAATCTATAAGGCAGATTAGGTAAAGGTCTTCTGTTTCTGTGACCCACGGTAAACAAGGATGTGATGTTGCCAGCACAATGACCAACAGCTTTTACTTTTCCCCAACTAATCATGTACTCATTAGCGAAGGGTGGACTCAGAGGCTGAATATTCCTAAATTAAACCCCTCAGTTCAGAAGCAAGCACTTTACCTATCAGCCACCACACCTCAAATGGATAACATGAAACAAATAATTAGACCCCCATCAGTAAAAAAAACAACCTGTGATTAACATATAATACCTTTTCTAAGAGCAACACATGATCCTCCAGAGATGAGCTGTGATCTTTGGCAGCACTCACTATATCCATGACATGCTCTCTAGGGTGCAGTCCACTGTCAAATCTATTGTACATTCCTTTCCAATACCTGAACAATTATTCAGAAGATTTACTAGAGAAAAACTGTGTGCTCATGAAAAGGACCACTGTAATCAAGCTCTAACCTAAGTAATATATTGACTTGAATGAAGACCTAGTCATTTTTAGATAATACCTACTTGAGACATTGTGGAGACGAGGCTGGTATAATGACTGGTCGACGAATCTCGTAGGTTTTTTTATACATTGGATTCAAATATTCACTGGTGTGATGACTTAAGTAGGCCCACAGCGAGTAGGTTCTCTCAGATAATCTGTTTATTAACAAGGTTTTAAAGTAATACTAAATACCTACTTCATGTAGGCATCAAAACAATTAACTAAGGGGACACACTGGAGGAATTATGGTCCTGTTTTAAGTAAAAGGACAGGAGAAGGCTTTCTTGCATTCAACATAACAAGCAATGTATGGACTTAATACCCAACTCCACATTTTATTAGGTACATTTTAAATGCCTTTAGGGCAGAGAGAAAAATATGAAGTTGTAAGTCAAAGGGGGAGGACTTGCTGTACAAATGTATATCAATAAAGGATATTGCATCTCAAATTATCTGTGGCATTTTATGTGTCTAGAAATGATCTTTCCCCTTTACAACTTCCTGTGTGACTAAGGAGGCTAATCCTTGATACACAGCTGCAGTCACAGGTTGGGCATCTTTAATCACCAGGGGCTGTTGTGCTTTCATCCTTCATTCTACTATTTTGTGTACCCTTCTCAGGACTCTTCTCAAACAATAAAACAGTCAAAAATAAGGTTTGTGACCAAAACATTAAAATGTGTCACACTTAGTACTTACTATTTGTCAAGAGAATTCATAGAGCTGTTCATTGTTATTGTTTATACATACCACCCATGGCTGGCTGAATGTTTTTGACAGATGTTATAGACGCCATTCATGACAAAAAATTATAACACTCAGACACTGTGTCCTGAATGGAGACCTGTATATTGACAACACACAGCCAATCTATACCCATTATGTCTCCTTCTCAACTAGTCAAGAGTCATATTCTTTTCTAATGGTACAGTAACATCAAACAGACATTTAAAGTCTATTTCCACTGAGAGAATCTAAACATATATAAACCAATCTTAGACCCCATTATAAACTACACTTAAAGCAACAAAGTCAACAAATGGTCAAGTTATGGTCTAAGGATGCTGTAAATTGATTGAAAATACAAAACTGGAATAAACTTATTGAGAACTGTCCAGACATCATGTATGACTTTTAACTAATTTCTGCTTTTCTGTAAAGAGCTAACAAAGACAATACAAAGTTTATAAAACAATCAACATTAATAATAAAAAAAAAATCAAACAACTCCATGGATCAGTCAAGATTGTTAAATTTGCTGATGATACTGTCATAGTTAGCCAAATTTCAGGGGATGAAACTCAATATCAAAGTTTGATAAAAGACTTTATAAACTGGTGCACTTGCTAAAGAACTTCTAATATACTTCAAAAAGAAAAAAATAACTTCATGAGGTTGAGATAAATAATTTACCAACACTTGAACTCAACTCATACAAGGTGCTATAATAAATGCAAACTTTTTGGGAAGAACATCTTAAAACTCTAGCAAAAAAAGTAAGACAAAGGCTCTATAAATATTAAACAGTTTATAAATGTATAAATTCAATAGAGCAAAAGTTTATAATGTGATAACGAGATCTGCTTAAATGTGCAATGACTTGGAAAGAAAACATGTCATCAAAATGTTTTGTCAGCTTGGACAGTTTTATAAAAAGATCTTCATTTGTTATTTACTCTTTCTCTCCTAATTAACAATTATCATTGATTTGAACTCATTAAGCTAAATTAATGCTTGGTTTTCATAAACTTTAATTGGTGTTATATTAAAAGAGCATGCATTCTTCTATAATTAGATATCAAAAGTAATGTTTTCTGATAAAAACAAAAATGTTATTGAAGTTTAATCATAACATGGTAGAATGTACAAAATGTGAAAAAGGAACAATTCTTTCAGAACGTGGAAAAATAATTACAGAGATAAAGAGCTTATTCTATGAAACTTTATCAGCACTGCTTCTGGACTTCTGTTTAGTGCATTTCTCTATGCAGTAATTTCCCCTGAGGCAGAACAACATTGTTTTTGAGTGAAATACAATTACCAGGTATGCTATTTTTTTCAAATGAATATACACTAGATGATGTTAGGAAGATAAATTAACTAATTGGTAGCTGTACTGATCACAAAATAGTTGACTGGTCATGTGGTATGAGCACCTAACTTGATGGCTTAAAAGCTACCATCCTCAGATTTGGGCTACGACTTAAAAAAAATACTTAAAAGTTTGAGAAACTCTACATTATTTGTCCTACTACATAGTGTGAAACATTGCTTACCTACCAATCTTTTAGAACAAAATTGACTTAAATAGTTGAAAATAAAATAAATTGCTATAAAAGGAAAAACATCAATGCATTTTTACGCATATAACCTGCCTCCTCATGTGGCTGGTGAGACCTATGTGAGCCAGGAATGTTCGGCTGCACACTGGGCAGGTTCTTCTTCTTCTAGCCAGCTTTATTGCTGCTGAGCTCTTTTACAGCAGACTGTGCCAAGGAAAAATAGTGTGCTGTTTTCTTCAGTTGTTCAGAACTGCCTAACAGTGTGTTGGTTATGTTGGGCTGTAGTGGAAGTAGGGTCTGATATCTGATGGTGATTGCACTCCTTCATATAATTTGTTTTCCACTATCTGTAATGCTATGGGCAGGTTATTCCAGCTGGAGCTAGTGTCCTTGGCCTTGCTTTTCTTCTCTGGCGCTTTTCTCTTTTCCTCAGCAACCTGTGCGCTAAATGATGCTCTGTCATGTGCCTCTGTCTCCCAGGTGGCTGAGTCTATGCTGAATGCCTTCAGAGAAGCTTTAAGGGTGTCCCTGAAGCGAGCGTTTTCCTTCCCTTAATTGGCCATAAAGGAGTCCTTTAGGGATGCAACGGTCTTCCATCAGACGTGTCCTGCCCATCTCAGCTGGGACTGCATCAGGATTGTGTGGATGCTTTGCAGACCTGCTCTTTGAAGGACTTCAATATCTGGTATTTTTTTTTTGCCCTTTGACATTCAGTATTCTTCTTAGACATATGTGGAAGTGGTTTAGTTTCTTGGCATGTTTTCTGTACACTGTCTACGTTTCTGAGGCATATAGCAATGTAGGGAGGATGACAGCTCGATAGATCCCTAGCTTTGTATTTGTGGTGATACCTTGTCTGTTCCAGGCATTTTTAGACAGTCTGCCATAGGATGCACTGGCCTTGGCGATACGCAGGTAGATTTCATTATTGATCTTTCCGTTTCTGGAGGGTGTGCTGCCAAGATATGTGAATCTGTCCACTGCATTTATATCATGTCCATTGTTCAGGCTCTTCCGTGGTGTTGAATACAATCAATGCAATAAACAAGGAGGTAACCTTCAAAGTAAATCAGTAACACCGACGAAAGGCCGAAACAATCAAGATAAGTAGTTGATGCTGATGTTGGTCAACAAATATGTTTAATGATCAAGAAGGAAATTGTCCGATGTCAACTATGTCCGTAAACTACTTCTTATTCTTGCTGTGATAGGAAAAAGTGTCTTGTCTCTATCAAAGCCTAGAGCGTTCTTGTTTTTAATATATATATATATATCACGTCATTCCGTCACTAAGTAAAACTTTTCCCTTTATTCCCGAAACAAACTAACTACATCCTAATCATGTCATAACACCATTTATCTTGATGCTTGGATCCGAGTAGGCTTTCCCTGGAGCATGCAAATATAAGACTTCAGTCTTTTTTTATGTTAATGGTAAGGCCAAAGTCTGAGCATCCTCTTGAGAAGTCACTAATGATGCTCTGCAGATCAGTTTCAGAGCAGGCATTTAGGGCACATTTGTCAGCAAATAGCAAGTCCCTGATTACTGTACTGGCGATTTTATTTTTGATTTTGCTTAGAGTCGCCTCGGGTTGAATAGGCCACCATCAAACCTGCACGTTATATTTGTCCTGTTGTTTTCTCTATTTGTGAATGCATCTGTCAGCATAGCAGAGAACATGATACTGAACAGTGTAGGTGCTAGGACACAGCTTTCCAATGTACATTTCACAACCTCACAGCGAACTATAGAAGGTATAAAAGACCCAACAGTATGTTCATAGTTTCCATTATGCTATGTTTATCAGTAAAAATTTTTTTTTATATTCCGCACAGCTGCCACTCAAGTAAACTAGTATAACCTGCAGGTTATATGCGTGAAAATATGGTACCAGGTACTGATGTAAAAAAAAAGCAACATACAAAGCATAACAATATGAATGTAATGCCAGCACTAACCTAAGGTCTAGCCTATCCTTTTCACAGTTGCCAATAAATGTACCAAACTGGCAGGAGTAAGCGTGGTCATGAATTTTGAGCAAAAACCTTTCATTAAACTGGAATGCACATGGGAACTGCTGCATCATCTGCCAGACCGTCTCCAGAAACTGAGTGAAGACAGGACTGACTTCTCGTGCATCCACACTCTCCAACAGTCCACACCGATCTGTAAATTTGTGTCCAAAGCCCAGCCATTCTTTCTCAATCAATGCCTATTTTAACAAAGGAAGAAACAAACTGGCTTTAACTGCTAGAGTCCTCAATGTATGCTGGGAATGTTTTACCGTTAGAGTAATAGAGATGCCTTAAACTAAAGAAAAAAAAGAGTTAAATGAGAGGACGCAGCTAATAGAGAGAGGTCAGAGTTATTGAGAGGAAGCAGGTAATAGAGAGAGGTCAGAGTTATTGAGAGGAAGCAGCTAATAGAGAGAGGTCAGAGTTAATTGAGAGGAAGCAGCTAATAGAGAGAGATCAAAGTTAATTGAGAGGGATACAACTAAAAAAGGTGATAGGGTATAATGGCTTTAACCAAATTCACTCACTAAAAAATATATGACAATTGAACATAATTTTTCAAAAATTCTCAACACCAGTTTTGACTTGCGATACAGACAAAATGAAATAAATGCTGATGTCAACTGCTGCAGTTTTCCTCTAATGCAGGAAGCACAGGTAATGGCAGCTGTGTTACTGCACAAAAATCAACAGCCATTCCTGTCAAGACTCCATTAGAGGAGCAACCCCAGGATACATATGCATCATGCGAACACGTGTGTGTGTGTGTGTGCAGAGTTGATTAACTTTTTCTTATTTAGCCTAAACACGAAACTCTTCCTACAGATAGTTACAGAGATAATTAAGTGTATTATTTTTTTATAATATAAAATTTTCTTTAAAAAATGAATATTTCCAGGGAAAAAGTAAGGGGAGTCAACTTAACAATGAAAGCTAATACTAAAAGAGAAAATGTCTGTACAATAGTTCAACAGAAATCCTATACTATTGTGAAACTAGAAGTTAACCAGCTGATGCCAAAGCTATTTCAACCGATATTAACTAAATACCACTAAATTTCAAGCCTTCAGGACCAAATTAAAAGTGAGCCAAAAATAAAAAGATTTTATTGCTAATCAGTTACAGTGAAAGCAAAAAACTGGCCATTTACCTGAAATCCATGTATAGTTCTGTAATATGGGTCTAACATAAGACCTGCTAAAGAACAAGTCTGGGCAGTGCGGTCCCATCCATCAGAGCAATGGACTAACACACTAATACCTTCTGATATTGCCTGTAATGAAAATGTAAAAATTAAAAAAAAACCTAAAATTTAAATGTATCTATAATAATATCAAATAACAAAACAAAATAATTATTTTCCTAATTTAAATTGTTTTGGCAGAGAACATTTTAAAGTAAAAATTACTCCTATCAATATTATACATTTACCAAATCATCAAAAGAGGTTGAGCAAAGTATGAGTTAAAAATGCTTGAATGCATCAAAAATAAAGGTGCATTTGCGATATAAAAACAAAGGAGCCAGCTATATATAATGAATAGAACAACTTCTGATAAAAATAGCACTAGAATAAGGGGCACACACAATGCTGCAAGCCTGCGAGGCATACACACATTTATATGGCCTAAAGAAAGCCTCATAGTCCTTCCTATTTGCTTGTTTTATTTTTTAAGTTTGTGATGTTTCTTTTAATTTAAAGATTACTTAAATTTATCCCAAACTCCCTGCAAGACAGTGGGGGAGGTCAGCATGCAGGCTTCAAACCAGGGACCATTGGGATCATAGAATGACTGTCCAGAGAATATACCACACAGCTAGCTGGTCCTATATATACATTAATGATGATATAGAAAAGAAAAAGAATGGCTGTCAAATGAGTTGAGTTCAAAGTTCAGTTCAGATGTGGTTTCAACTTAAATGATTACTTCTATGCAGATTTACTAATACAATCAATGCACTAAAAAAAAAATTAATTATAGCTTGAATTTCACATTTTATTCTGCCAAATAAAGTTTGTATCATTCTATTATTGAGTTCTTGCATGTATCCTAAAGAGAAACAATAAGTTGCTTATTGCAAAATTCCATTGATTGTGATATATAGCATGCTTATAATATGATGAAAAAAAGGGGGCAATATTTTTATACTAAATGAACATCTATAAATAATATATTTTTGCTTTTATATATTAAATGCACATCTATATATAATATATTTTCGCACATACATATGCATATTATTTGCAAAAATTACAAAATAAGTAAAAACAAAATTGTACAACCCGCACCCTTATACACCCCGTATGTGCAAAGCGTGACTTGATGTAAACTACCGGTACATAATTTAGTTGCTCACCAGACATCTGTCACTCAAGACACAATAGTGCTCCAGTTGTTTTTCCAACAAGTGGTAAAAATAATAATAAGGCTTGTCTTTGAGTCTGAAGATTAATGAGGAATGCAGTATTTCTCGTGGCTACACAGTCCAAGCTGTGACCTACATATTTCATCACATCTAGCACATACTGGTATGTTGTTTCATATTTGTAGTATTTTGTATAAAGATTCATCACTATGTCCATAATTTCTGTTGTGTTTTGTAAAATACATTATTTAAACCCTGCAACTTTGTATACCATGCACAGCTGTAAATCTTATCTTATGTAATACAGACGTTACTTCAAAAAAGAAGATGATTACGTCCTACGCGTTATGCATTTAGTCATGCATATTAACCAATGACTTAAACTCTGCCAAGTCACTGGTTTTCCTGGCTAGCTCAGGCAACCCATTCCATGCTCTAACAGCGCTAGGGAAGAAAGAGTATTTGTACAAATTTGTTCTAGCATATGGGACGAGAAATGTGCCTTTATCTTTATGTCTTTCAGAGTATTTTATTTTTTTGTATTTGAAGATTATGGTTCAGTGTTTTATGTATAATTGCTACTTTACTTTTGAGTCTTCTGTCCTGAAGGCTTTCTAAATTTAGTGATTTTACTAAAGGTGTTACTCTAGTCAATTGTGAATATTCGTTTGTTATGAATCTCACTGCTCTATTTTGTGTCTGTTCCAGTTTTTAAATGTTTTCTTGAGTTAAGGGGTCCCAAATGGAGGATGCATATTCTATTATTAGCCTAACCAAGGTTAAATAACATTTTAGTTTTATGTTCTTATTTGATTTATAGAAATTACTTTTAATAAATCCTAATGCTTTGTTTGATTTTTTTAATAATTTCATCAATATGTGGATTCTATGACAGTTTTTCATTTATTATAACACCTAGGTATTTAGTCTGCGTTACTGGTTTGCCATGAATAAGATAAGTGGAATTAATTTGTTTTAGTTTTTTTGTTACTCTTAACAACTGACATTTTTCTGGGTGGAAAGACATGCTCCAATTTGATTCCCATTTCTGTAATTCATCTAATTCTCTTTGTAAAATATCTGTGTCTTGTGTTGTTTTTATTGTTCTATATACTATGCAATCGTCTGCAAATAATCTGACTTTTGTTCCTGAAGTAATGCAATTTGGTAAATCATTTATGTAAATTAAAAATAGTAGTGGACCTAAGACTGTTCCTTGAGGTACACCTGAGTTTACTGTTATCGGTGTTGATTTAGAGCCATTTATTATTACAGTTTGTTCTCTCCCTATCAGAAAATCTTTAATCCACTGATGCAATGAACCAATAATACCGAAATATTATAATTTTTTTAAGCAAACTATGGTGGTGAACTTTGTCAAAAGCCTTGGAAAAATCTAGTAAAATAGCATCTATTTGTTCACTATTATCTAAACCTTTTGAAAAAACATCAATTAGTCCTATTAGTTGTGTTTCACATGATCTATATTTCCTAAAGCCATGTTGGTATGGGGTGAGAACATTATGTTTGTCTATGTGGTTTATGATGTTGCTACATATTATGTGTTCTAGGATTTTACATGTGATGCTGGTAAGTGATACTGGTCTGTAGTTTCCTGGGTCAGATTTTTCTCCTTTTTTAAATAGGGGGGTGACATTAGCTTCTTTCCAGTCCTTTGGTACTCTGTCCTGGTTAAGCGATGCCTGAAAGAGTATTTCGAACACTGGGGTGCTAAGTTCTTTGAGTAATCTAGCTGGAATACCATCAGGTCCAGAAGCCTTATTTGGTTTGGTGCTGGCTAATAGTTTTTGGATTTCATTTTCTTGTACTACTATATCTTTTATGTTGTCTACTTGGTTCAAATTAAGTAATATGTCTTTGTCTCCGGGGCTGAGAATGCTGATGCAAAGTATTTGTTTAAGATGTTTGCTTTAGTTTCATTATCATTATCTATTATGTTATGTTCATCTTTTAATGGCGCTATGCCTGTTGTTTCCATTTTCTTAGACTTGATGTATGACCATAGGCTTTTGTTGTTATCTTTAGATATTACATTGTTTATGTATTCACTCTGCAGCTGTCTGCTTACTTTTTGGGTGTTTTATTTTTATATTCTTTTTGTAAACTCTTTCTGCCTTAGTTTCTTTAAATTTTCTATATAGGTTTTCCTTCTGTGTACAAAGCTTCTTTAATCTATTATTAAACCAGCATTTATTTATTTTGTTTGATGTGTATTTAGTTGATATATGATTTTCTATAATGCTTTTAAGATGGTTTTTAATGAAATTCCAGAGGTCATCGACTGGTTGGTTAATATCTTTTTCTAATAAGAATGTTTGTTGAAAGTTTAATGCAGCTTGATGTAGTTGTGTTAGGTTACATTTATTCCAGAGTAAGATTTTTCTTTTGGGTTTTGTATTGACTATTGCTTTTATCTGACTGTGTATTCTTATGATCTCATGGTCTGATAGACCAGGGATAATATCATAATCAACTACTAACCAGGTCTGTTGGTTAAGAAGAGATCTAATGTGTTGTTTAATCTAATTGGCTTTTTAATGATTTGATCTAAACTTAGGTTGTGTAAAGTTTCTATGAAAAGCTCATTTATGTCCTTAAGGTTTTGGTGTTTATCTATGGTTAGTGTTTTCCAATTTATATCAGGTAGGTTGAAATCACCCATAATCCAAAAAACTGCATTTCTATTTGTCTCTTTAAGTGTGGTAAACTGATTACATAGTTCCTGCATGTATTCTAAACTAGAATTTGGTGGTCTGTAAATACTGCCTATTATTAGGGATGTTGATGTGGCATTAATTTTACAAAATGTTGATTCTATATTTTTTGAGTTAGGTAAGGTAATTTCTTCTGCTATAAGAGTGTTTTTTATTGCTAAAAGAACTCCTCCATGATTATCAGCCCTATCTTTTATAAAAATTTCATAATTACTATTGAAAATTTCTGCATTATAAATTTCAGGAGGTAGCCAAGTTTCTGATCCTGCAATTATGTCTGGTTTCTCACATTCTAATAAAATTTCTAAGTCTGCTGTTTGTTCCTAATGCTTTGAAAAATTATTACTAAGGTTTTAAGGTATTTTGGTATTACTTTTTTAGTAGGTTTTGTTTAGTGAGGCTGTTGTATTAATTTTAGTAGATTTAGGTTTAACCGGAGTAGATCTGGCTAGTGGTTGGTGAGTTTGGTTTGGGATGGTGTTTAGGATGTTGTATGGGTTAGAAGTGTCCGCATCAAAGGAATCAAACAGTCCTGATGTAAACTGAGGTAACCCACACGGTACACAGTGCCATGATGCGTCTTTGTTGCCTAAGGCATAATACACAGGTGTATTCATATGGAGACATGATGCATGGTACCATTCATCGCAGGTGTCTCATTGAGTGGCTTTCTGTTTCATGGTGCATACTTTTTTGAGATAATGCATTTATTTTTAGATCTAGGCCCTGGATTTGATTCTACATCTGCTATTAATATTAATAATAATGGTATTTATTTTTGCTGTGTCTGATTGAGAACTTCCATTTGTGATGGGTGGATGTGTATGTTAGAGTATTTTTGAAGTTGCATTGATCTAAAAGTGTGATGATTGATTATGACTGTTGTTTCCTTTTTAAGTTTAGTGTTGACTGAGGTAGATCTAGTTCTGTGTTCAGCTAGTGTGTATTTAGTAATTATTAGGATAAATAGCCAGAGCAATTTCATGATGACTGTTGTTGATTTTAGTTTTTAAAGGTCTAGTCTAAATCTAGTTTAAGGTTTACAATGCCTAAGTTAAGTCTAAAGTGAAAGCTAATTTACAATGACAATCAAATCAAATCAAATGGTTTAGTCAAAATAGCTTCTAAAACCCACCGTTATATGTGCAAAAATACATTAGATTTTTTTTTTCCAAATTAAGTTCAAGGTTCTTAGTTGACCAAGTGAGTTTAATATGGCAGGTCATAAAACTACTGAAGCTCAGTAAAGTCAAATACATTCTTTTTTAGAAAAGTATCCTTGTAATTAAAAAAATTTTTTTTTAATGAAAAATTGATTTTTTAATAAAATTTTATAAATTACAGACACTCCTTCAAAAAAAAAAAAAAAAAGGAGATTTTTACATTCAACATGTTTCTATGAGATTTTGATAACAACTAAATGTTAACCTTGGCAATGAAAGCTGAAGTTTCTATGATGGCAGCTATATGCTTTAGCCATCCACAAGCCTCGAGTCTTGACAGGAAGTCATTCATAGATGGTTTCTTCAACTCCGACACTGTGGAGACAAATAACGAGTTGATATAGCAAGGCGGATTCAAAGTAAAACTAACTATTTAGGCTGTGAACAAGACAAGCATAAAGAGCCTACATAACATAATTATTTCGGCCTATTTACATTTGAAGAGGCTGCAATGCCAAAAAAAAAATCCCAATCATATCTATTATAATTGCATTAGACAAAACTACACCATCGACTTAATTATATATTAAATAAACCCTTTGTTAAAATGATCTATTGCTTGTATCAATACAATAAAAATGATTCATTCTAAACATACAAAGAAAAGTTTAAAGTAAAAAAAATTTCCCATAAGCTACAGAAAAATATAAAATTCAATTAACAAAAAAAAAAACCCAGCTTCTATTAATTTTGACCTAAGTTGAAATTGGATGCATACATTTTTGTTTTTTTAAAGACAAAAAAAAACAACTTTTTCAAATAGAATTAAAATGAAATAAAAGTAAGATATGGAGAAATAAATCTAAGATCAAAACAAGAGAGAAAGTGAGGGAGAGTGAGAGAGAGTGAGTAAATCTGAGAGTAGAGACAAATGTATGAGAGCCAGATTTAATTTGCTGTCACAAAACAAAAGAAACAAAGTTTTAAATTTGTACAATTAGCCAGACAAGAACATTTTAAAATTCTTGGCACACAACATTTCTATCTTTTTTTGAGGCCTTGCAAAGCAACACTAAATAAGACTCAGACGTGATTCAGATTTTTCATAGGGGAATGAGAAATCAATATAATTATATATATTTTATATTGCATAATTATAACAATTGACTAAAAAAAAATCACAAAAAAAAAGAAAAGTTTTCAATTATTTTTGTTTAAAGGGAAACTCCAATGGTTTTGACAATTTTGATATAATATGTGTTTCGATTTACAGAAAATGAATATATTATTCTTTTTATTTTATTTTCAATAATAACTTAGTAATTGATGCTTTTCAAATTTGTCTGCGCATCCAAAATGGTCAGATTATCACTGGGTGTCTATGTGAGATCACACAAACCTATTAATTTAATCTATTGACTTACTGTATAACAGAAAACCCTACTGTAAAGTTTACAATCTTGTAAAAGAAAAAGATGCAATTAGATCTTGTAAGCAAAGAAAAAAATATGCTTTAAGAGTAGATCTACATGCTTGACTAACCATGGCAGTGTTTATTTTCTCGCCTGACCACTCAACACACAACAAACATTATCACTTGGTTGTCTTAAATTGTCATGTAGCCTTGGCTAGCCTTACACTGACCAATTATTTAAATAGAAATGTAACATGTATACTATTACAACCTTTTACGCAGAATTTAAATTTGTCAATAACTCAAATTTGAAAACCCCTCAGAGTTTCCCTTTAAGGATAAGCTTCTCTTGCTAATGTTAACTTATCTATTTATTCATGGTTACATCTATTTACATACTGAACTTGAATACCCAGAGTAACATAATTTCCAAACACTATAAACTACATACGCTACTTTCTACACTAAATGAACCAATCACTTTCTAAGTTATCACAAACTTACACTCTGTTAGTTTCTGAAGGCTTGCCCTCATGACGTGAATATTTTCTATCCCTAAAAACTGGAACTTCATGTTACTGTAAAAATTTTCATTTTCATAACCTTTGCCTTGAGCTTTGTTAACCATGGCATTAATCTGAGAAAATAAAAAAGAAGGGAAGAATTAAAAAAAAAAAAAATTAGACTAGTTTGCAATATTCCAATAACAGAAGTATGTCAGTGATTAAAGCTGGAGTAGTTACCTCCCTGGAAACGACACAAAGGCAAGAGGGGAATTTGTTAAAATAATTGTTTGTGGTAAAGGTACAATAAATGTTTGAAGTGAATTTGCAATGGTGCAGATTTAAAATATGATGCAGGGGTAGCATTACAAAAAAAAGTCTTTACAATGTCCTGAAAGATTATTAACAAAATTTTGATATATTCTTATCTTATAATCTTATATATTATCTTATAAGTCACAGACATTACTTCAAAAGAGAAGATAATTACACCCCACATGTCCTTGTGTCATTCTAGTCATGCATGTTAATCAGCGACTTAAACTTAACCAAGTCCTGGCTGATTCAGGCAACCCATTCCATGCTCTAATGACACTAGGAAGGAAGGAGCATTTATTCCCCTTATTTAAATATGAAAAAACAAAATTGGTTAATTTTTAAATTTATTTATGTCTTGTCTGGTATCTATATATATAATTCTCTTTATGTCTCAAGAGATTGGACGAGAAGTAAAGGAAAAATCACTCTTTTATTTCTGCAAGTTGGACAGACTAGAGGTACCCTATGTAAAAAAAAGGGGGGGGGGGGGGAGAGAACAAGTAGTATTCACCTGTCACAAAATAGGGACGAACTTAACCGTTGTGACCAAGAAGTCATGGAAAGATCACTCTTTTTTTATTTCTACCTCACATAATTTTAGAGGCAAAAAAGAGAAGGGGGGTGGGGGAGAACAAGTTATCTACTCTGTATTCACCCGTCACTAAATAGCAGGGCTGGACTCCACTGTTGTGGGGCCCTATGCGAAACGGATTTCGCGGGGCCAGTTTGGGAAGGGATACGGATAAAAGTGAAATTTAAGAGTTTGTATTTTTAAAAAAAATCGTCTTTGCATTTTACTTTACGAGTCTTGCGTGTAGTGAAATCATACAGTATATCATAAAAATTCTGTTTCCTACATAGATCACGCTCAATAGCAAGAATTACCAAATGTTTCAATCTATCTTCGAGAATTGTTGACCTCAAGTCATTGGGTCGACTAGTAATGAATAATTGGGCAAAGTTTCAACTTGATCCGAGAATGGGAAATGGGACAAAAAACCTGTTCCAACTTGGGACCAGCCTGAGAGAGTGAGAGTTGATAGAAGCTTGGGACCAGCCTGAGAGTGTGAGAGTTGATAGAAGCTTGGGACCAGCCTGAGAGAGTGAGAGTTGATAGAAGCTTGGGACCAGCCTGAGAGAGTGAGAGTTGATAGAAGCTTGGGACCAGCCTGAGAGAGTGAGAGTTGATAGAAGCTTGGGACCAGCCTGACAGAGTGAGAGTTGATAGAGAGCTTGGGACCAGCCTGACAGAGTGAGAGTTGATAGAAGCTTGGGACCAGCCTGACAGAGTGAGAGTTGATAGAAGCTTGGGACCAGCCTGAAAGAGTGAGAGTTGATAGAAGCTTGGGACCAGCCTGACAGAGTGAGAGTTGATAGAAGCTTGGGACCAGCCTGACAGAGTGAGAGTTGATAGAAGCTTGGGACCAGCCTGACAGAGTGAGAGTTGATAGAAGCTTGGGACCAGCCTGACAGAGTGAGAGTTGATAGAAGCTTGGGACCAGCCTGACAGAGTGAGAGTTGATAGAAGCTTGGGACCAGCCTGACAGAGTGAGAGTTGATAGAAGCTTGGGACCAGCCTGTCAGAGTGAGAGTTGATAGAAGCTTGGGACCAGCCTGACAGAGTGAGAGTTGATAGAAGCTTGGGACCAGCCTGACAGAGTGAGAGTTGATAGAAGCTTGGGACCAGACAGACAGAGTGAGAGTTGATAGAAGCTTGGGACCAGACAGACAGAGTGAGAGTTGATAGAAGCTTGGGACCAGACAGACAGAGTGAGAGTTGATAGAAGCTTGGGACCAGACAGACAGAGTGAGAGTTGATAGAAGCTTGGGACCAGCCTGACAGAGTGAGAGTTGATAGAAGCTTGGGACCAGACAGACAGAGTGAGAGTTGATAGAAGCTTGGGACCAGACAGACAGAGTGAGAGTTGATAGAAGCTTGGGACCAGCCTGACAGAGTGAGAGTTGATAGAAGCTTGGGACCAGCCTGACAGAGTGAGAGTTGATAGAAGCTTGGGACCAGCCTGACAGAGTGAGAGTTGATAGAAGCTTGGGACCAGCCTGAGAGAGTGAGAGTTGATAGAAGCTTGGGACCAGACAGACAGAGTGAGAGTTGATAGAAGCTTGGGACCAGACAGACAGAGTGAGAGTTGATAGAAGCTTGGGACCAGCCTGACAGAGTGAGAGTTGATAGAAGCTTGGGACCAGACAGACAGAGTGAGAGTTGATAGAAGCTTGGGACCAGCCTGACAGAGTGAGAGTTGATAGAAGCTTGGGACCAGCCTGACAGAGTGAGAGTTGATAGAAGCTTGGGACCAGCCTGACAGAGTGAGAGTTGATAGAAGCTTGGGACCAGCCTGACAGAGTGAGAGTTGATAGAAGCTTGGGACCAGCTTGTCAGAGTGAGAGTTGATAGAAGCTTGGGACCAGACAGACAGAGTGAGAGTTGATAGAAGCTTGGGACCAGACAGACAGAGTGAGAGTTGATAGAAGCTTGGGACCAGACAGACAGAGTGAGAGTTGATAGAAGCTTGGGACCAGCCTGACAGAGTGAGAGTTGATAGAAGCTTGGGACCAGCCTGACAGAGTGAGAGTTGATAGAAGCTTGGGACCAGCCTGACAGAGTGAGAGTTGATAGAAGCTTGGGACCAGCCTGACAGAGTGAGAGTTGATAGAAGCTTGGGACCAGCCTGACAGAGTGAGAGTTGATAGAAGCTTGGGACCAGACAGACAGAGTGAGAGTTGATAGAAGCTTGGGACCAGACAGACAGAGTGAGAGTTGATAGAAGCTTGGGACCAGCCTGACAGATTGAGAGTTGATAGAAGCTTGGGACCAGACAGACAGAGTGAGAGTTGATAGAAGCTTGGGACCAGCCTGACAGTGAGAGTTGATAGAAGCTTGGGACCAGACAGACAGAGTGAGAGTTGATAGAAGCTTGGGACCAGACAGACAGAGTGAGAGTTGATAGAAGCTTGGGACCAGACAGACAGAGTGAGAGTTGATAGAAGCTTGGGACCAGACAGACAGAGTGAGAGTTGATAGAAGCTTGGGACCAGACAGACAGAGTGAGAGTTGATAGAAGCTTGGGACCAGCCTGACAGAGTGAGAGTTGATAGAAGCTTGGGACCAGCCTGACAGAGTGAGAGTTGATAGAAGCTTGGGACCAGCCTGACAGAGTGAGAGTTGATAGAAGCTTGGGACCAGCCTGACAGAGTGAGAGTTGATAGAAGCTTGGGACCAGCCTGACAGAGTGAGAGTTGATAGAAGCTTGGGACCAGCCTGACAGAGTGAGAGTTGATAGAAGCTTGGGACCAGACAGACAGAGTGAGAGTTGATAGAAGCTTGGGACCAGCCTGACAGAGTGAGAGTTGATAGAAGCTTGGGACCAGCCTGACAGAGTGAGAGTTGATAGAAGCTTGGGACCAGCCTGACAGAGTGAGAGTTGATAGAAGCTTGGGACCAGCCTGAGAGAGTGAGAGTTGATAGAAGCTTGGGACCAGCCTGACAGAGTGAGAGTTGATAGAAGCTTGGGACCAGACAGACAGAGTGAGAGTTGATAGAAGCTTGGGACCAGCCTGACAGAGTGAGAGTTGATAGAAGCTTGGGACCAGCCTGACAGAGTGAGAGTTGATAGAAGCTTGGGACCAGACAGACAGAGTGAGAGTTGATAGAAGCTTGGGAAATACTCAAATAAAAAACAAAATATAGACAAAAAAAAAGTAAATGAATGAATGATAAGACAATATGAACAAATATTTTTTTAATTTAATTTTTCTGTAGTACAAAAAAAAAAGAGGTTTATATTATATATCTACTGCAAATCATTACTCCTAAAAAGTAATGTCCTTAATGATTGATTTCATAAAAAGAGTCACACCTATATACTAGCATACACCTTATCTAACCCTTGTTCAGTTTTAACTCAGGACTTTCATAATCCACAGATCTCATTTAAATAGCGGAGTGACAGGTCACAGGGAAGGCGTGCTAAAGCTATGTAGCTCTTGTCTAAAGGATGCATCAGGTTAAAGGAAAGAAGAAGGGGGGAGACAGATGCAGGATTTATCCGCCATCAAGAGATGTAGGCAAGAACGCTATGTCCTGACACGAGCGGAGCCAAACAGATCAATTCTTCAGGCACGCCTTGCTTTTTTTTTAAGATGTAGGGGTTTAACGTTGAGTGGATTGGGTGCAAGGGTGAACCTGGAGGGAAGGGCGTCGCTTGATGAGGAGGACACATGAGCTACAGAGAGCAATCTTCAGGTTGGTAAGTGGAATGGTGTTAAAAGATAAACATAGTCGAAAACACGCTGCTCAGATAATGGCGTGTGACACGGTGTGACCAGATGCTTTGTTTTTCGATGTTTTTTCCCCTCCTATTGGCTTGTGGTTCGAAACATTTATTTTGTCCGCACTTTCATAATCGAGATATAAATCAGACAAATAATAAAAATAAAAACTACTTAAATATGTTGATTTTTAACTGCTATAAAATTTATTTTTTTAATTATAAAAGTGTGTCTCAAACATTTACGTTATAACCAGCTAGACTTGGGGGTCTGCGGGGCGCGCTGTGAGTCCCAGTGGGATTACGCCGCGAAGGAGCCCGGTGCGTCAAGAGTTTTCCACATTTCTGCGCTTTCAAATGTATTCTCCTGGTGTCTACACACTGCACTATTTGTTTATAAGTTTGTAATTAGGCTTATCGTCGTAAGAACATCCCCGTGTTCAGCAAAAAGTCTCGCGTGTCACTCGTAAGAAATTGAACCAATTGGTAGACACAAGAATCGCATTGGAGAAGACGTATTCAAATGTCTTCTTGAAAAGAACGTTTTGAATTGATCCTGCGGCGGACAAGTTTCACAAAAACAGCAGGGTCTATAAAATGTCCTACTCAGAAGATGAAACGTTCACATTGAAGTGTTAAAACACTGTTACTAACATTTATTTTTGCTTGATTAATCAAATTTGAAATAGTAACTACAATGCAAATACAACAGACTTAAATACCCATTTCAAATGACCACCTTCAATCGCCCCACTTTCTTTGTCAAAGCGTTGCGTTTTCCCTAATGGGGAGCGTTCCAGAGTTTTAGGAAACGCGGAGTTACATGATTTAAAAAAAAATGTATATAGTTTTAGGGCTTGTCAAACTGATCCAATGTTATTCTTCAGTAGAGTCGAAAGCGGCCACACACACTCGTCACTTACGCAGATAGTCGGTGTATTGATCACATCACTTTGAAGTATACGTAACTTCCTGTGTGTCTCCCAGTCTGTTGTTACAAGTACATTAGCGCAGATCGCGTGAGTGCCTTTGACCTTCTGTTTCCTTGTATGTCAGAGAGTGAACTAAGGGAAGCAATGAGACGCGGGAAGAAGAGCGAGAAATGAATGTTGACATTCGTGTATTCGGGACTACCTGATTGACCTCCCTTCCACACAGCCAGTTTCTCAAACAGATTGACTTTATTCAGTTGATTTTGTTTAGTAGTAAGTATACCATTTAAAGAAAGAAGCAAATTAAACAATAATCTAGACAAGGAAATTCAAACAAGAAGATGTAGAGTAAACTGCGCGCTGCTAACATTTGGTGTCATATATATATATTGAGTTGTTTTTTTGTCCACTTTATAAGACAATAACGACTTGAAATTCATCAGAGCTTCAACAGCCAAGAGCAAGAATGCTGGTTATTATGGGATATATTTAGGCTTATGTGATTTCATATTCTTCATTCCAATCAGACATTTTCGTACATGGCGGAAAAAAACAACAACTATAAATAGTTAGATCTAGCTTTTTGGTGCACAAAATAAGGGAAGATTTGCTTTTTAAAAGGTATATGATAATTATTATGCACTTTTTAGCACCACAAAAATCAATTTTCTTCCATTTATTAGCACATAATAACTTAAATATGGAAGTACTTTTAGAGTTTCACCCTATGACTTGAAACTTATTGAAAAACAACAGGACAATTATCTAGGTGTAATGAAGAAAGAGATTTGATATGTAGATCAACAGCCACGAAGCAATAATGTTACAATAACAGCTTCATTCTTTTTTTAGTTGGCAGCCCTCAAGTTCAATTTAGCGACCGTGGAATTGTTTGTTTGATTGTGAAGATCGTCTATAGTCCAACGGCAGCAATAAATGCTATTATTTAGCAAAGCCTGTCCTGGTACTATCTGCTTTTCACATTTCTTAAATGACTGTTTCGTACAAGTTCGAGGAAGCATTAAAACAATACATTTATCCATCGACACTTCAACATTGGCGGCTTCACTCTTACGCAGATTTCATCAGAAAAAGTAATTCGCGGATCTTAATTTTTTTTTCGCGGATTTTCTTAAGAAGTCAGGTCTTCATTCATCGTCATGCGCAAATATTCATCATCATCAATGAGCAGGCAACTATGTACACAGGCAACATGTACACAGGCAACAATGTACATAGGCATCATGTACACAGACAACATGTACACAAGTTGGAGCTGTGCAATGATGGGTACCCGTTACAAAGGTAAATTGTATAACTTTAGGTTTATAAATTCTTATATAATGTAAAAAAAAATTTGTTCAGACAGACGTGACTATTACAAACACACTTGTTATTGCTTAAAACAACCAGGAAAGCAATTTTTAAACTGGTTCTTTATTGGAAGTTATCGATTTTAAATAGTTAAATCAATTTTATTTTTTTTATAACATTGTTTAATATGAGAGGTCAAAGCGTTGGTTACGCTCACATTTTAAGTAGAGAAATAAAGCCACTTTCCGACGCGTAACAAAAGATAAACTTCAAATATCCCATTGATTAGATACTAGATCCACGGGTTTCAGGTCAATTTCATTTCTTTTTTGCATCTTTTTGTCGATATGGCCCGCGACAGAGTGTCAGAAATCAAAATGGCCCGCAGACCTAATTAGGTTGGGCATTAAAGGTCTAGATTTAAGATGTTTTGCCGGTCAGAACTACTTTCTATGATCACAAGCGGTCTCCTTGCTGATTAAGGTGTGAATGTGTTTGCCTATCGTCACGCTGCAGCTTGATTTCTGTGGGTTTGAACGTGTTCTTTAAACCATACATAGTCTTTCGTCAGCCAATCCCCGAGTGTGTGTGTGCGTGTGTGTAGGATGTGTATCTGAGCATCTGTTAACTCGTGTGAATGACTAGTTGTTTACTTGTTCCATTGTCTTGTGTCGCTCTCCTAACTAAAGGTAATCTTCCGACTTGACAGACTCAAAATAACTGATTGCTGAAATTTTGCAATCTGGAGATCTAGTTGGGGTGGGGGGGGGGGGAGTATGATGGGGCGAGAGGAAATGAGGCTGTCAGAATCTTTGTACGCATTTGAAGCTTAGATAAACATAAGGACTCACATCACACACACACACATCTCACATTGTGTGGACATTGATGAAAAAAGAATTGACCAGGGTATGTTTTGTACTAGAAAGTTATTTCAATAAAACCCTCAAAGCTACAACATGAGCATCAAGACTCCAAGAATGCACGTGATGTCAGCCGTTGTAATGCCGTGACAAATTCTTAGACTATCACACCTTCAATGACTAATGACAACTTTACACTGTTGATAACTAATGAGAGCATTTTACTTTTGATAATTGATGAGACGTTGCTAGGCTGCTTTGGGGTTGAATTCCTCTCATTAAAGACCCAAATGCCTCTTAGAGCTGCATCGCAGGCCTAATGTTTGTGCCTCGAAATATAACAGAATTTCGACTTTATTTGTACGTGTCAGACGTGATAAAATCTATAGGTCACAGCTGGGTCCATCTCGTCACGTGAAGTACTCCACTATTCGGGGACGTAAAACAAATGTTTAATTATTATGTGTGATCATTTTGAAAAGACTCAATGTTTGAAAACGATCAATGAACTGTCACGTATGGAGGGGTCCAGCGTTTAGCGTTCCAGAACCACCCTTGAAAACCGAGAAATTGTCTCAATTTCTCGATGCGTAACCAACGCTTTGACTTACCATATTATACAATGTTATAAAAAAAAAAAGAATTGATTTAACTATTTAAAATCGATAACTTCCAATAAAGAACCAGTTTAAAAATTGCTTTCCTGGTTGTTTTAAGCAATAACAAGTGTGCTTGTGATAGCCACGTCTGTCTGAGCTAATGTGCTTGTGATAGCCACGTCTGTCTGAACAAATGTGCTTGTGATAGCCACGTCTGTCTGAACAAATGCGCTTGTGATAGTCACGTCTGTCTGAACAAATGTGCTTGTGATAGCCACGTCTGTCTGAACAAATGTGCTTGTGATAGCCACGTCTGTCTGAACAAATGTGCTTGTAATAGCCACGTGTCTGAACAAATGTGCTTGTGATAGCCACGTCTGTCTGAACAAATGCGCTTGTGATAGTCACGTCTGTCTGAACAAATGTGCTTGTGATAGCCACGTCTGTCTGAACAAATGTGCTTGTGATAGCCACGTCTGTCTGAACAAATGTGCTTGTGATAGCCACGTCTGTCTGAACAAATGTGCTTGTGATAGCCACGTCTGTCTGAACAAATGTGCTTGTGATAGCCACGTCTGTCTGAACAAATGTGCTTGTGATAGCCACGTCTGTCTGAACAAGTGCGCTTGTGATAGTCACGTCTGTCTGAACAAATGCGCTTGTGATAGCCACGTCTGTCTGAACAAATGTGCTTGTGATAGCCACGTCTGTCTGAACAAATGTGCTTGTGATAGCCACGTCTGTCTGAACAAATGTATAAAAACAAAGAGTCATTTTAATTTTCCTTCATTTTCAAAGTGAACGCCCAGCGATTACCCTAAACAATAAGTGACATTTGAAGGACTGCTTGTAACTGTCAACAAGTGTTAAGTGTGGGTGGTGGGGTGGTGGAAGAGAACAAGTTGGACTATTGATATGGAAGTGTTTCACGTCATCTTGTTTGGTGGGCGAGGACATTTTATACTGGAGAGATTTCAATCATTATGTGCCACTTGTCTAAGCTCAGACATAGTGTACTTTTAAAGAACACGAGGCACTTTTCAGACAGACACAGACATAGAGAAAGACAGCCAGACAGACAAAGAGAAAGATAGACAGAGAGATATATAGAGAGAGAGATACATATAGAGAAACAGTGAGAACAGAATAGATTAGAGAGAAACTATGAGAAAGAGATATAGAGAGAAACAGGGGGAACAGAATTGAATAGCTCAGAGAGAAACAAAAGGAGAGAGAGAAAGAGAAAGAGATGGAAGACAAAAAAGTCTGCACATACCTTTGGCCTAGTGTCCACTACGTACATATACTCAGACTTGGGGTTAGCCTTCAGTATGGCCTGCAACATCTGTTCATCCTCTACACATCTGGCAGAGAAGCCCGACAATGGCTGACTACATCTTGTCAGGGCAGCCTGCAACACAGACAACATACAGTTTGTAATGTTAAGACATACTATACTGGAGTAACTAAAACCTTGAGGACATGTCATGGAGAAAAACAAGGAAATATAAAACAAAAAAATTCTTTAAAAAACAAAAACCAACGCTTCTATTAAGTGTGGTTGTAAATTAGTTTGGATCAGTCATGTCATTAAATTTGTAATAGATCTAGGCTAACACTAGTAAATCTGTGCAATTAGACATATTTTTACCGATTGTTTAGCTCCATTTCATGCTTTTATTCTGAGCTTTCTCAATACGCTGGCAGAAGAAAAACGCCAGAGAAGAAAAGCAAGGCAAACGACGGTAGCTCCAACTGGAATAACCTGCCCAGTGTGCGGCCGAACATTCCGGGCTCACATAGGTCTTACCAGCCACATGAGGAGGCATAAAACCCCAGTGCAAAGCCCTCATCCCCTGGATGACAAAGTGGTCATCATCGAACCACGATGGACGAACTATATATATATATATATATATATATATATGATTCTATCACTTGTCTGGATCAGTTGGGAAAGGGATGGGGAGAGAAGGAAGGGAGTATCTGGGTGAAGGTTACCGTGATCGCTTTTTAAATGCTTTTATTATACTTTTTTTAAAAGCTGAACAACCTGGATTCAAACTCAAGGGCTCTAGCCTGCTCTATTCAACACATGAGCTACTGTACTAGAGAGGTGCTTATGAAAATTGAAAGCAAAGTAAAAAGGGGACTAATTCAACTTATACCACCACATCAGTCCAGTAGAATTTCTTTCCATTGTTCGATACCAAACAAAATAATTAATTACCAATAGTCAATTAACTTTATTAAAAAAAATTGATTCTTGTTTTGTCAGGTAAAAGAAATAAGTGTGCACATATCATCTTGATCCAAGATTGGGTGTGGCAGAAATAACGTCTACAAACATTTTACCAGACAGAGTGAGTTGATATGTTTTTTTTGAAAAACAATAATTAGGCAAATAAAAAAAGCTGACCTGATTTTCCAGATGGAGGTAAGACAACACGGGTAGCCTGCCCCTGCTTCTAAACTTCGAACTTCCAACAAGGACATGCGTGGTGGCTGCAGTCGGCACGTACAGAAGACTTGGATAAGTATCACACAACTAGAGGCGATTACAAGGAAAACAAAAAGTCAAACTAGAAGCACGCAAATCAATCAAATCATCGATAGAGATAGATAGAATGATTGATAGAAATGGTTTCATTTGGAGAAAGACGAATGGACCTCATTCACCAATTGTAAACAAACAACATTTAGCCACCTGATAATATTGATAAAACAATGGGAAAAAAAGCCTTTTGTATTGAAGAGATAGAGAATCACGTGCCAAATGTAAAATGTTTTACATGTTTCGGATGTTCCTTCAGAATTGAAGACAATTACTTCCTAGTCCAAACCTCCCGCAGGACGACGGGGGATGGGAGCAGGCAGGGTTTGAACCCTGGACCATCGATAAATCTGAACGACAGTCCAGCGCGCAAACCGCACGACCAGGCAGCCATCCAAATGTTTTTTGTTTACAATTGGTGAATGAGGTCCATTTATAGGCATATACAAACTATGATCTTCAATTTTGAAAATAAATTGTTGCACTCAATCTAGATCTACTTATGTTGATAGCTCTTCTGATCAATGGCTTCAAATTATGAGTTTTTTTAAAAGGATATTTGTTTTCATCAAAACGTTTTATTGTTACAAACAATTATTGTGTTTATTATATAGATGAACTATGGTTATTTTTAAACTGCTGGTAATTGCTGTATAAAACAACACTCAATCAGCCAAAACATTGTGCTTGACAAAATCCACAAGTTGGTCCAGTCTCTCTATAAAATTATATAATTAAAACTTATACTAAGTTCTATAATAAAGTATTTCTCGTTTATCGAGTGTTCAGGCCATAATAAACAATATAAAGGCATTAAAGCCTGGTTACAAATCAACGGTATGTTCTGCTATATAGGCCTATGCCACTTTTTCTCTCCGATTACCAATCTCTTTTGTTCATATTCTGTTATCTAAATATTCTCATAAGCATTCCCTTTAAAATAAAAAGTGCAAGATATAGTACTGGTCCCCGAGTCAATTCCTAAACATCTATTACCTTACCCTTCTAAAACTAAGTGGAAAATAAGTTGATTGATTTTCTTCCCTCCCATACTTCCGGGGGCGGCCATCTGAATTATGTCAAAGCAAATGAAGATTTACCACCTGAAGACTCGGACTGGAACAATCAATTTGTTCATATTTAATTAAAAAGTCAGCTTCAATGAACTCTTTCCCTGCAATTATTTCGCACCAGAACTCACAAGACAAAGCAAGCCCTCAGGGAGATCTCTTGGAGCCTGTTGTTGAAACAATTCTATTTGGAGTTGAATGTGAATGTTTTATCCATCATATAGAAGGAGAAACAAAGAATTTCAGTTACAATTCTATTTTCATTGACATGAAAATCTATTAGGTGCTGTAAAAGAAAACAAAATCCCAGCACCTCTAAGAGAAAGGGCGTGAAATGTAATTTTTTTTACTGATCATTATCATTAATCTTCATTTTGGATGCTGACAATCACCAAGGGATTGGACTTGTTAATAAAGGCTTTAGGCTGAGAGAAATAAGGGCAAACACATTGTACAGTTTAGTTTCTAGAATGTTGTTTATTACTGCGCCATATTGGCTAAGGCTAACCCACTTAAAACAGTGGGCATTACTAGTCTGAGCTAAAAGACAACCAATCTACTCTCTCCCCCTCTCCCTGTCTGGCTCTCTCTCTTTATATATATATATTTATATATGTCAATAGGGCTCACCTCGTATTTTTCATTCAAACTCGTAATCATCCAGTTGCCATTCGGGGCGCCCATTCTGAGAAACTCGGATTGCAAATCGAAAGCGTCCCAGCCATAGGAGCGCTCAATGTTCTCATTAGAGATGAACTCAAAGGCATATAGTTTGTTGATTTCAGCTGAGGGAACAAATGAAAACAAATAAAAAAGTGCATACATTCTCTACTTCGCTATTCGGGTTTTTGTTGCGTATAGATTTGTTTTGATTAAAACCATAGAAATGGCCTGTGGCCAGTTGGATGGATTAAACATTGAACATCAACATTGTGCCATGAAAATAATTTCAAAACAATAATGGTATTTGACAGAATTTGTTAATCTTGCTTACCCAGCGCGTATAAATGAAAAGCCAGTCTGTCATTCATTTACGTCCCAACCCCATAAAGTAACAATGATTAAGAAGATACATTTTCATTTCTAAGCTAAAAAATAAAATAGTACAACAATCCAAATCTATGGAGTAATTGTAAAAGATATATTTAAAAGCTGAACGGTTAAGTGCTTGGTTTTCGAACCTGTGGTCCTGGGTTTGAATCTCTGCAAAGACTATGAAATTTGAATTTCGGATTTTTTAGGGCTCCTCTGCTGTCCACCCAGCACAACGACCAACCGCCTTTACTTTTACCAACTAAAGCCAGGTACCCATTTGACCACAAGGATACCCTGCTCGTTAACAGTTGGCAAAAAAAACAACCAACAACAACAGATGACCTTAATATCATCTGCTCAATAGATTGCAATGTTTGAAAGGGGAACATTACTTTTACACAATCAACTATAGGACTCACCTGGCCTAGAAAATTGCAGGAGAGACTGATAAATATCTTGACAGTCTCTGTCTCTGGGGATTATAAAGGTAATACACATGAAGTTCTTGCAGCGGATCTGTAGTGGAGATCCCTCGGCTGTCATTGGGAACTTCTCGATCTGGCCAATGTGCATGTGTAGGACCTAGATAAAAGAGTGGAGAGAAAAAAAGAAAACTCTAGTAAGGCCTACTGGGCTCGTTTAAACATTAAGACGACACGGGTTATGTGAGGGGTTATTTAATGGGTTATGATGTCAAAGCAACGGTTGATAGCGTTATAAAATATATTGATTGTTTTAGTGAATTGAATGTAGAATATTTTCAGGGTTGAAACATAGATGTTTGAATTGACTATAAAAAAGATATATACATGATTCATTTCATTTCGACGGATAATTTAGTCTTTAACTTGCTGTTTTCTGTGATTCTTAGCTAGGTATTTTGTAATGTCTTTAACTTGCTGTCTTCTATTTTTAGCTAGGTATCTTGTAGTGTCTTTAACTAGAGTTTATGTATTTCCTATAGACATCACATTCTCACATTCTTTTGCACTAGTTTCATCTCCAGCTCTGCGTCTTGTTTTTTTTTTTTTTTTTTTTTTTTGTTTAAACATTTGTATGAATCTCTTGAAATATTTCGGTATCCTAAACTTTTGAGAAACTAATTTGCTCAAAGTCTTCCAAACTAATATGAACGTCATTCAGTCTAAATTGTGAAGATTCACACTGTTCAATGAATTTCTCAATTAGAAGCAAAAAAACAAACAAAAACAAACAAACAACAACTACTAAAGAGTTATAAACAACAACAACTTAAGAGTTATAAACAACAACAACTTAAGAGTTATAAACAATAACAACTTAAGAGTTATAAAACTTTCAGATTTCTCAAAAAATAAAAAACAAAAGCAAAAAAAAAAAAAACCCCTAAAAGAGTTTTGAAAAAAACTTGAAGACTGCAAAAACTTTGGGTGGGGGGGGGGGTCCACGAAAATAAGCTAGGACTTTTAACTGATCAACACCTCTGCCTCAGCCTACCATAAAGTGTTTCTGTTCCCTGACATGTAAAAAGCTACCAATGGTTGAACTCAAAGCCTACTATGTACAATACTAACTGTCAAGTGACGAAGGGGATGAGAGTAGCACGAGACTTGGCGTTCTAAAGAATATTCAATATTTTAGCTCCTCAAAGAGTTACATTCGTTTAGTAAAATAATAATAATAAATAATACAACAACTAAAAGGAGTAATTCTAGGGGGAAAAAAAAGGGGGGGGGGGTGTGAATGTTTCTGAACACAAACACGCACACACATTCATCTGGGAGTTTGAACTTGACCTTTCATACATCTTTCCAACTACCAGCCTTAACATCTGAGCCTTGAGTTTCGTGACACGAATAATCAGTTCTCTACGACTTGACCAGGCACACTAACCAGTCAGGAGACTAAAGCAAGACGCCTCTGGGAACATTGATACTAATGGAATTTCATTGAAGACCTCTTCCTTCTCCTACTGGCTCAACACACACATCCTGGCCAACCAGCAAGTGATACTGATGGGAGGTTTTAATGTTGGTTTTACAGCCCAACAGACAAGCCAGAACGAACAGTAACAGCACGACAGTCGCCTCATTTACTGCGCCATACATCTTCAGCTCGCCCTCGGGGCCGCTTTCAGTTCCAGAGACAAACTGGTTGTTTTGTCAGGGAGAAGAGGAGAATGTTAATAATGCGATAGAAATGAAAGTAAATTAAAAAATTGATTCTATTCTATCAGTGGTGACCAACCATTTTTTTTCCAACATGGGGACCATATATATATATTTCAAAAACTTGTCATGGGCATTATCGAAAAATAAATCGTCAAGCTCAAAGGTATTGAGCGGCAATTGAGCCCCTGAGGCTTCATTGTGCACTGTAGGCATTAGGCGTCACAAGGGTTTGAAAAGTACTAAAGGGCCGGATTAGGACCTCACTCCGTCGTTTAGGCATCACTGGATTATGTAGTTTTATAAGAGCCCTCTCCCCCCCCTCCCTTCAACCCAGCCTCGGTCTTAACACATTAAACCAAATTGCTGCACCCCTTCAGTGATGAGCTGACAACATTGAAAGGATGGAGACATACGTAAATTCAAACACATTCTATAATGTCTAGACTATTAAAAGAATAAACACAATATATGTTGTCTCAACCATTTAAAGAATAAACACAATACATACGGTGTACACATGTCTAGAATACTCCAAGACTTAAGTTGATAACTATGCTAGCTAGATCTACTTCTTGCTCCCAACATTATATACACATCATGAAGTTAAAAACGAACAGAAATGGAGTATACGTTTTGGACGCTGAAACAAATTATGAATAAACAGGACATATAACATAATAGCAGCCCTAAGGTACCAAGGTTATTAAGAAGGGGAAGAAACTATAACGAAACATAGCGCCCTGAGGAGGACTCGAATCGGTCCTATTGATTAGCAGTGAACAGGCACCGGTCTACTTACACAAGTGGTCGCAAACTGCGGCTATTTGGCTCCTTACGGATTATTATTTATTAACTTTCCTTGTAAGAGAAAAGAAACTTGCATTTTAACTACATGCATACGAAAATGAGAAACAGTTTTAGAAAGAAGCATTAACATGAATTAAAAAAAAAATGTGTATATTGTTATCTCCGTCAGACAGCTGTGTCCCGAAATACTTTCAATACGTTGCTTTTTTAAATGTATTGTCTTCCAAGTATTCGGTCGGTCGGGGGAAAGACGGTGCGAGAGGTGTATTCCATTCTTGTCTGAGTTATTAGATCCACTAAAGGCCTTAGAAGGGAACTTCTGGGATTAGTTCCACTCAAACGCGTGGAGTAGATACAATGTAACTGAGCGATTCGAAAAACCTGAAATTAGAAAAATCATCTCGATTTCGACAGACAAGTATAATGTGTGTAAGAAATGGATTTCCCGCCATATTTCGAAAGATACTTATTATTGAATTGTGTTCGCTATGGATCCAAATATTTTATCTGATGTTGGATGTTCTTAGCTAAACTAGATACAAATTACAAAGAAAAAGAAACACATTTTCTTTCCATGTTAGAATTAAAGTCTTTCGAAAACAAAAAAGTGCCTTCTTCTCCAAAGATTTTCCTTATCAATTGAAATATTGTCAAGAAACTGATTATGACATTATCTTAGACCAACACTGTCTAGTATGTCCTAAGACTTTGTGAACAGTAAAGCGATGTTAGTGACCGGTTCGTCTTTGTTAAAACAACTCTGAATGCCTCAGTATCAGAAAATCATTGTCGCCCTTAAATACAGATACTGGCAGCTTTGATATGCAGTTGCTGGATTTGAACAAAAAAAAATTGAGAAAGAAATGCGGATTCTAAAATCTGGGAGTCTCTGAAAATAAATGTGAATTAAGTTTACAACATCACTGGCAGATATGTTGATTTTTATCCCCTGGAATAATATTCTTGACTCACATGATTAGCTGAACAAACTAGCGCTTGTTACCTTATTTGGGTCTACATATTGATGCAATCAGTTTCAAGCATGAACTTATCAGAAATGAATAAAAAAAGAATCGGCTAATCCGATAACAAAATACAAACTTGACTTCTTCCACTAACTTTCCAAGGAAATGCAAGGTCGTTGTTAATTTCATTGGAGTATTAGTACTTTTTTTTTTTTTAAAGGACACCTTTATTATTTTTTTGTAAAAAATGTGACCTTTTTATTTTCTAAAATATGATACGAAGTTTTATTTCATGTAGTATTAGTTGAACAAAGACATATTTAGCTAATGTCCTCTTATGATTTTACTTTTAATTCAAACTGCAACCAAAGTAAGTTTTAAAAAATGTGGCTCTTGAAATAATCTTCAATTATGTACATTTGAAAATTCGGCTCTTTTGGATGACCAGTTTGCTGACCACTGACCATTCTCTCACCTTCTTCTCTCACTACCCTTGGCACCTTAGTTCTGCTATTATTATGTGTAATACTTAAAAGATATATAGCAGACACTTTACAAACTATACCCCAGAACAAGATCTAGCAGGATCAAGAATACAAAAAGATAACACTGTGAACCTATAGTTTTCTTTTCTTATGATTACTTTTATTTTCAGTATCGCTCTGAACCTATAAAAATAGATGGACTGTGCTCTGGCTAAAGCTCTTACACTTGGGATCCTGGAATGAGACCAATTCTCCGAGTCTTGGCCCAAAGTGTCAGTGATCGCTTACAGCCTGAGAGATATATCGACCCTAAATTATACCCCTCAGCTTGACCAAATATTGAGTTGTCTATGTGGGCTTAGCGGCCAACTAATGCCCAAAATACAAGGCGACGCGACTCAAGGAGCTTAAATCTCATCAAGGCCTAATGCGAGTGATCAGGGGTAAAGCATTGAAGAGGAATTTGTGCCAGCAACAAATGACAAGTTACAAAGGGCCTGCTAAACAGTTTCTAGCAGTTGCACGCGTGGGAGCACGTGACGTTTCGAAGTGAAGTTGATTGTGACAGATCTAGAGAAATATTTTGGCGAACTATTTGGCACTGGTATTCAGTTTTCTATAGAAAAGCCAGAGGTCCTTGCATATGACAACAAAGATTAATTCAAAGCTTATATGCTGTTAAGTTCAAATGTACAAATATCGCCTAGCAGAGGAGCAGTGTTTGTTCTTTCTGTGTAACATAAGCCCTGAACTGATTGTCGCATCTCGTGAATGTCACAACATTACATCATCTGCTACATTTGTGTTGCATTTCTCATTTTTATTTGGACACGCCTATCTCCCAGCAGACGTGAAGTACGTAAAAGTGAAGTTCACGTATGTGTACACATTTCTTGGCTGTCATCTGCGCACAAGCTAAAACAAATGAGCTGAATATACTGGAGAAAGAATGTCGTATTGAAACACCGTGATAGAATGTCATATTGAAACACTGTGATAAATGTCGTATTGAAACACCGTGATAGATTGTCATATTGAAACACCGTAATAGAATGTCGTATTGAAACACCGTAATAGAATGTCATATTGAAACACCGTGATAGAATGTCTTATTGAAATGCCGTGATAGAATGTCGTATTGAAACACCGTGATAGAATGTCGAATTGAAACACCGTGATAGAATGTCGTATTGAAACACCGTGATAGAATGTCGTATTGAAACGCCGTGATAGAATGTCATATTGAGACACCGTGAAAGAATGTCGTATTGAAACACTGTGATAGAATGTCATATTGAAACACCGTGATAAATGTCGTATTGAAATGCCGTGATAGAATGTCGCATTGAAATGCCGTGATAGAATGTCGTATTGAAATGCCGTGATAGAATGTCGTATTGAAACACCGTGATAAATGTCGTATTGAAACACCGTGATAAAATGTCGTATTGAAACGCCGTGAATGAGTGATGGATTGAGATACATCGCTAAACAATCTAAGACTGGTGTGATGGAACATAATGTAGAATGGTAAGATGGAATAGGTCTAGAGGAAAAGAACCAAAATTCAAATGCAAAAAGCATATATTTATCATCTCATTAACTCAACAAATCGCAGATTATTTTACAAAAAAAGGGATGTGACCTAGATGTAAGAGCAATTTCCTGAAACAAAGTTAATCAAATGACAATAAAAATGCCTTGGCTGTTCAAAAAACAACAAAAAGCTAAACCCTCCAGACTGTTGACCAACAGAAAACTGAAAAAGAAACAGACTTAACCTGCCCAGTGTTGTGACACAGTGAGCAGAGTCATCAATCAATAGTGTACAATTTTTATTTCGTGGTTGTCTTTCTTTAAAAGGCAAGAACCAAACTATGTAAGAAAAAACAAAACAACATGGCAATATTTTTTTTGGCAATATTCCCAAAAAAATCTGGCGAGACCGTCACTATAATCGATCTTAACTTTAGCCCTAATATCTTAAACTATGACAACCCTCCGAACACTTCCCCGCTCATGTAGCCCAACAGAAGAGATAAAAATAAACATTTCCATCTCTCTCTCTCTCTGTCCATATTTCATTCCACACACTTCTGAGAACCTTTTCATAGCTGGAGGCCAGTTTTTTGTTTCCTCACTTCTATAAGTTGAATGTTCGTATGCCAAGAAGGAACGATACAAGAGGAAAAAAATTACAGGAAAGAGGAGGGGATGAAATGAAGAGTATAGGATCTATATTTAGATCAGATTACAACCTATGGCGTAATATATTTTTAAGGGGATTGAAAGGATCAAGAAACAAGTTTAAAATTTGTGCTGCCTCCCAAAGATTCTTTTTTTTTCTTGGAGAGAACCCATAGCATTCAGATCACTTGGAGACAGACATTATGTTCTAAGGCGCTGTTTTTTTGTTTTGTTTTTTTTTGCGTTACAACTTGCTAAACACGGGGATCATATAAATTACCAACGAACGAATATCACAGGCCATATCAACAAGAAGAATGTTGGGTTCAATGTAAGTGAACTTTGCGGCTTCATTGTGCCTTGTAAGCAGACATTTTAAGGACTGGATAGGATCCTAACCCTAACCCAGCAGTTAGAGCATCACAGCTCTATGGGACAGTCGAAGGCATTTCGTGCAACTGCAACAAAGAATGGAGAAAAAAAAACACACAATTCATTTTTTGTTAAAAGCCTGAAGCATTGGTTACAAAGTAAAAATGTGAAAAGATTGCAAACATCTCGTTTCACTGCTGCAGGCATTCAAATGGATCCAGTTTTTTTACTCTCTTCACTAACCTCCGCTGAGCAACAAGAGACTCAAACAGAAAGTAACAAATTAGTTGTAGTTCACTATTTGGCAAAGCTTCTACTTAGCCGAGGTATCCAGAATTTTTTTATTTTTTTTTAGAAACAAATAGATATGAATCGACATCTTTGCAAACATGTATTCAAATGGCAACCACATAGAGCTAGATGTA
Organism: Biomphalaria pfeifferi; assembly: GCA_030265305.1. Taxonomy (NCBI): domain Eukaryota; kingdom Metazoa; phylum Mollusca; class Gastropoda; family Planorbidae; genus Biomphalaria; species Biomphalaria pfeifferi. Next base: position 1,677,756 of record JASAOG010000016.1, on the reverse strand, counting down.
CAAGGATCTGACCATGATATGTACGCGACTGGATCCATAAATATCCGAACAAAGCTGAGATGAAAAGTACACGTCGTACAGGGGACTTGATTTGAATGTCTCGGATAAACGGACGTCATTACTCCAACTTCTCCAGACACTCGACAAAGTGAACACAATGGCAATCCAGCAAGAATAATTGGATAAGTGCTTTGTTTTTATAACCACACTCTCACGATTACACACACACTCAAATACTTTATGAGAAAATGCAAAAACTTTTTTAGCAAGTTCGCATTTTACTTTCGTATTTCTAAGTATGAAATAAGATTTTTTTTATATAGATAGGTCATCAGGAGTCTGAGTTTTGAGTTTAGGCACATCGGCACAATTTAGGCCATGTCGTGCCCGTAATCCTTTAAGGATCACTCTACATTTACATAACAAGGTCATCAGGAATTCATATTCAATTATAAATGAATATAAAGATAAATAATTAAATATTATTACAGGTACATACTTAATTTTGCAGTTGTTGAGAGCGACGCTGGATCATCAAGAGAATTGAAAATTATTTAATATTGAGGAATCTTCAGATTAAAAATGTCAATGCGGTTGGTCATTGTGCTGGTCACACCATGACACCCTCGTTAATGTCTGACATAGAAACAGTTCAGCTTTACATCGTCAGCCCTAGAGATCAGAAGGTGTGAAAGGAAGTTGTTTCTTTTGCATAAACTATGTTTACAGCTAGAGTCTTGATTCTATAGAGTTGATCAGTTTGGAGCATAGACTATGTTTACATCTAGAGTTTTGATTCTATAGAGTTGATCAGTTTGGAGCATAGACTATGTTTACATCTAGAGTGTAGATTATACAGAGTTGATCAGTCAACAATTTACTGTACTCTCAGGGGAAATGCCAACTTGTAAAACACGAGACTAGGACTTCCACTCCAAACAAAAATGTTAGTTTGCAATTTGTATTGCGTCATCATGAATAGCAATGATTTTAATTGTATATTTCAAAGCTGTGCAGCAACACGCACAAAAAGAACCACGGGATAGAGAGATTGATACAACGCACACCAATGGCGCAGCTAGGGATTTGGGAGCCCGGTGGGCTTGAAAGTAAGTGGGAAAGAAAGAAAGAGAGAGAGAGAGAGAGAGAGAGAAAGAAAGAAAGTGGGAAACAAAGAGAGAGAGAGAGATAAAGTGGGAAAGAGAGAGAGAGAAAGAGAAATAAAGAGAGAGAGAGAAAGAGAGAGAGAGAGTGTAAGAAAGAGAAAGGGAGAATGTACTTAGAGACATGGAAATAAAATCTCCAGAGGAGTGGTCCCGTCTTACTCCAGCCTGAACTACAGTGCATTGGTCTCCTCTTACTCATCAAAGTCACGAGCTCAGCGGGAGATTAATGTCCTGGTGCCGTCCAATGAGGTCGATGATATTAAACGCCGACTACAGCGCAGGCCGCGTTCAGCCCTTTTATGAAGATTTTATGCCAGCCATGTAGGAAAGGAACACGTCCCACAAGAGCACAAACTCGCTCCGAGAACAATGTTCTTGTCTTGAGAGTTCCATCCCAATATTACATTGCACTGTGACGACACACGACTCCTTAAAGCAAGCATCCCAGACGTAAACCAACGTAATATATATACTAGTAAACTTCAGCACTTTGCCATTGAGGCAGTTAAGGCCCTTAGGACATGAACTATACTTCACTTTTTTACTGATATTATACTTAATTTTGTATTTGTTTGTTTTCATTGAGAATTTTCCCATTGCATTATTATATCATTGAGATACCCAAAAATTAATGCAGCAAAACAGTGTCATACACAACTAGATCTAGAGAAACATTGCGCTGAGGTTGTAAGCACTCACCCATGTCTCCTTCTTGCCCTCAGCGCCCACAAAGATCAGGTGTGTCTGGGTCAGGTAGAGCGTGCCTTGAGGCTTGCGACCACTGAATCTGTCAATTAGCTTGACATTGTCAACCTGAAATGATAAACATACAGTTCGTGTGAATATAACATGACAAGACAAGAATACAACTTCTTAACATGCTATCTTGATAAGCACAGTTAGGGTTAAAATTATTATTATAACTTGACCAAGTAAAGATTAAATATTATAACAATCAAAATAAGTCAAAAGTTCCCTGACCGAAGCCTTAATGCCAAAGGAGTTGGTAAAGTAGAACCCGTCCATTTCTGAACTTTATTATAACGCTACAAGAAAAAAAAAAACCCAGTAAAGTGAGACAGCCAAGCACTGTATGACCTTCAGTCAGCACTGTATGACCTTCAGTCAGCACTGTTAATAAAGAAAACAATTTTCTCTCAAAAGTCCCGCAAGCCAACTCCAAAATGTCGAAGAAAAACACAGACGCTAAAAACTGTTTCTTATCACACCATCATTTTTTACGCTCGAGGCTATGAGTGGCCTTCTCGCCTTTAGTAGATAGAAAAAAAAGTGCTCTGACGAGTGGCCTCAAAGAATCATTAGCAGCAATGTCCCGATTGATCTAATTCCACTCTAACGGACTTACAAGCTTGAGCCTTCAGACATTACTTTCAAATGAATCGATGTCTATCACTACTCTACATGTTGTTCTTTTCTTCTATACCAAGTAGACTTTATTAAAACCGTACACCAAACAGACTTCATTAAACCTCTACACCAAATAGATAGAACATTCATTAAGACTTAAGTTCGACTGAGTAGACAGAACTTCATAACATTATCTCATGCTTTGAAATGTGTGACAGAATGATTTTAGTCAGAGATGCTCTATACTCTTGGATGTTGTTTTTTTTTTTGAAACATTTCTACTGGTAAACATAAAAAGTCTCTTAAAACATTGACATTCAATAACCATCAAGTGGTGCGGCCATGGAACAGAATCTCCAGAAATTTCCAAGGTATTCCTACACGATAAAGCATCAGGAAAAAAAGAAGACATTCCTACAAAATATAGCCCCAGGAAGAAGAAAGACCTTCCTACAAGATACAGCACCAGGAAGAAGAAAGATTTTCAGGCAAATGTTAGGAAGGTAACGTCAATATTTTTTTTGTTTCACACTTCAATTTTGTTAATTTCTTCACTAAGACATAAGAGCGTAAGTTGCTGAACCAGAGGTGCCAAGTTTGAATTGACGTTTGGCAGAATGGGATTTAAAAAAAAAACACAATTGAAAGAGACTGTAGACCACGAAGCTTTAATGGTGCCAAGTATTAGAATCAATTAATTTGCTGCCTTTGTTTCGTATATGTAATCATTTTCTTCAAAACAATTACAGCACTTAATAGGAAATATTTATAAAGTTCACAACATTCACTAGCATCACGATCAGTGACATTAGGTTTCCATTCATTGAAACAGACGTAAAGGGACAACTGTCAAAATTTGACTCAATTATTGCGTTTGGATTTGTCGTAAAGACGTTAGCAAGCAACAACTCACAGAAACAAAATAAAATTAACGACATCGAAGGAACAAGAGAGACAGATACATATTTTGAAGAATAAAAACATTTAAGACACTAGATGAGTTCTGTAGACTCGGTTGCAGCAACAATGACAACCACACACACGCAGACACACACTAAGGGTTGATGTGCTTTTACACATCTTTACCCATTGAAAAAAAGCAACACACACACACAATCTACTTAATTTTAACAAAAAAGAATTGAGTTTAACTTAAGATAAAAACGAAAATCGCTGTCATTTCTTCCATATCCCTTCTCTTCGAAGTGGTTGAAATAACTATTAGTATATTTGAGATGCATTTTCCAGATTATCAAATCACCCCAAAATTTTGTCATTGATAGGGGTGGCTTGAGGCCAGTGTCTCAACCAGACCTCTTGATCAGGTTTTCAGGCTTGGGGCCAGTGTCTCGCCCAGACCTCTTGATGAAGTATTGAAAGACGTAATCACCATTCTCCTCAAAGGCATGTGTCGCTGTTTCTGATTCTCATCTTCTGTCCTATCCGGAGGCGAACAATCCTGTTAGTCATGGCATGATAACAGATAGTTGGCATACTTTTTTTCCCTGACGTATTCCACGAAATTGAACCATCTGTTTTTGTTTCCATGTTATTTGTTCAGGCATCAGAATAAAGTAAAAACGTTTCTTACTGCTTGCCCCTTTCTTCCATTTTAGGGTTTCATTTCATTGACTTATGTGTGGGCTGGCATGTACTGATGATCCGCTACTGTGCAGTCACTGTTCGAGACTACCGTTTTGAATAATTTGATATATGCTTTCTGAGGAACCACCTACGTGTTCAAGAGAGCATTCCCTATTTCACACGGCTAGCTCTGATTGTTGTCAGATTTCTTCATTGAGCTACCAACTTCCTTTCAGCACGCCTCCAGCTGACGGATGGGAAAAGAATCCTTCTTCTCTCGTCTCCTTAGCTGCCAGCGTTAGCTGTGATGTACAAATACTCAGCAACGCAGTTGACAGGAGCGAAGAGGGGAACTTAAGATATTCAACTACAGTTGACTCTTGATAGTTCGAAGGTGAATGAGACCGGAGGCTGTCGGATTACAAAAGATTAACTGTACCTCAAAGGAATTTAACCGTTAATGTCAAGAAAATTCTAGATTTACTTATGATGTAATAAGCTATTCTGTTGGACTTTTAAAGCTATAACAAATAGAGAACAAAAGTTATTGATCTAAAATAAACAAAACAGGATTTCAGCTTCCACATACTGTTCTAAATAATCATTTAAAGCTACCTACGTTCTAAAATAGACCTACAGCAGTAAACATTCAGTATATGAATGTAAGATCGTGCATTAAACATCTGTACTAGTCCTATGTATTGTTGTACACAAACAATCTGCCATGACCGTTTCCTGAATGCCTTTCAACAATAAAACATGCCTTTCAGTTCATGCATACATCGTAGCCGCGTTGGATTATTGATTGTGTCAGATTAAAAAGTGTCGGGTCATCAAGAGTCAACTGTAAAACTAATTCCAAGAAAATGATTGTGAAAAAGTAGAGAGAATAGAACGCTTCAAATATGAGGCCAGGGTAAATAAACAACAACTTTGAACTCAGAAGAGCGATTCATGTAGGAGTGATAACTCCGAAACAAAACAACTTATGCCTAAGGAAATTTGTCTTACAATTTGTACATTACACCAAACAAAACATTCTAACTATAAAAAAAAACAAATGTACATTCACGCCAGACTCAATCATAATGTACATGTGACAAAGTTTATATCAGATTATTTCTATTTAATGATTTGATTGCTGGGGAACAAAAGATTGTTTGTGTTTATCTTTGCTATCGGTGTCTTGTATCTCTTTGGTGATGGTAAAATCAGAAAATCCTGACTCAACGAGTGATTTTCTATTTCTATAATCTTTTTAGCTTTCTTTTTTATGGATGTTTGTCTCAAACAGTTGCCCAAATGGTGTTTGTTTAAAATTACTTTTAAAAAAATCTCTCCTTCAAAATAAAACTACCAAATACCAAAATAATTTTTAATATAAAGTGATATAGATGATGCCTTTTGTATTTTTTTTTAAAAACTAATCAGCACAAGACATCTTTTTTTTTTTAGATCTAAAAATAGAATGAAAACCAACTGAACCAAAGTTTAATTCCAGTAAGCAAGGAAGATTTCGGATCACGAAAAACCCAATCAATAATCCTCCAACAATACTAAGTGGCTTAGTTAAGCCACAATGATAATATCTTGTATAATGCCTGCAGAGAAAATTTTCGGATCAAGCTAGCGTACCAGCCTCGTCATTTAAGCAGCCATGTCACTGGACTACAAATTTGAACGTCTTGAAATAACTTGCAAGTATAACTATAAGAATCTTGAAATAACTTCAGAGTATAACTACAAGAATCTTGAAATAACTTCAGAGTATAACTACAAGAATCTTGAAATAACTTCAGAGTATAACTACAAAGGATCGAACATCTTCAAATAACTTACAAGCTTTTTTTTTTGTGAATATATCGGAAGAAATACTCCAAGGCACTTTTGATGTGTAGCTGACTTTAAGGATAGAACTAGAATTATTGTAAAGTATTAAATGTGAAAAAACATAACGAAATTGACATGCCGTTTGATATGAAAAACCAAAAGTTTTGGGAATCAAGTTTTTTGTTAGGTCGTATTTGCTGTGCGCCTAAATGCAGCAGGGAGACATTCACTAAGAGCAAGGCTGAGGGACACGCCCAGATCATAAAATATGATTTTTTTTCTTCACAATAATATCTTTTCAAACATTACCACTTAGAAAGATTTAAAAAAAAAAATTTAGAATGCTTTCAGATATAATTATTATAATTAGTTTATTTCCAGGAACAAATAATGACCCAATAAGTCCCAGCCTGGTTTTGTGTACACTTTTATTATATAGGCAAAGGAGCCGTCACAAGCACGCATCGAGCTCTGTAAGTCTAATTAGCATTTCATACAAAAAGGCTTTAAAAGTCTGAGTAGGTGAATAGAAGAGTTTCACATTCCAAGTTCAATTGTCAATCACTAAAGAAAGAAACTTGATGTTTAGATAACGGATTCATCTTTGTTGGGTTTTTTTCTGTTTTTTTTTTTTTTTTGCAGTCTTATGTTTTTTTTGGCTGTCACAGATAGATAGATAGATAGATAGAGAGAGAGAGACAGAGAGAGAGCGAGAGACAGAGAAAGCTTAAGACAGAGAAATATATAGAAAGAGAGAGACACGGAGAGAGAGAGACAAAGAGATACAGGGAGAGAGATAAAGACTATTTCGCCAACAATTGATCAGCAGAAGCAGTTTGTGGCTAGAGAACAAATCAACATTCAGTCAGCTATCACAAGGCCTAAAAGTAGGCTAAAAGCTCATCCCTTTGAGAAGCCTTGCTTTGCAGACATTCCACAACTAAAACACAAGCTCCATCAGCATCACGATCCAATTCAATGATGGCCGCTACATCTCCAGATCTGTCGTGACGACGGACCGGATATTACAATGGACAAAGATAACGATTACGCTGGCCAGTAAATACTTTAGAGCCATAATGCCGGCCTGGCGTACATGGGTGGCCGCCAAAGGATGGGTGGTAGAGAGAACCACCGAGAGTCTGAATGAGACCAGGCTTACGTTGCACGCTATTTACCCAGAGGCAGCGGTTCTCAGCAAGAGATGAACAGAAGTCATATTTCTACCTACAGTTATCTTGGACATGATGCAGTTTAATATATATTTAGAAACTTTGAGCTCAACAGGAATGAGACTTTTTACAAAGCCTATATTAACTCACTACACCTGTTTGTCCGTCTGTCTGTCTGGTACGAATTTTGTAATTGTTTTTATTTTTCTCCCACTTCTTGGATCAAGTTGACATTTTTAAATCCCCCTCAAAAAAATAAATAAATTTGTAAATCAATTAGTGGTAACTAATAAATTTTTGTTTTAAATAGAAAAAGGGAGATAAATCTTACAGTGATTTTTTTCAGTTCTTTCCCTTAGATAACCTTAATTTAATTTAATTTTTTTCTTAATTTAAATTTTTTTTCCCTCTCATGATTCTTGAAAGCAGAGAGATGATAGAATAAAATAGAAAATTAAGTCAGAAATAATGAAAAGTCTAGAAGGACGCCACTGGTTAGTTGACAGCAAAAACGTAACAGATACTGAAGTGTAGTTCAAGGAATTAACCACTTTACTATACAAGATAGAGAAGATAGAAGGCCAGTTGAAAGTACACGAAGCAATGTCAATGGTAGTAAGAAGCATACAACAACACTCAGAGAAATAAACTACCAAGATAACCCAAGAACTTAAGGGAAAAAAACATTTATGAAATCAACCGTTCTTGAGACTCTGACAAGTTAAAACAAAATGTCTGACAAGAAGAAGAAAAAAAAAAGATCGTGAGAGAAGTGTACAAAACTGTAAAAACAAAATGGTTAACCTTTTGTATGTGTTTGTGTCAACATGACCTATACTAGTCACTAATCTTAGACCTGCGTAAATAATAATAAATTTATGCGAACAAAAAATTAAATGTCATAAAATAAATAAATTTTAAATTGTTTTTTTTTCTCGAAAAAAAACAACAACAACGCTATTTTGGTCAGTCTGGTTATCTTTATTGGAGCCTGCCTTTCAATGTTTAAACATTGCAATGAAGAAAAAATCTAATCTAGATCTAGATATCAAAATCTCAAAGTGCAAACACAAGCGCCATCTTGCTCATCAAATAATATTGTACATTTTCGCAAGACAATCGAACAGCCTTTGGAGGGACGCCATCTACTCCAGGCAGCCAGGGCGCTTACAGCTCCTGCTCTTCAGACCTGACGTTACATTCAGTAAATAACTTGAGACTGGTTTTGTTTCTTCATTGGGGAAGAAGTCTACCCCCTCTCCTTTTCGTTGTACTTAAAACTAAAAAAAGATAGAGAAGTCCTTTACTGTTGACATGCCCGCTTCTCATAAACCAAAAGACAAGCAACTATCTCAGCCAAACGATAACCATCGGTATCGTCAACCAGATCTGAGGGACCAACACTTACAGTGGATTTACATATTTAAACATTAAAAAAGCACTGGCAGTAGAGCATATGAACAATTAGTACAAAAGCCAAATAACTTACAAGTCTACACACCCCAAAAACAAAAAAAAACAACTGTATTGATGATTTCACGAGCCTAGTAGAATACTTAGTAAAGTGAAAAAAAAAACACACTGTTATAACTTAGGATAGCTACCCTTTCAGACCATTAATTTTATAAGATTTATAAGGCAGACGATAGAAAAGTCTTTCGTTTCTGTAGACCACGGTTAACGAGCCACTCCTTTGGACGGGGAAGATATTAAGAACTAATTTATTCAATTATACAAAATATATGGACCGACTTCTAGTAGGGCCGGCCTTAGATAATTGGAGGCCCTAGGCGAAGTAAATGTGGTGGCCCCCAAATGAAATGAAAAAAAAAACCAGCGAACAAAAAAATGTACACTTTAAAAAAACAAAACAAACCTAGGGTACTCTAACAATAACATTGAGGAGAAGTTGCACTATTTCTTCTCTAATAAAAAATTTGTTTTGAGACCTGTGCGACACCCCCACCAATCGGAAGCTATACGTAGCTGCGTAGCTTGCCTATGCCTGAGACCGGCCCTGCTTCTAGATCTTATTTCGTTTGTCAACCTTCCATTGACTACAAAGTAAAAAGAAGAACGTAAATTCAGTTGTTTTTGTGGTGAGGTGGGGTGTGGGTAGGATGACGTGTTTAGGGACACAAGGAATGTTGTTTTCACCCTGACTCTAGAAATAGTGTCAGGTCTACAATGGCTAGAGACGAAAGAGAAATCAATTCTAACTTCTGAACTACAGACGTGCGAAGTGAGATTTGACAATCTTGTGAGCCATGGCAGAAATGTCTGAACAACTCTTGTGAAGCATATCAGGAGTTCTCTCAAACTGATTTTTTTTCGCCAGACACAATAGAACAGGTCAGGAGTTCTCAGACTGTTACCCGACACACACACACACAATAAAACAGCTGACGAGCTCGTCCACGTTGAAAAAAAAACAAAACCAAAAAGAATCTTCAGAAAATAACGTGGCACGAGCTCACGTCAACTATCAAGTTTTATTAAAAATAAATCAAGACAATTTAGTCCTAGTTTACAAATGCTTTCACCCCCACAATAGCTTTAATTGATATCTTTTTTTTTTAATCAATGAGAATCCAACGCTTGAAACGAAGCAAGATGAATGAACTCTTGCTGTCTTGTCAACAGTTATATAACCTAACCATGTAAACATCTTGTACACCATAACCTTAGACTTAATGAGTGGATTGTAAAATAAGCAAAATAAAACAAAAATCAATTCTTAAAAAAAAAAACAAAAAAAAAAAACTAATCGTATCTAAGGGGAAGAACTCTGCACTTTAAGCTATAACTCTCAAGAATGTAGAAGTTATTTCTCTCAAAAAGTACCTTTTATTCCCCTTATTCGATAATAAACAACAACAACAAAAATTAATAGGCTAACTTTTTAATCATTTAAAGTTTTGTTAGATACTATATATAATTTTTTTTTTAAATTTTCAACTTGATCCGAGATTGGTTGTGGGATAAATAACGTGTACAGTTATTTAAAGGGACAAACCCCAAACCTATCAAAATGTTGATGTCTATTGAGATCCTCCTCTTCCCCTTTCACCCTCCCTCACTATTGTGAGCATAAAAGGAAAGAAAGCACAAGTTGAGATATAGAAGAGAGACGTCTGCAGGAACGTCATGAACGTTGCACTAAATCTCCACACTGAAAACACAAGACAAGCAGGATACACACTCCAGCTGCTGGATACACACTCCAGCTGCTGGATACACACTCCAGCTTAGCTATAAAAGTTTATCTTCAAAATTATATCAGCACATGCCTATGACGGTGGGACTTCAAAGCCACGATCTCATCTCATCTTTGCATGTGGTCCCGTGTGGGGCATAGGTGACCAACCTGCTTCGTCCAGGCGTCTCGGTTCTGGGCGAGTCTATCCAACTCTCCCCATGTCTTGCCCATTAGCTTCCTAATCGCGGCTTCTCTAATTGAACGATATTCTTTTTTTTTTCAAGGCACAATCCTTATATTGTCTCTTAAGATTGAGACGCCAACCATGTTAGATGCTGTTGCAGATCTTCAAATGTCAACTATTGAGTCGTATTAGAGATAAATTAAACCAATGCAAACAAACATCAATCTAATGAAGTAGCAAGGCTAGACAAACACTTTAATTCATTGCATTAAAAATGTCGGTTAATAGTCGCTATGGTAAAGGCGCTAACTAAATAGTTCAGACCATTTTAGTACGATTAAAAAAAAACATTATTTCTAATGGGTCTCACATAGTAGTTACTGTCTAATAAACGTCTAGGGTAATGTGATATGAGTTATAAAATATCTGATGACTGCCTTAAGTCTAAGTGTTTAGGAATATATACGGTATTTTTAGTTGAGTTTAAAACTAATGGAATATTCAGGCATTTCGCTAGGAGACAATTGATAAAACGTTGTCAAGATAATGAAAAAACAACAAGAAAACAAAAAACTAAGCGATTTGCTATGACCAAGTAAATTTTGTAAAGACCAGAAGAAGTTATTTCTTTTTCTTTTCTAATCTCTAAAAAATATTTGTCATTCTCAAAGCAATATTTAAAATTTAAGCTTTGCATTCTTTACACAAGTTCGTTGGACTTAGAAAATGACATTTCAAAGTTTAAAAGAGGTATATTTTTTCTTTTTGAAATGATGCGCTCAACAATTTCTCTTAGCTATTCTAAAGATTATCAATGAAACAAAGTCTGTCCAGTCGTTATAGTCGCAACCCCTGGGCTGCTTAGACCAAAAGCTCTTTGCCTGGTCAAAGTTCTGACGTAATATTGGTATCGGCCCGTTCCTGTTGGTACTAGAAACACATCCTCCCAGTTAAATGTTTGCTGGGACTAGAAACACATCCTCCCAGTTGAATGTTAGTTGGGACCAAAAACACATCCTCCCAGTTGAATGTTTGTTGGGACTAGAAACACACCCTCCCAGTTGAATGTTTGTTGGGACTAGAAACACATCCTCCCAGTTGAATGTGTGTTGGGACCAGAAACACACCCTCCCAGTTGAATGTTTGTTGGGACCAGAAACACATCCTCCCAGTTGAATGTTTGTTGGGACTAGAAACACACCCTCCCAGTTGAATGTGTGTTGGGACTAGAAACACACCCTCCCAGTTGAAGGTGTGTCGGGACTAGAAACACATCCTTCCAGTTGAATATTTGTTGGGACTAGAAACACACCCTCGCAGTTGAATGTTTGTTGGATCCAGAAACACACCCTCCCAGTTGAATGTTTGTTGGGACTAGAAACACACCCTCCCAGTTGAATGTTTGTTGGGACTAGAAAACACCCTCCCAGTTGAATGTTTGTTGGGACTAGAAACACACCCTCCCAGTTGAATATTTGTTGGGACTAGAAACACATCCTCCCAGTTGAATGTTTGTTGGGACTAGAAACACACCCTCCCAGTTGAATGTATGTTGGGACCAGAAACACACCCTCCCAGTTGAATGTTTGTTGGGACCAGAAACACACCTTCCCAGTTGAATGTTTGTTGGGACCAGAAACACACCCTCCCAGTTGAATGTTTGTTGGGACCAGAAACACACCTTCCCAGTTGAATGTTTGTTGGGATCAGAAACACACCCTCCCAGTTGAATGTTTGTTGGGACCAGAAACACACCCTCCCAGTTGAATGTTTGTTGGGACCAGAAACACACCCTCCCAGTTGAATGTTTGTTGGGACTAGAAACACACCCTCCCAGTTGAATGTTTGTGTAATGCGAAGTTGGACACAAAATTTCCACTCGTTTTAGGGCCATTATTACATTTACCAACAGTTGTTTGATAGTTTACGTCCAGAGCTGACGTTATGTGTGCTAGTGTGTGTGTTTGAGAGAGAGAGAGAAAGAGAGAGAGAGAGAAAGAGAGAGAGAGAGAGAGAGGGGAATGTGTATGTGTTTGTGTGTGTGCTGGGGTGTGCTCATGTGTGTAAGGCAGTAAGAAGACACAAATCGATCGAATCCAAAATGAAGCCAGAGAATATTGAACTCAATCAAACATGTTTCCAGAAAGCCCGAAGGAGTGACGGGAAAATGAAAAAGAAAGCGAAGAAATAGCGTGAAATGTTTCGCCAGCAACTCAAATTTTCTGGACAAGTTTCTGAAAAAAAACAAAAAAAAACTAGGTCGAGATTGACGCAAAAATATATTCTCCCCCAGTCCCCTTTTCTCCCCATTTTGTGTGTGAATGATGTGAACACAGTGTGAAACATTTGTCATTGAGAGAGAGAGAGAGAGAGAGAGACTCTATAAGACAAATCTGGACTCTCGTAGGATCAACCATTGTTTACAATGCAAGTCACCATCAACAAACTCTTCTAGTTGTACGTTTCGTATTGTCATTTATTAATATTTTATTCCCTACACTCTTTGAAACATTTTATTTCTAGTCCCCAGGGAACTTTCTGTCTTTTAAACATTTTCTTTTGTAAGTTAATACAAAAAAAAACAAAAAAAAAGTCAAAGTAATCTCCAAAAACTCGGGCGACCATTTCTTTAAAATAAAAAAAAAAAGTTGACTTGCTGATTGATGAAACTTTTTCTCTAGCGAGATAAAAGACACAGTGGAACAAAGTCTTCCATTACAGATATACCGTATCAGTTGACAAAGTACCAATACGCCAATATTCTAAGAACTTTAAACACCAACAATTTATAACATACCAAGTAGAATTATTTTGAACAAAACACACAAAATTACCTTACACACAATATAGGTTTGGAAGACAGATTGATTGATATATTGATTTATTGACAGATAGATAGATAGTATCAAGTTGGGGAGAAGTCTAGCTTGTCACAAAAATATAACCATGAAGTTTTTTTTACAATTCGTCTTAGAATTTCTACACAAAAGAGTGGATAATCTAAGGGGGAATAATTGGTTTCTATTTATAACTAAATTTGGTAAACTATAAATGGAGAAAATCATATTGGGGTCTAAAAAAATCTTTTCAGTTTCTAAGTTTCAAGTTAAATCTACTAATGCGAATTTATTATTGCCGAATATATAGTGTTCGTTCAATCTTTTCAAGAGTTCTATTTATAGATGACTTTTATTCGTAGAGAGTATTTGGATTATTTCGTCACTTTAACAACAATCTTCTACATACATTTAATATTGTGCTATTGCCTGAAACTTTTGATAACATAACAGCTTCCAGTGTACAAGATACAATCATCAAATGTGCAAGTACCTCTGCTGAGGGGTAGGTTATTATACAGCATTACAAGTACGGGGAGTGCTAACAAGCTCTATACTTGTGATTGTTCTAAAAGCACCCCCCCACACACACACACTCTGTACATCAGACGTTTGATCAACGTACACACACACAAGTGTACATACTTAATGCTACATCTTGACCACTTGTCTTCAGCTCGCGCTGAGTGCACACCCACGCACGTCACCACACTCCAAATGACACGACACAATAAATAATGCTTCCCGTGCATTTCCAGAGCGGCCCTTAATTAAGACGGGTGGGTCGCAGGAGTGCCAGCAGAAATCGATGAGCTAACCACATGTACCACATCAAATCTGTAGAATAATGACTTGGCATTGTGAGAAATGGCCGCAACATTAGACTTACAAAACAGCCAAAGACTTGTTGGATGACGTAAAGTAATTACTCTTTGTTCATTAATTTATCGTTATTGTTGGCATTAGCTGGCATTGGTTGAACTATGGTTTAAATAAGAGGACGTAGCCCTATAATCTTACCAGCTCTATCTTGGCACTAGCAATATCGTATCACTATCCCTATCATGTTTCATGTTGTCATATCACTAACTTTATCTTATCGCTAGTTCTATCATCACTAGATCTCAATTCGATTGTACATTTTTAGAGCGGAAATAGTATTTACTAAAATCCTATTTAAACAGCAAAGTGTAAATTTATTTCTTAGTTACAAAGCTCTAATGATAAATACAGACATTGAGGGTAGGGTCAAATCGTAAACCTGTGTGGCTCAAGAGCACAAGGGAGTTGCACATTTAAAACTTTTCAGTTGGAACTTATTTTAACATTGTACTTTGAGATCACCTGCAGGGAAGAATAATGTTGTGTCAGCTGAATCATTCCCTAAAGTCTACACCACAATCATTACATTAAAAATTGTCAGCTCCTGAAACTATTAACCACACTCTGTACCCTCAGGAGATACGAATCAGCGATTCCCAAGTGACGAAAACACAAAATGTCCAGAACGAATAATTAGAAAGCAAAGAGTCCTACGTTTAGATGGGGAGAGAAATACAAATGGATATTTTTGGTTTTGTTTTCCAAGAACGTCATGTTCCCAAAAAGATCTAAGATTTTGTGTTCCCATAAAGTCATCATCTAAGTAAGATCTTGTGTTTCCATAGACACTAGTGTTTCCATAACGTTATTATCAAGATCTTGAATTCACCCAAAGTTATTATAAAAAAGTCTTGTATTTCCCTGGAGGCACAGTGGTACGGTAAAGCGATTGCCTTTCGAACCAAGGTTCCGGGTTCGAATCCTGCAATTTTTTAATTTCGGGATCTTTTGGGCGCCTCTGATTCCACCCAGCTCTAATGGTATTTGACATTAGTTTGGGAAAGTAAAAGCGGTTGGTCTTGTGCTGATCCCATCACCTGTCCTATACATTGCAAGGTCTGAAAGGGGAACTTTACTTATATTGCACTAAAGTTATTATCAAACATCCTGTGTTCTCATTAAGTCATCATCATCCATTTAGTATTCAAATGATCTCATCAAAGGTAATGCATTTCCAAACATATCCATGGCTACACCATTAACCATCTTGTCATAAGTTCTTGTGTATTCTCTTTAATTCAGCACGAACGATCTCGTGTCCCCTTGAAGTCATAATAAACCAATTTGTATTACTGCAGAGCCACAGCGCCCCATCTGGTATTCCCACGAAGTCATTTTCTCCCAGTGAGAGGCAACACAGCTGACACCTGTCTAAAACTGACACCTCAGCTGTGAGGGCATTACCCAATCATCGCTGGACTAACGTGTTTGAGGAGGGGGGGGGGGGGTAAATACTTTTAAGAAGTGTCGAACATTCGAGTTTTCTTTGGTTCATAAATAAGAACAGGTACGTAAAACAAAATATGAACAAAAAATAAATGATATTTTTATTTGATAGTATTACATTTAGCTGAAAACTAAAAATGTCCAGGCATCAGGTCGCATTAGATTATCGGTAGCACCAGCTATATATAGTGTTGCACTACAGTATGTGAGTACGATCAACTTCTGACATCATCATCCGACTACTGGTGAATGCATATTAGTAGAAAAACTAAATGAAATAATAAATTCAGTTTGTTTTTAAACAGTTTTCATTCTACGCCGCACACTGGTGGCTCTAAATTAGACAGAAGACGTGTCTCTCTAAATGCTTGACGTCAAGTACAATGTAAGGAAACGATCTTCGATTCATTATAACTTCAAGTGCTAAGAAAACCTTAACCTTAAAAAATCAATATTTTCATGAAATTGAGAATTCTGGCCACTGAGTTCCTAAACTTATAAACTTAAGATGCTAAATCATGTGCACCCGATTCTCCAGTAATAGAAAACCTGATCTGATAGCCACACAATTAGAATGCAATCATTTCGGATGCTAGGGACTATCGATCGTTCGGTTGAGTTCAAATGTTGGCGAGACATCAACATACCCAAAAAAAAAAAAAAAGAATTAAACTTAAACACACAGACAATAAACTATGTGATACTATCAAATTATTATGTTATCATTGTCCTAAAAAAAAACATATCTAGGTTTTAAAACAAGTCATAGGAAATCAGAGAATGTTGTGAAAGAAATACTTAAAAAAAAAAACCCAACAATTTATAAATTGCAAACTGCAATCGTGACGAAACTTTCTATTCGTCTGGTTAAAAGGGAGTGCATTGTTAACTTTAATTCTGATCGTTGGACACTTTGAATGAATGAATGTAGAAAAACGAACACCTCTTGGTAGTTCTAAGAAACCAGTTTCCGTGACAGCTTCTTCTTGTGAAGTGGCATGTTTGATAGCAAGACGTGTTTGTCTAATGGCATTTCAAATTCACGTGTTCTGGTTGCCTCCCTTCTTTCTTTAATTGGACATTTAAAAAATATTGGATGGACAAGCTCAATTAGCTCACCATACTATATATTTCAAGCGCGCGACTTTTAAATAGAATTACGAAACAAGAATTGAAATATATATTTTCTTTTAAAGCTAAACAAATTATTTATAATGGAGTGAAAATAATTTTAAGAAATAAAGAAATTACAAATAAAAATGAAGCGAAAATAATAAGATATACATTTGAATTGACAAACTCTATCAATTTATAAAAATATTTTTAAAATGTTGAAAATTTGTATCCAACGCAAAATAGATAGGATGGTTGCGGTAAATTACAATTTTAGAAACAAACTAGTTTTCTTTTCAAACAGATAATAATAATAATCAAATTTGTATAATTGAAAAATACCGGAAGTTGTCTGCATCAAAAGTAAGCCAGCGTTCACGTCTGCTTGGCCAAACCGAATTAGGAATCCATTTTGTTTTTCTCTTTTCATGTGACTCAAATAACATTTACCATGCCAGATTGTTTTGAACGAAAATAGCCCGTAATGTAGAAATACCCGCACGTAATCAAAGAGATGGAATTATGGGATTGGCATAACATGAATAGCAAAAAAAAAAGTTTAAAATTCCCGGGCATTGAATAGATATTGCAATTTCAATAGAGATAGAAGATAAATAAGAAGACAAATAATATGATTATAACCTTGATACTTATGCTAGAAATGAAATATTTCTATTAGTATTTCTATTATGTAAAGAACTTATTATAAACTTGTTTCATAAAATTAGTCGGCATGATCACACTTTTATGCAAGATGATTAAAAGTTACGGTCTCATACGGTGTCTTGTCGTTGTATAAAGGGAAATCACTCGTCTACGTGGACAATATCAACGCGGACAACCGACAATTCCTTGTAGTTTGTAAATTACAATAAAATATCATAAGTTTTAAATCCTTTTAAGTTTTTACAAACTCAAATACGGTGCAGTTTTTACATTTTAAAACTAATTTCTACAAAGATCAGGAAATGGATAGGGATGTTACAGCTTCCATTTTTTAGAATGTCTTCGATGTGTCTTTGAAGCATGCGAAAATTAAATCACTGATTGAATACTTAATTGTAATAGAGTAATTATTATTTTGTGTGTATGTAGACCTACACACAAAAAAAAAAAGATTGTTTTTAAAATAAATTATTTTTTGGAGAGTGGGGGAAGGAGGCGAGGGGTACACAGTGTTACAAAAATTCTAGAAAGGGTAGGTATAGCTCAAAAGTTTGGGAAACCTGGGATAAATGATACTTTCGGTATCAATAGCTTGAAACGCATCGTATTTTTTTTGTGTGTGACTTACAATTTTCTTTTTTGGTTTTACTTTGAAAACTGCAACCAGTCTAGCAAGCAAACGTGGCAGATAAGAAAATAAAACCAAAATTTAACCATTTTTTTGCGTTTAGATCTTTAAAACTGTTCAATCCTGGTCTATGTTGTACTATCAGACAAAGTACACGTAAATATATAAATAAGTAATCATATAAAATATAAATACGTAATTATATAAATATATATAAAAATATAAATATGTAATGATATCGATACTTGTAAATATATAAATACGTTATTTTAAAACGTAATTATATATAATTATATACATAAGTAATTATTTATATATATAATTATTTAATAATCTAAATATATAAAGTGCTCTACGTTCAAATCTGTATTTTATTGACCTCATATTTGTTTCTCTAGTTTTATGTTTATGACTTTTGTAAAAAGATCTAGTTTAACTGCCCCTAATGAAATGTCTGGTGAGCCCAGGAACGTCTTAAATGCAAAGAGAAAAACAAAACAAAACTGGTCTCTTAAGTCTCAGGCCTAACTAGACTACGTCCTCTTGAATGTAAAGTTCAATGTTAGCACCTGGGAAGTCCGCGCAATACAGACAAGAAGAAAGATCAATAGAGTTTCTATGGAAAACTTAGAACACTGCTAGCATTGATCGTAGACTGGCGATGATAGTAAAGTGGACAGAAAAACAAATTTATCTAGCTGCACGCATCGTTGGTCAGCCAGTGATGACAGATTACTCTCACACACACACACACAGATGCCCTTGCGCTAGGTGTGAGTCGCCATTGTTCCAAGACAGAACGTGTGGGAGGAATCAATAGATCACGGAGTCCAAGTGTGTGTGCTCACCTGGCACGGCTCGTTAAATGAGATCCTATAATAGGACACATTACTAGCACCAGACGGCAATGTCCCCACGGGGTGGCCTTTAACGCTGGAGCAAAATGGGCTTGAAAAAAGTGAAGTAAAAATAAAGTTCCCCTTTCAGACCTGGCGATCTCTGGGTAAAGATGGTGTAAAGTACTGTAAAGGTACTCTGTTTTCGTGGCCAACGGTTAACGAAGGTGTCAAGTGGCCAGCACAACAACGCTTATTACTGTCGTTTATCTGAAAATTGCAGGGTTTAGCTCCCTTTCTGATGTATAAAACAAAATCAATTAACTAGTACTGATTGATAAACTAATTGGTAAATTTTAGATTGTTTAGTGTATTGCCATCGACTTTGAATAATTATGCTAAATTTCAACTTGATTCGAGAATGGGAAGTGGGTTGAAAAAACGTGTCAACGTAATAAGGGGATTAAATCCATATATACTCAACATCTCTTATTAAGAAGCATTTGATTTCGATATCAAATAAAATAATTAATCGCCAAAAATTAATTTACTAATCGGTTAATCTTATTTTTACAGATTAATGTCTTGTCAGGTACAACGAATAAGTTTGCACATTTTCAGCTTGATCCGAGAATGGGAAATAGGAGAAAACAACATGTTCAAACCAGACAGAGACAGTTGATATAAGCTTTGTAAAAAAAAGAAGGAAGGAAAGGGACTACAGCATCTTTGAAAGTTTCACATACCAGATTAGTGAAATGAATTCAGGGGCGTCTTCCCAGGCTACAGGGCCTACTAGGGACATTTCAAATCAACTACGTTCTAATCTTGACCTCATGCTAGGGCATCGCTAATGATTCCAGCACGCTAATTACACAACCGTTACGTTTGTTCTCATCGTCAGCAGAGACAATGATCGGATCAATGCCCATTACAAGTGTTTGGTAATGAGACATTCAACACAATAGGGAGCAGAGAAAAATCGAAGTCTAAGAATTGTAAGTCCATAGATTCCCAGGTAGCGTTCTTCACCACACGGTCAACACCGAGCACAGACGCTGTACGATGTCATTACAATTTAATGAAGCACATCAATACAAGAAATCCACTCCCAAACTAGCACACAACTCATTGTTTTGTCTTACTTACTCACTAAACTATTTTAGTGAGTAGACAGGAATTACAGGAGACTTTTTAAAAAAATGTGTTCCACCCTTAGCACAGTATGAAAACAAGGTGTTGTGGACGGTCGTTGACTTGTAGCACCAAACTGCTGGTAGACAACTAAACCGCTGTAAGCGTATTTAGTTTAACTTGTAAAACTTGAAATAACGTGAACAACTTCGATGTAAATAAAACTAAATAGAACTTTTATTACAACATCAACAAATTCAACTTGAAATGAAATGCAATAAATATAAAAGACTTTAGTAATAATATAGCAATTTTACATTGAGCAAAAAATCTAACTCACTACAAAAACACGTCCTTTCAATCTGGCATTCTGGAGTCGTCTCTCGTACCTAAGACCGCTGACGACAATGCCACTTATCTTGCACCATTCACGGCCAATCGCTAGCTTCTTCTCACCGTCACAATAGAAATACACACACGCTCGATAACACAATGTAAGTATATTCCTATCATACGAAGAGCATCCGATAATGTAAGTACTAGCCTTTAATACTACGTAACGGAATCATCTCTATTTCTGGCACATAAATTCTAAAACTTTAACAGAGACTTGACGATTTAACGCAACAAACGAGAAGAGCACACAATGAATGGAGTTCTTCATTTCGAGCCATCAGAACTAGTTATAACCCTCCTGACGCAGTCCTTTCCAGTCTAATAAAATTTTTCCAACTAAACAGATCAGTTAACGACCAGGCTTGCTTGAAGCTTAATGTGTATTTAGATTGCAAAACAAAAAAAAAAAAAGTGTTTTTTTTTGCTTTTTTTTATAACATAAGAGAGAGAGAGAGAGAGAAATATGGATGTCAAAAGGCATTGAAACTGTTTAATTTTTGTAACGCATTTCCGTTGAGAGGTATCGACAATTATTCGAACATATGCACATAATATTAATATGTGTTTCATTCCACTAACAACAAACAATTTGGCAGCAAACAGAAAAACAAAAATGCATGAGCTTGTTTAGAAAATTTAAAAGGCGAATATTTAGAAAGACAAGGTTACAAAGACAGTAAAACTCATGCTTATCCTCCAAAGTGGTCCGCTTCAATATTTTCAGAAAAAATATCAGAAACTATGAAGTACAAACTACGACAACCCTATCTCCGTCGATACAACAAGAAGAGACGTGCTCGAGTCGAAAGTGTTGCCGCTACTGTTGTTCGACTAACGACTTGATACCACTGGATCCGGAGATTTATTAATGTTATTATTATTACATTGTTAAAATTCATATGTATTCAATGAACTGACATTTATGAAGATATAGTTAAATGTGAACCTGGCAGTACTAATGATGATGTATCTAACTAAATGATTATCTAATTGTTTTAATTTATTTGTAAAGGGCCAATATCATTAAAAGCCTATTCACTCTTGCCAAGTGTAAATGCATTATAAAAGTGTTTAATATGAAACACTACTTTATTAATGATTGTTTTAAAATAAATTTGACTTGTATACAGAATAAAGATTTCTTCTCTTTAAAAAAAATTAAGCTAGCATTTTGTTTAAACTATAAGTGGAGCTTGTCTGATAGAAAGTACTTCATTTATGAATACAAATCTTTTAAAAACATTCTGTTTTCAAAAATTATAAAACCGTTTGCAAAAATGTGCTAAAAATATCCTAAATAATTGTCCTAATTTGTAGATAGTCCTACCCCCCCCCCCTTTTTTTTTTACAATTAATAGTGAATAGTTTTAAAAACGGTGTATCTTTATGAAAATACTGCCTGTATAGTTGAAAAAAAGTAGCCGTTGCATCAGAACTTTAAAAGGTCTAAAATATCAAGATATCGGATTTTCAATATCTTTTCTAGTTTGTGAGATCTAAACGGGACAGACGGTTGGACAGACCACACAAAACTAATAGCGGCTATTCTCCTTTCGGAGGCTGCTAAAAAAATGAGTTTAATTTTCCTCCAAAATACAAACTCATAGCAAATATACAATAATTAACATTACTCTCTCGGCTTAATACATTATGGTTACGGCCCCTGGCAGTCTTATAGATATTAGCTTGTAGAGCCGAGTCAAAACTAACTGATATGCTACATAAATACTTAGCAATTTTAATTCAAAAAGTTGAAAACTCTAGCAATAGCTCAAATCAATCAGTGAAATAAAAACAAGCGATGTAGTTAGTTCAAACCGGTAATGTAATAATCTAAATATGAAAGCGACTCACAGCTCTAGCCATGAAGACATCGGTACCCATGGATGATACACAGTAACATCAAAGCTAAGTTTTCACAGTAAAGAAAGTAAATAATCCCAGCATGAGGGTAAAACAGAAAAAAATGTCCTAGGTTTTTAAAACTTTAATAAGCTTGTGGGAACATTATTGTAACAATCAAGACATGACTTTACGTTTAGGTTGTTCGTCCCCTTTTTGTACGTATCGGAACACACGTAACTTAAGTGGACGTTTTCAATGAAATTAATTGAAACACTTAACAGCGCAAAGACCGATAGGATTTAATCTATTGTTTTGGGAAGCGGAGTTGAAGTCAAGACCTCGTCAAAAGGAAGGGAATTGAAGAGAACCCAATTGGAGCTTGTTCCTGTGTAGTTCAAGTGCTCGTCTTGTCACCAAAACCAATGGGTGAAGTTAAAAATAGAAAAGGGATCTAGTTAAAATACGGTTACATTAGTTTAGAGCACATTGCAATCTGTCTCTAGATATAAGTGCGTGATAACTTATCAAGATATAAGCGTGTGGTATCTTATCTTATATAATACAGACATTACTTCAAAAAAGAAGATGATTACGTCCTACGCGTCATGCATTCAGTCATGCATATTAACCAATAACCTAAATTCTGGCTAGCTCAGACAACCCATTCCATATTCTAATAGCACTAGGGTAGAAGAAGCACTTGTACAAATTTGTCCTAGCATATGAAACGAGGAATGTGGTAACTTATCTATATATAAATGTGTGATAACCTATCAAGATATAAGCGTGTGATAACTTATCTAGATATAAGATTTTGATAACTTATCACACTTATCTTAATTTATTTCTCATCTTTTCCCCTTCAATTATCCACCCCCACCACAATGTTTTCTTTCCCTAATTAGGACGTATACAAAACTGCTAAGGGCTGGCACTGTGAATGCATATCACACGGTTACATAAACCTGAATGGGCGAAATGGATGGGCTTAGTTTTTTTCATTAAAATGTTTGGCTCATTAAAACCACGTGAGCTTGATTAATACAATGCTGAGTCTACTAATCAAGTAAAAGATCAAACAGACCTGAATCGGACACACATATGATCCACAGTTCAAGCGTGAATAAACAAAGCATCTATTCCAATAAGGCAGGGGCTTTATCTCTGACCTGAGGTCCAGGCATGCAAAGCTCTGGACTTCGATATTATATTTTAAATCAAACCAAACCAGTGTTATGTAAAGCAAGTTTTTAGTAACTACCTACTTTACCCCGCCCATCAATTACCCCATTCTTGTATTTTAAAAAAGTCAACTAACATTAACAGGAGACTATATACAGTATTGTAACATTGGTATTTTTTTTAGTTCGATAATTTTGTTACAAGAACATGGTCATGTGTATCAAAGTCCACAGTGTAGCACATCAAGACTAATGTCAAGTTAAAAGGTTGACCACTATGTAGAGGCAGCGTGTGTTGACATCTCCACTGGCCGCATGGTTTGCTTGTACACATCTCTTTACCGCATCAAAGTGCTCAAAGCTATTTTAAACAGCCTCATTTTGACTTTAAATTGTATCACATTTCCTAAATAAAGTACCTGTACAGCATTCGTGCAGCTTTACTGGTACACTTTACAAATACAAATGATCCGCCAAAGAGATCAGAATATGGCGAGGCCAGTACAAGGACTAGTCATTCTGTGCTAGACTGGTCATTCACAACCTGAAGGCAAAGAACTGATGTAACAATGCTGAAGAATATTTGCACTGAATACAAACGATTTTAATACTCGCCCACTAAGTATCCCTCGACCACCCGATCTCCTAGAGTTTAACAAATACAATCAAAATAACATAATCGTTCAATTCACATTCATCACGTTATAATCAAATTCTGGAATTGACTCCACGCCCCCCCCCCATACACCTCTTAGTCCCAAAACTACTAGACACTCATACATCTACCCCCCACCTCCCTCCAACATTTCAACACCACTAGAAAGCTGAAGGGATGTCACAGCGCGACCAATTTTTGTCGGATCGATGTGCCGAGAGATTTTTAATGACTTAACTCTATTAAGAATTCACGAGAGCTCTTTGCCCGCTCTATATTTCGTTGCCTCCTCTTTCTAGAGTAGACTGTCCCAGGAGGCTGGCACTTTGAGCCGAAATGATTACAACAGCACAAACAAAAGCAGAGAAAAATGTGTATTGAAAAACAGCTTGGTGGCGACGAACACCCCTAGAAGAATGAAAGAGTGTGAACAACTTTAAAAGTCACAAACAAAATTTTGTTTTAAATTTCTCACTTTGTATCATAAGCCATTGAAAGTGTTTTATTAACGAAACAATTTTTTACAACGTTGGGTTTTAGTAGGTACAAAAATACAAGACAAAGACACACCTGTGAACTTTGACCCCTAATGAATACGAAATATTTGAACACCTCCCGTTGAAAAAACCTGAAATGGTAAGTCAATGAAATACCAAAGAAGTCGTGAGATTACGCATTGGACTAGACTGTGATTGAGATTCACTTGAATTGAAGACATTGGTTTATTAGCTATTTTAAACATTTACAACCAAATATCTCGGTCGTTCTCTGAGATTTTTCTATCTGTAGGCCAGTGGAGTCATTTCTTTTCAAATTCATTACATACTTCTCCCCCCTCCCCAGCCTCAGTTTTGGCACGGAAATGAATTGTAATTCAAAAGTAATGGAAAGCAAGTTAAACATTAATTTCAGCCGCATACCATTCGTTCTCTCTAGAACTCTCGTCTCATGCGTTTTTTTCCCTCCTTGTGTCCCCACACTGTTTTATTTAGTTCACATTTATTTGTTAACCTTATCACAAGCCACTAACACCATTTCCCCCTTCATTATTCCAGTTTTCTTTTTAGAGTCTTTTTTCCCCCCTAGTTCTAATTAATTCATTCAATTTTAGTCTCTCTGGTGACAGATCTTCCGACTTTTTCTTTCTCTCAATCACACACACACTCTGTGAATCACTCTTCCATGTATACATTGACACACACAACTAGGACTACGACTAACTGCACTCCTACCTTCTTCAATATGCCAGACTCTTGACTCTGCTGCTGACCACCGTCCAGAAAGTTGCCCACCTCCCTGGACAGGGTGGAGTGCAGCGACACCAGAAAGCGGCGTAGCTCCTCCGTCGTGGTGGTCGGGGCGGTGAGCACGGGGCCACTCAGGGCGATGATGTGCGGCCCAGGCGGTCCGTTGAACGTTTCCAGTCTGTCGGCCTCGCCAGTAGGACTCTCCACGTTAGCGCTCGTCATGTGTCACCATGCTTAGACTATCCACACAGAATGTCCACCTCGACAGTCATCCACAAAATAGAGACTGATTCAGTCCATAAAACAGGGCCCTTCAGTGACCATCGACAAAACTCATTGAAGTCAGGTAGAAATCATGACTAAATTGATTAAATTCCAAGTGTGACCGAAATTATGGTCCACTGTAATGAGTACAGATATCCAACGTTTAAACTAAATCCCTATCATAGATCATTATTCCATCCCTTTTGTTACTGCTGTCTTCAAAAGGAAATATTTGGACAGAACAATATTTTCTTTTTCCTCGGAACAGTTTATTTTCTGTTAAAAATGTGGTGAAAACAAAATAAGAGAACTACACAATACAAGAGATATAAAAATATCATTTTAAAATATATTGAACTGATCTCATGATAAATATTTTCAAGACCCGAAAGAAAAGCCGATATTACAAAGTCACGTTAGCGGTTAGATAAGACGTTCAACTTACTACAAACTGATGAAGTCAAGTAGACAAACACATAGAATGAAACATTAAAGACAGTATAGACAGCTCTATAGTGTGAAAAAAAAGGGGGGGGGGTGGAGTCAAAGATTTCTATTTTATATAGACACAAAAAACCTGTTTGTTCTTCCTAATAATACCATCCTAGCACTGAAAAACGTGATCACCAAAGGGAGGTTAGATTCCTGGCCTTATGACATTCTCTCTGCCAAGTGTACATCAAATATATATATTGTAAACGTCAATAAATAATTCACTAGTACACATTCGTTATATAACTCACTAGTGCACATTCGTTATATTTGTCTTGTTTAAGGACTCGGCGTAGCGATACGATTCTTTGTCTTCTTTTTTTAAGAATTTGGCGTTGCGATACGATTCTTCGTCTTGTTTGTCTAAGAATTCAGTCTATCGATACGATTCTTTGTCTTAGTTACTTAAGAACTAGGTCTATCGATACGATTCTTCGCCTTGGTTGTTTAAGAACTCGGCGTAGCGATACGACCCTTGCCTTGGTTGTTTAAGAACTCGCCGTAGCGATACGATTCTTCGTCTTGGAAGTCTACATCAATTATCAGGAAAACATTAAAAGTACTTGCCACAAAAAAACAACATGGTACGCCATCCGATATTGAATTTGTGTTCTTGCTAAAGATGTTCCAGTCATTATGTCATTTGAATGTAATGAGAGATGGCACTCAAGTGGAGCAATTGATAGAACCTTTTGACATTTGTATATTAGTGGGAGTTACCTGGATGTGAAACAGGTATGTGTGTGCGTGTGCGTGAGACTTGCACGCCAGTCGATACTGACAAAGTGAGCGTGTAGGAGTCACGCGAATCAATGGTTAATTCTAACCTCGCGTTTCAAAACACACAAGCACCCACCCACACAAAGCTTACGTCTGCTACTACACGTATCACAACTCAATTCAGACCGAAGGTTCAGAATATACAAAAAGACAATGGACCGATTCATCCAACCGTGACCGCAGACTTGGATTCTATATGTGCCGTCCACTGGAATCAATACTACTACCACAAACGCTCACCCCGTGGGTCCGTTAATACATGCAGGGCCAGCGTGTATTGATAACTGGCTCTTTGTCAACATCACTCAAGCTTGCGCTATCTAAGTTGAACAGTAACTGTAATGTATCAACAAATAGGATCTATTGAAAGTGTAGAATCTATCTAAGCGTTGCAATAAGCGCATATCAAATATTGCTCCACGTAAAACTAAATGACAGTCTGACAGATGACACACAAGAATGAAGACAACACACCAAGATCAAGATTGATTCATGTGCCTTTGAAGCAACACACCAAGATCAAGATAGATTCATGTTCCTTTGGAGCAACACACCAGGATCAAGGTAGATTCACGTGCCTTTGGAGCAACACACCAGGATCAAGATAGATTCATGTGCCTTTGAAGCAACACACCAAGATCAAGATAGATTCATGTTCCTTTGGAGCAACACACCAGGATCAAGATAGATTCGTGTGCCTTTGAAGCAACACACCAGGATCAAGATAGATTCATGTGCCTTTGAAGCAACACACCAGGATCAAGATTGATTCATGTGCCTTTGGAGCAACACACCAGGATCAAGAAAGATTCATGTGCCTTTGAAGCAACACACCAGGATCAAGGTAGATTCACGTGCCTTTGAAGCAACACACCAGAATCAAGATTGATTTATGTGCCTTTGGAGCAACACACCAGGATCAAGAAAGATTCATGTGCTTTTGGACAGAGAAAAACGCTCAAGCACGCATAGAACGACATTTTTTGAGGCACTAATGAAATACAAATATTTGAAGGTTGATAATACTTCTTTACTCATTGTTAGATAAGTGGATGTTTAGTTCGAACCTTGCTCTTGGGACGCAAGAGTTTAATAAGACTATCTAAATGAGCCAGCACATTAAGGCATTGTCTGAAAAGATTGAGAATGAGTTCATAATTAATGGGATGATAACTTCATGTTTGTCACCAAACAAAAAACTCTAGGAATTTTTTTTTCTAGAATGAATCATTAAACCCATACGATGTGCTTTTTTATGCTTATACAAATATGTGTTTTCAAATGGAGCGGGATGCTATTATGCAAATTACAGTCGATAGAAAAACAAACAAACCCACTAACAATTACTTCCGTAAAATGTGCCATAATTACATGGCAAGACCGCGTTCATAAACAAGAAAAAAACAACAACATAAAACAAGGGAAACATTAAAGATTACTTTAACAAAAAGAGACAATTGTATACAACTTATAGAATATTTTTTTTTTGCTCTTTATAAGTAATGAATGTTAGATTTAAAAAAAAATTGACCATTTTTCAATCCGCCCCATCCCCCCGAGAAAAAAAAATCCTGGTTAAGTGAGTGTATCTACTAGACCAGTGTTTCCCAAACTTAGCGGAACACTTTGCTTATTTTTTTTAGAGAGATTAATTCACGTGTTAGATTACTAGTTCATTATTCCTGTAGTCACCTCTTCAGGCCTTGTCGCGAGCACTAGGGTTCCGCTGAACACAGTTTTGGGAAACATTGTACTAGACTTAATATTAATAATCTGAGTTAGAACACGGTTAGCAAACTGTTCCTGGACATTAATGTAGTAAGACTCTTGAATAATAGAATGTCTACAGGATGAAATACCCGAAGGCGTAGAATTCCTTCAAGATAAATAGTTTCTAGTTCTATAGCCTAATACTTTTTTTAAATAACTGTCAAGCTGGAGTTTTCCGGCGTGGCCAAAGAGCTAGTCATTCTTTTCTCAGCAATATACATTAACTGTTAAATATGTTTAAAAATCGTCAGAGCCGGTTTTCTTTTTGATATTCCGCCTTCCATGAAGTTATGAGGTGAATAGAGGTATCGTAAAAAGAAAAAAAAACACACGGATCAACATGTCAAATATTGTCTAGAATTAAAAGCTACAATCAAAACGTGTCAAATATTGTCTAGAATTAAAAGCTACAATCAAAACGTGTCAAATATTGTCTAGAATTAAAAGCTACAATCAAAACATGTCAAATATTGTCTAGAATTAAAAGCTACAATTCGTTCACTGAATTCAAGACAAAAATTTACTATAATATCAATGCGTTAAAATAAAAATCGTAAGCAAGGCAAACCATAGGAAGTGATAGATCTAATTCGGAGTGACATGCCCAACTCTCATATGTGTCAGAAGTATATGACTGAAAAACTGGATGAAAACAAGGAACAACCAAGTCGAATCTTACAATCCAGATTTCTCGCTAAAAAAACTTAGACAAAAAAAAAAAAAAAAGAAACCCTGCTGTGGACAACTCCGGGATGGTTGTATAGCCACAGGCTTTAGATATAATGAGATTGGCATCCAACATAAACTACAGAGACATGTCCTGGCACCAGACGAACACTCAGCTTAATCAGAGACTTTATCCGAGCTGATGTCACAATGGTTTGATAATCAAGTTATATTGACAGAATTGTACGAGCGCTCACACAAATGCCACATACCCCTAAGTCCAACTTTCCATAATCTTTTCCAATTCTACATATAATGG
The DNA here is from genome assembly GCA_030265305.1 of Biomphalaria pfeifferi. Classification (NCBI taxonomy): domain Eukaryota; kingdom Metazoa; phylum Mollusca; class Gastropoda; family Planorbidae; genus Biomphalaria; species Biomphalaria pfeifferi. The sequence continues at coordinate 1,648,096 of JASAOG010000016.1, read as the reverse complement.
CATGGACAGACGCGCAATTACAATTACAACTACAAGCAAAAAACCTTCACCTCTGTAGGTCATAAGGAAAAAAAAGGTTACAAGTATATGAGTGTATAGACGAATACTGAATTAAACAAAAATTACATGAGTGTCAGCGAGGCCTCATTTCTTTGCTCATTTTGAATAAAAACAAAACATTTGAGTCAAGAGCGGGGAAACCCGCTGACGTGTTCGAAATAGCCTTCGTTTAATTTAAAGATGATTCTATTGCGAAACATTATTACGGCCTAACCAGTTTCACTTTGTGACCAATTAGTTTTTTCCCCGTATATTTAAATATGTCGCTGAACAGAACATTGAAATAGTGAACACTTTTCAATACCTTGATACTATCTTCGAGAATATATTACATTAGACTGCAAATACTGATTCTATCAGCAAAAATGGGCAACTAAGATTACTAAGAAAAATGTCCTCTTTTTTTGTTAGCGAAAAGACGTTAGCAATGTTTTATCACGCTCACATCTGGAGCATTTTAAGTTTTAATATCATAGCCTGGTATGGCAATCTGAACATTAAAAATGAACTTCATAAAACCCTGAATGCTGCTGATAAGGTCAATGGTAAAAACCTCGTTTGGACTGTATGGCTGCTGGTCTTTTGTCTACAATAAATCGATCTAAATCGACCAACAATTTGTCTTTGTCCTTCATTCTTCTCTGTGCCTAACCCACCATATATATATATATATATATACAATTAAAATCTTTATTACCTATAAGGAAATTTATCTTACAACTTTTGCATGGCACAAAGTGACAAAACATTATAACTCTAGAAAACAAAATCAACTTTCTCACCAGATTCCCTCAAAAGTTCCATGTGAAATGTTTATACCAGATAGTTGAATTGGATTTAAAGATTTATTGCCAGGGGAATAAAGATAACCAGACACAAAAACTCCTTTGGCAATAATATATATATATATAAATATATATATATATATTTATATATATATAGATAGATAGAGATAAATATATATATATATATATATATATATATATATAAACTGTCAAATTTCTATATAAAAAAACTGTTCGAAATCCGCGTCCACCACACCAGGGTCCTGAACCCATGCAAATTTTTCAAGCACACAAGAGAAATAGTAAAAAAAAATAAAAAATATACATTTAAAAAAACAACAACAGCAATAAAGGAATCTAATAGTTTCTATATTACAGTTTTGTCAACATGGTGTGTCTGTCAACATGGGGTGTCTGTCAACATAGTGTGTTATGTTTGATAAAAGAGTATCAATGTAAATTCAATGCAGCAACAGCTACTGTCACTGTAAGATCACGTTGTGACACAAGTACTACTGAGGGAAAACACTTTTTGATAAGATAACGACATTAGTTAGTTTGTTTACACTAGGACTAAGCAAAATGGTTATTCTAGGTTAAGCCGGGTAGAACAAGCCAAGCCTTAAATAAGGGGGACATGGTTTCCCTAATATGACGTCGTCAACCTATGTTGTCAGGGAAACCCCTCTTTGGAATGGCTGCGAGATTGTGAAATTTTAGTGTCCCTAAAACGCACATTAAAGTGCTAATATCTAAATAATTACAACAAATTTACGCAAAATATTTTGTATGCTTATTTTTATAAGCATTACGTTTCTAAAAAGAAATGCAGTACAGTGGTTTTTGCGTTTGACATCAAAACCTCATCAGTTGGTCTTTAAGGCTCTCTGAGTGTTGCTTTTAGCGCCAAAAGTAGATTTCTCCGGTCTTAAGACAGAAAGGCCAATGCTGACACAAAAACTACAGAACTTCTAAAGGTATTGGTTGTTTTTTATCTTTAGCTTGAGACAATATAAACCCTTTTTTTTCTTACTCCAATTTACCTTAGTGCGGACTAACTTTAAAAAGACTATACATAAAAAAAGTAGAATCAAAGCTCTATTAACAGCCTAATTGATTCCTTGACACGCATAAAAGAGAAATCGCTCTAACCTTAAAAAAAAAGTGAAAAATAAGGGGGTGGGGTGGGGGTAAAGAGAAACAAGGAGAAAGTGGGGGCCGAAATGAGAGCCAAAGAAAAGTCGATTACAGCAGGATTGAATGCGTGCTTCAATCTAGGTAATGACCTCCCCCAATCGATCGACATGCGCACTGGCATCGATAAGCATCATTAAACAGAGAGGGGCAGGTCACTGCACACTCGACACACAACATCCGCCCGACTGTCAGCCGTTTTGAACACACATCCCATTAACAATGCATACAGTTGGACAGCCCTGAGCCGATGACAATTGAGCAGCAAGAGAAACTGCTATTCTGAAGATTAAATGACAACCAAAGAGAAATTGCAAGCCTAGGGATTAACTAACAACCGACAAGAAAATGCAAGACAGAAAACTTGAACGAAAACCATATAGAAAATGAAATACAAGAGATAATTTGGTTGTCTTTAAGAAATAGTTAAAAATAAATAGAACCCATTTTTTTTTCTAGTAGTGAATTTTTAAACTATGAAATCTGCTTCCGCCTCTCTCCTGATTTTATATTACCTTTGGATTATCTTCTAAAAGAAATAATACAAAATAAACTTAGAAATTTAACAACGAGGGCTGTTGTTTGAGCATTATTTATCTAAACACGCCGCAATCAATTTAGGCACATCGCTAACAACCTAGACTCATCACTTACAACGGATGGATACCTGGTCGTGCGGTATGAGCGCTGCACTGTCGTTTGGTAGTCTCGATGATCCAGGGTTCATACCCGGACCCGCTGCCATCCCCCGTCGTATTGCGGATGGTTTCGGCTGGAAAGTACATTACCTTCAACTCTGAAGGAGCATCCAAAACAGGTCAAGCAGTTTTACAAACACTATCATACATGCGATAAAAAATCCGGGGACTGTAAAATGTACCACCAACGAACATTTTCTAGCTACAACAATGTTCAGCAAAAAGACCCAATTCAAACCCAACTCCACGACTTCTGAAGACTTGATCACAAAACATCCACGACATCTGAAGACTTGATCACAAAACATCCACGACTTCTGAAGACTTGATCACAAAACATCCACGACTTCTGAAGACTTGATCACAAAACATCCACGACATCTGAAGACTTGATCACAAAACATCCACGACATCTGAAGACTTGATCACAAAACATCCACGACATCTGAAGACTTGATCACAAAACATTTACGACTTCTGAAGACTTGATCACAAAACATCCACGACTTCTGAAGACTTGATCACAAAACATCCACGACTTCTGAAGACTTGATCACAAAACATCCACGACTTCTGAAGACTTGATCACAAAACATCCACGACATCTGAAGACTTGATCACAAAACATCCACGACTTCTGAAGACTTGATCACAAAACATCCACGACTTCTGAAGACTTGATCACAAAACATCCACGACTTCTGAAGACTTGATCACAAAACATCCACGACTTCTGAAGACTTGATCACAAAACATCCACGACATCTGAAGACTTGATCACAAAACATCCACGACATCTGAAGACTTGATCACAAAACATCCACGACATCTGAAGACTTGATCACAAAACATTTACGACTTCTGAAGACTTGATCACAAAACATCCACGACTTCTGAAGACTTGATCACAAAACATCCACGACATCTGAAGACTTGATCACAAAACATCCACGACATCTGAAGACTTGATCACAAAACATTTACGACTTCTGAAGACTTGATCACAAAACATCCACGACTTCTGAAGACTTGATCACAAAACATCCACGACTTCTGAAGACTTGATCACAAAACATCCACGACTTCTGAAGACTTTCTCAGAAAAGATCAATGTTTATTGAAGTTGAACATGGTACAGTCTGACTTTTGATTGACGGGACAAGGGTTGCGGAAGAAGAGACGCGACACACATAATCCCACGAGAGGTTTTCCAAGTTCCTGGCTTCAGGGCTAGTGAAATGAAATCAAGCGGCCGAAGCCCCGATGTCCTGTCGCAAGCCAGTGCTTGACTTGTTATGTCAGTCAACTGCCAGACTTCTCAAGCGAACTCAGTCGTCTTCAACACTGATGATATTGAACAAAAGAAAGACAAGTTTTAGGGTCCATTTGATTCAACGTATTAACAAGTGGTCTGAAAAGAGAGAATTAATCATGCAACATTTTTTTTTAGGATTTCCAATGCATAGATTGCTAAAGATCTAGAATCTGTCCTTCTTGGGTTTTAGTCTCAGAATATTTTTTTTTTTTGCGTGTTCCTCAGTGTTTATAATAAAGAATCTTCCAGAAGTTCTAAAACCGGATATGCGTGTCACTGTTCAAAGATTGCTGATCTCTTTTGTTAACTGAAAAAAGCACCAATATGAACAAAATTTACGAATTTGTACCGCTAAATAACGCGCTTGAAGTACAGCTGAGTGAGAGGCTTAGTCCACACATGGAAAGAATAAAAAAAAATTAAACTAAAACAACAAGAAATAAACAAGGCATATTTCCAGTGAACATTGCGAGCTGGTTTGTTGGCGTCTGCTTCTAAAAACTTAACGAGATTCCACGAATAAATAATTATTGATTACAAATAGAGCATTTCATTATTTCTTTATTGTCACTATTAAAGTGAAAGTGTTGCCCGCTCAACGCACACACCAACATCACGATCAGAGCGGAAACACTGCAATGATACATCTTCTTCAAGACATGAACTACAATAACCGTTATTAAAACAAAAGTTGTGCTCTGCGCAAACGCCGAACTCTTGCAGACGCCTACATGTAATCACCAGCCTCTAGACCAGTGATTCCCAAAGTGGTCTATATAGACCCCCAGGGGTCTACGAAGACTTCCAAGGGGTCTACAAAGGTTAAAAAGGGAATTGGGGGTCTATGAGATGTGCAAGGGGGTCTACGATAAAGAATCTCAATTCAACATGTCGTGACTTTAATTTTGACAATTGGATTTTTTTTATACACACATTTAAGATTTGTACCTTGGGAATTCTTTAAAACTTTTATCCTGCTGATTGAATGAAAAAAAGTTTTATTTAATTTAATAACTATATTTAAATAATGTAGTTTTGTCTAGTTATAACTTTAACAATAATAAATGAAGACTGTACAGCGTTAAGTATTTGAAATTGAGCTTCATTACTTCCTTGTCAAACAAGCGAGTGTTAATGTGCCAGTTTTATAATGCTATGAAACTAATAAGGCCGGAGGATCATTTGTGATGATGCCACCCTGATAAAAAAGATAAAGGTTTCCAAAACTTTCAAACACTCAAAGATGAATTTCAGAATACACCCACAAAATCTCTTTTTGACCTGACATTGAGAAGATGATTATAGTAAAATACCGAAAACCTGACACGATAGGCAAATTATTGATATTACCGGCCGTTGAAGAAATTGTAAAAACTCTTACACAAACTTATGTCATTAAAAGAATTTCATGTTTGGGTTTTGTGGCCGGTGTCTTGTTTTGGGCGTCTTGATGAAAAATGCAATTTTATAGACATGGTTGGCATTCTCTGGTGACACTCTAAAAAGACAAATTTCAACGGTCCGAATTTTGAGCTTCCGGAACATATGTTTTCTCATTATGATGTGTAGGCCTACGGTTCTGATGTGAAAAATTATAGGTGGTCGTATCGGGATAGTTTATTATAGGTGTCATTTTTCTTGTATATCGAATGAGAGCTTGTCCATTTCTCGTTTGTACAATTCACTATTAGTTTCTTCATTTCTTTCTGATATAATGCGATGTTCAAGTGTGTATTTGTTTTCTCATATTTGGCAAGTGTGTCAGCCTTCTATTGCCTTTTATTTAAACATTGGAGAACAGTGTTCTTGCTATTGTTGAGCTATACAAGGTCACACAATATGTTTTGTACAAAATCTTTTGGATGTTCCTTCAGATTATGTGGATAATTAGCCCAAATCTCCCGACGGGAGATGCGATCAGGCAATGTGACCACCTTACTTCAGTCCAGCATCATGAGTTGTTTTATTTAGGAGGCATCAGAGTTTGTCCAGCTTTGAAGGACCATTTTTATATTGGTCAAGACAAAATGTAACTGTTTGGTGAACTTGGCTGATTCGCTAGCATGGTAGCTGTTAGCTCCAGTGCTCCTATTTCTTCTCTGTGGTTGTCATAGAGCTCATTAGTTATAATGAACTTATTTTTTAAATTATTTTTTGTCCATTGGGCTATTCAATGAGTATTCCAGCTCCTCCGTTTGTGGGGGCTTTCTGAGAACCATCCATGCAAACTCTGACCCATTGGTTGTTAGGGCAATGGATTTGTAGAAGAGTTTACTAAATTCTTGAGCTCTGTTGGAATATGGTCAAATATTTCTTTCTTCTTATGTAAGTCTTAGCAAACGACATATTTCTTCAAACCACATATTTCTCTATACAGCTGGCTGAGTCAACCTTGTCTAGTAATGATGTATTTTTTAATCAAATTATTATGGCTCAAGAAATCCACGAAAAACTGCTCTTTGTGAAAACTTTTACTATGGTACTTAAGCACATAAATTTTTAATGTTTTGAAGAACTACTTCATAAAATAACAAATCCCTATATGAAACATAATCTCCGTAGCAATGGATGGTGAGCTTGCAAACCTTAAAAAACAAAGTTTCCAATGTGTTTAGTGATTGTATGCTATATGTATTAACTGTTATATAATGGGTTTAAATATGAATTTTGTTAATACATTTATTTTAAAAAATTAATTCAACTTAAAATGTAGTTTTAAATTACTTTTTCACTCCTCGTGTCACTGATTAGAAATTATTTTAAACAAAATGTGTAATTTGAAATTGGTGAATTTTCAAAAATTCAATATAACTTAAGCAGGGGGTCTATGGAAAACCAGAAAATGTGTCAAGGGGTCTACGAGACAAAAAGTTTGGGAACCACTGCTCTAGACCAACGTTTCGTCCTGATCAATAGACATTACGACAAACTCGATGAACCAAAAGTTTCCCAAACACTGATGGCATCTCGAGCCTCACGAACAGATATTTAAATGTAGTGGCGTCAATGGGTAATGCTAGTAACAGTTGATGGTCATAGCGTCCAAGCACGGACATTTTCCTGTAAATGTTAGCAGCAGACTGGATGCAATCTGTCGGCCATGCTATATTATTGGTCAACTGAGCTAGGTCCAAACGCGATAACAAAAACATGCGTGTTCTCGTTAATGATAAACCTTCCCCAGAATCTGTTATGAAGTGAATGTCCACCTGGTCTAACCCTTCGTGTCTGTGTGTCAAATGAATAAAAGTAAAGGTCGTTTTTAAGTGTGGACTGACTAGAGAGTCAGTCTAAGTCAACTCGCCCACAGCTACGAAAAAAAAATGTCACAAGACAATGTTGAAGCAATAGTTATTTTAACTCTGGAACAAGATACCAAGACGGACATCTTAAAAGTCTGACTCCAACAGAACAAGATGTCAAGATGGACATCTTAAAAGTCTGACTCCAATGGAAAAAGATGTCAAGACGGTCGTCTTTGACGTTTGACTCTGACGAGCCGAAACAGTTGTTAACTTCTATCGATCCCCAGGGTGGAACGACTCGAGCAGCGATGTTCAAATGTCATGTATTGTTGAAGGGTTAAAGCAAATCTTTGAGCATGAGATGATAAATGGGCAATCAAGCATGACGGCATCAAGCAATCTAATGGAAACAAAATTGTAATGGTGGAAGAATCTGGGCCAAGATCCAGAGTAAGTTCCACCTCACTGGACACTGAGTTCAATCTTCTACTCACAGAACCAATGCAACGTTAACATAAGAGAACACAAAGCCATAAATGAAAGGGTCATCTCACAAACACTGACATTTGGGACATTCTCACTGAAAACCAAGGCCTGAGCCAAACCACCAAGTTTCACTTTCTTCTTTACATCAGTTACAAGAGGAAAATTTGACATTGTGCACATACATTACACGGACGGGACATCTCATTAAGCTATGCTGCTAGTCGGTGGGGTAGATAGTGATAGATATACAAGTGAAGAGGTCTTGAGATATCTTACACAATTAAAAATCGGATTTTAAAAACTCCATTTGTAGACAATGGGATAAAAATGAGAGAGATTCCTTCTGTTGAAGCTTATTTATAACGAATAATTTAACTATATAAACTTTTGTGTTCGAATTTTACCTGGTCGATATAAATTGTTTTGTAATAAAATAAGTTTGATCATGTTATACTTTCAGTAATCTGTACCACAAGTAGTTAATCAGAAAGTTTGATCATGTTATACTTTCAGTAATCTGTACCACAAGTAGTTAATCAGAAAGTTTGATCATGTTATACTTTCAGTAATCTGTACCACAAGTAGTTAATCAGAAAGTTTGATCATGTTATACTTTCAGTAATCTGTACCACAAGTAGTTAATCAGAAAGTTTGATCATGTTATACTTTCAGTAATCTGTACCACAAGTAGTTAATCAGAAAGTTTGATCATGTTATACTTTCAGTAATCTGTACCACAAGTAGTTAATCAGAAAGTTTGATCATGTTATACTTTCAGTAATCTGTACCACAAGTAGTTAATCAGAAAGTTTGATCATGTTATACTTTCAGTAATCTGTACCACAAGTAGTTAATCAGAAAGTTTGATCATGTTATACTTTCAGTAATCTGTACCACAAGTAGTTAATCAGAAAGTTTGATCATGTTATACTTTCAGTAATCTGTACCACAAGTAGTTAATCAGAAAGTTTGATCATGTTATACTTTCAGTAATCTGTACCACAAGTAGTTAATCAGAAAGTTTGATCATGTTATACTTTCAGTAATCTGTACCACAAGTAGTTAATCAGAAAGTTTGATCATGTTATACTTTCAGTAATCTGTACCACAAGTAGTTAATCAGAAAGTTTGATCATGTTATACTTTCAGTAATCTGTACCACAAGTAGTTAATCAGAAAGTTTGATCATGTTATACTTTCAGTAATCTGTACCACAAGTAGTTAATCAGAAAGTTTGATCATGTTATACTTTCAGTAATCTGTACCACAAGTAGTTAATCAGAAAGTTTGATCATGTTATACTTTCAGTAATCTGTACCACAAGTAGTTAATCAGAAAGTTTGATCATGTTATACTTTCAGTAATCTGTACCACAAGTAGTTAATCAGAAAGTTTGATCATGTTATACTTTCAGTAATCTGTACCACAAGTAGTTAATCAGAAAGTTTGATCATGTTATACTTTCAGTAATCTGTACCACAAGTAGTTAATCAGAAAGTTTGATCATGTTATACTTTCAGTAATCTGTACCACAAGTAGTTAATCAGAAAGTTTGATCATGTTATACTTTCAGTAATCTGTACCACAAGTAGTTAATCAGAAAGTTTGATCATGTTATACTTTCAGTAATCTGTACCACAAGTAGTTAATCAGAAAGTTTGATCATGTTATACTTTCAGTAATCTGTACCACAAGTAGTTAATCAGAAAGTTTGATCATGTTATACTTTCAGTAATCTGTACCACAAGTAGTTAATCAGAAAGTTTGATCATGTTATACTTTCAGTAATCTGTACCACAAGTAGTTAATCAGAAAGTTTGATCATGTTATACTTTCAGTAATCTGTACCACAAGTAGTTAATCAGAAAGTTTGATCATGTTATACTTTCAGTAATCTGTACCACAAGTAGTTAATCAGAAAGTTTGATCATGTTATACTTTCAGTAATCTGTACCACAAGTAGTTAATCAGAAAGTTTGATCATGTTATACTTTCAGTAATCTGTACCACAAGTAGTTAATCAGAAAGTTTGATCATGTTATACTTTCAGTAATCTGTACCACAAGTAGTTAATCAGAAAGTTTGATCATGTTATACTTTCAGTAATCTGTACCACAAGTAGTTAATCAGAAAGTTTGATCATGTTATACTTTCAGTAATCTGTACCACAAGTAGTTAATCAGAAAGTTTGATCATGTTATACTTTCAGTAATCTGTACCACAAGTAGTTAATCAGAAAGTTTGATCATGTTATACTTTCAGTAATCTGTACCACAAGTAGTTAATCAGAAAGTTTGATCATGTTATACTTTCAGTAATCTGTACCACAAGTAGTTAATCAGAAAGTTTGATCATGTTATACTTTCAGTAATCTGTACCACAAGTAGTTAATCAGAAAGTTTGATCATGTTATACTTTCAGTAATCTGTACCACAAGTAGTTAATCAGAAAGTTTGATCATGTTATACTTTCAGTAATCTGTACCACAAGTAGTTAATCAGAAAGTTTGATCATGTTATACTTTCAGTAATCTGTACCACAAGTAGTTAATCAGAAAGTTTGATCATGTTATACTTTCAGTAATCTGTACCACAAGTAGTTAATCAGAAAGTTTGATCATGTTATACTTTCAGTAATCTGTACCACAAGTAGTTAATCAGAAAGTTTGATCATGTTATACTTTCAGTAATCTGTACCACAAGTAGTTAATCAGAAAGTTTGATCATGTTATACTTTCAGTAATCTGTACCACAAGTAGTTAATCAGAAAGTTTGATCATGTTATACTTTCAGTAATCTGTACCACAAGTAGTTAATCAGAAAGTTTGATCATGTTATACTTTCAGTAATCTGTACCACAAGTAGTTAATCAGAAAGTTTGATCATGTTATACTTTCAGTAATCTGTACCACAAGTAGTTAATCAGAAAGTTTGATCATGTTATACTTTCAGTAATCTGTACCACAAGTAGTTAATCAGAAAGTTTGATCATGTTATACTTTCAGTAATCTGTACCACAAGTAGTTAATCAGAAAGTTTGATCATGTTATACTTTCAGTAATCTGTACCACAAGTAGTTAATCAGAAAGTTTGATCATGTTATACTTTCAGTAATCTGTACCACAAGTAGTTAATCAGAAAGTTTGATCATGTTATACTTTCAGTAATCTGTACCACAAGTAGTTAATCAGAAAGTTTGATCATGTTATACTTTCAGTAATCTGTACCACAAGTAGTTAATCAGAAAGTTTGATCATGTTATACTTTCAGTAATCTGTACCACAAGTAGTTAATCAGAAAGTTTGATCATGTTATACTTTCAGTAATCTGTACCACAAGTAGTTAATCAGAAAGTTTGATCATGTTATACTTTCAGTAATCTGTACCACAAGTAGTTAATCAGAAAGTTTGATCATGTTATACTTTCAGTAATCTGTACCACAAGTAGTTAATCAGAAAGTTTGATCATGTTATACTTTCAGTAATCTGTACCACAAGTAGTTAATCAGAAAGTTTGATCATGTTATACTTTCAGTAATCTGTACCACAAGTAGTTAATCAGAAAGTTTGATCATGTTATACTTTCAGTAATCTGTACCACAAGTAGTTAATCAGAAAGTTTGATCATGTTATACTTTCAGTAATCTGTACCACAAGTAGTTAATCAGAAAGTTTGATCATGTTATACTTTCAGTAATCTGTACCACAAGTAGTTAATCAGAAAGTTTGATCATGTTATACTTTCAGTAATCTGTACCACAAGTAGTTAATCAGAAAGTTTGATCATGTTATACTTTCAGTAATCTGTACCACAAGTAGTTAATCAGAAAGTTTGATCATGTTATACTTTCAGTAATCTGTACCACAAGTAGTTAATCAGAAAGTTTGATCATGTTATACTTTCAGTAATCTGTACCACAAGTAGTTAATCAGAAAGTTTGATCATGTTATACTTTCAGTAATCTGTACCACAAGTAGTTAATCAGAAAGTTTGATCATGTTATACTTTCAGTAATCTGTACCACAAGTAGTTAATCAGAAAGTTTGATCATGTTATACTTTCAGTAATCTGTACCACAAGTAGTTAATCAGAAAGTTTGATCATGTTATACTTTCAGTAATCTGTACCACAAGTAGTTAATCAGAAAGTTTGATCATGTTATACTTTCAGTAATCTGTACCACAAGTAGTTAATCAGAAAGTTTGATCATGTTATACTTTCAGTAATCTGTACCACAAGTAGTTAATCAGAAAGTTTGATCATGTTATACTTTCAGTAATCTGTACCACAAGTAGTTAATCAGAAAGTTTGATCATGTTATACTTTCAGTAATCTGTACCACAAGTAGTTAATCAGAAAGTTTGATCATGTTATACTTTCAGTAATCTGTACCACAAGTAGTTAATCAGAAAGTTTGATCATGTTATACTTTCAGTAATCTGTACCACAAGTAGTTAATCAGAAAGTTTGATCATGTTATACTTTCAGTAATCTGTACCACAAGTAGTTAATCAGAAAGTTTGATCATGTTATACTTTCAGTAATCTGTACCACAAGTAGTTAATCAGAAAGTTTGATCATGTTATACTTTCAGTAATCTGTACCACAAGTAGTTAATCAGAAAGTTTGATCATGTTATACTTTCAGTAATCTGTACCACAAGTAGTTAATCAGAAAGTTTGATCATGTTATACTTTCAGTAATCTGTACCACAAGTAGTTAATCAGAAAGTTTGATCATGTTATACTTTCAGTAATCTGTACCACAAGTAGTTAATCAGAAAGTTTGATCATGTTATACTTTCAGTAATCTGTACCACAAGTAGTTAATCAGAAAGTTTGATCATGTTATACTTTCAGTAATCTGTACCACAAGTAGTTAATCAGAAAGTTTGATCATGTTATACTTTCAGTAATCTGTACCACAAGTAGTTAATCAGAAAGTTTGATCATGTTATACTTTCAGTAATCTGTACCACAAGTAGTTAATCAGAAAGTTTGATCATGTTATACTTTCAGTAATCTGTACCACAAGTAGTTAATCAGAAAGTTTGATCATGTTATACTTTCAGTAATCTGTACCACAAGTAGTTAATCAGAAAGTTTGATCATGTTATACTTTCAGTAATCTGTACCACAAGTAGTTAATCAGAAAGTTTGATCATGTTATACTTTCAGTAATCTGTATCACAACTAGCTACTCTTTGTCGTTATTGTTGTGATATATAAATTGATAAGGAAAAATCAGAACTCGGATCTAGTCGGCGAGCCGTAGTTTGGGGAACCCGTGGTTTATGAAATGTAAGTAAACCAAAGTTTAGAATCTGAAACAAGCATAATAGTGTGGCCATATTTTTCGTTGTTTTTACACTGAACACCTAACGTCTGGTTCCTAATCTTTTGATTCATGTCCCAAGCACCGCTGTAATTATTTCCCGGGTTAAACCTCAGTGAAAATGGACATATGAATTCGTCACTTTGATGACTCCACCAAGTTGTCTTCCACAGCGTGACACGCACAAAGGGATCACGGACGTTCATTTTGTCAGCTCGGTGTCCAACAACTCACAGAACACGTGAGAGCGTGCATCGCCACCACTCACAGAGACTGGCTCGTGTCAGTTGCTGAAGAGATTAGAGGCCACGAGAGAGGACCACACCCTGTGTACTACGTCCTGTGTGGTCGGAACAGAGCTCTCGCCGCATCGAACACGAACAGTTTTAAATAGAGGCAAAGAGATGCGTAGTCTTCGAGTCCTAACAAAAAGTTGGCTAGCAGATTTTGAAGTGATTACAGCAACCAAATAGTCTACTAATGGAACCTTTTAGTTTGATACTTTAAAAAAGCTAAGATAGTGTTAAGTGCTTCCACATTGTGTCTTATGTAGATAACTGAAACGGAGGTAACACTCAAATAACGAAAGGCGAAAGGCCAACAATAGAAGATAGTCGACGCTGATAGTGAATGTCGAACAAGAAGTTTAACGAAGGGAACCGTTGAATGTCGTCAAGCTAAATCTCTACGTTCATAAAAACTGCCTCTCCCAAAAGCCGTCAAAAACAGTCTGTTACCATGTCGCTAATCTTCCTAAAATCCTATCATTGTTTTATTGTCTCTATGTCAAAACTTTCCCTTTCTATGAAACGTAATTCATAATCGTGCCATAACAAATTGACAATAGTGAAATGGTGTGCCGTGGTGTCCGAGAGAGAAGACTACCAAATAATAATGAAGCTACCATAAGTAAACCATGAAATTAAAACAATTTATTGTTCTTTTGAAAGTTCCTATTAAAAAAATACACAACTCTATAATCCAAACTTCCTAAACCTTTTTTTTTACAATTATTTAAAAACAACAACAAAACTATACTATTATAATAATACTATTTGGAAACATGATCACATGGCGAATGGATCTCACGATGACCATCTTACCACTGTCAAAAAATGCAAGTTAAGACTGAACGGCCATATAAAACTATCCTCAGGGCTTGCAAAGACCTTCCTGCAGGGAACAGTACCAGGGAAAAGAAGCAGAGGCAGTCAGAAGAATGGAGGACAACATTGTAGAATGGACCGGGCCAACAGAATAGACTTTAATATCCTGGCAAAGACGGAGATCAATGGAAAGAGAGAGTTGACAGATGATGTACGGTGCCCCAAATGCCAGACAATGAGAAAGGTAAAACCGTGAAGGTGAATGTCTGGAAGGAGCTGGGCAAATAGACCCGGGAGGGGGGGGGCACTCTTTAGACTTTCTGACAGAGAAAACTAAAAAGTCAATATATACAGCGCGATTGAAAATGAATGTGCCAAAACCATTGCGTTATATTTTTTAATTAAAAACCAATATAACAATGAATATCTAGCAGGACAAAAGTGCTTTATATAAGTTCAAGTTTTTATTTCATGTTTTTCATGTGTTCCATGTAACCACCACGGAGGACATCAAGCCAAGATGAACATTCAGAATGTTAACTGTGTAGATTGCAGCTGTTATCCAAACATTCCATTTAGCTGGGCTTCAGAATGTCAACTGTGTAGATTGCAGCTGTTATTCAAACATTCCTCTTAGCTGGGCTTCAGAATGTCAACTGTGTAGATTGCAGCTGTTATTCAAACATTCCTCTTAGCTGGGCTTCAGAAATGTCAGCTGTGTAGATTGCAGCTGTTATCCAAACATTCCTCTTAGCTGGGCTTCAGAATCTCGGCCGTGTAGATTGCAGCTGTTATTCAAACATTCCTCTTAGCTGGGCTTCAGAATGTCAACTGTGTAGATTGCAGCTGTTATCCAAACTTCCTCTTAGCTGGGCTTCAGAATGTCAACTGTGTAGATTGCAGCTGTTATCCAAACATTCCTCTTAGCTAGGCTTCAGAATGTCAACTGTGTAGATTGCAGCTGTTATTCAAACATTCCTCTTAGCTGGGCTTCAGAATGTCAACTGTGTAGATTGCAGCTGTTATTCAAACTTCCTCTTAGCTGGGTTTCAGAAATGTCAGCCGTGTAGATTGCAGCTGTTATCCAAACATTCCTCTTAGCTGGGCTTCAGAATATCAACTGTGTTGATTGCAGCTGTTATCCAAACATTCCTCTTAGCTGGGCTTCAGAATATCAACTGTGTAGATTGCAGCTGTTATTCAAACATTCCTCTTAGTTGGGCTTTAGAATGGCAACAGTGTAGATTGCAGCTGTTATCCAAACTTCCTCTTAGCTGGGCTTCAGAATCTCAGCCGTGTAGATTGCAGCTATTATCCAAACATTCCTCTTAGCTGGGCTTCAGAATATCAACTGTGTAGATTGCAGCTGTTATCCAAACATTCCTCTTAGCTGGGCTTCAGAATATCAACTGTGTAGATTGCAGCTGTTTTCCAAACATTCCTCTTAGCTGGGCTTCAGAATATCAACTGTGTAGATTGCAGCTGTTATTCAAACTTCCTCTTAGCTGGGCTTCAGAATGTCAGCCGTGTAGATTGCAGCTGTCATTGAAACTTTCGAGTCGTTTGATATTTACTTGTAACGGTGGAACCAAAATGTTTCGTCTTTAACCTACCCTCACAGGAAAACAAGGTCTGGGGACCTGGCAGGCCTACCCCAGAGAGCAAAGTTTTTGTAGAATATCTTCTACCAACCCAAACCTCAAGGGAGCGCCCACATTTTGTGGAAATTGACTCTTAGTTAAAAAAAAAGGATAACTCATGTATCAAATGATTGCTATTTCAGTCCATTGCAATGCTTTTGAAATGAATAAATGCCTGATGATTTTGACGCATTCTTTTTGAATCACTCTGTATATTTTTGAGCCTCCGTCTCGCACAGCTAAAAACATGCAAGTAATTATCCCCACATTTAGAGAGACCAATAAGCAAGACTTTGTTAACTGATTGATAGCTTTGGCTACAGGGGATCGTCTCTTCAATAGCAATACTTTCTATTGGGTAGAACCGGTAACAGTACACCAAGAACCCAAGAACTAATTTTCCAATCCTTGCTTTCTTTCTTCTTCCCTACTTCTTAAATCTAATAGAATGGGGGAAAAAAAAAAGTTAACAAAGGGAGATAATTAGGTCAGCAGACTTGAGTGAAAAAGAGCGGTAAATACGAAGGTGGTGGTCCTGGAAGAAAAAAAAAATTCCATCATCTTAATTAGCTTCACAGATTTTTTTTCCCTCTGTCGATATGTCGAGTGCCTTAGAGAATGGGGGGGAAAATAGTGTATTGATGAAAATGTAAGAAAAATGAAATAGACACCCAGAATGCATCAGTCCAAACTTCTATTTGTGAGAGTGAAAACTTAGAAGCTCAATACTGCATATTGTATGCAATAGTAGAGAGAGGAAATATAGAAATGAAAAACTATTTTTTTTTTCTTTAGCGACAAACTATGAATAGCTAAACCCTTTAGTGTATCTGGTGTACAGAATACAAGAAGTGTTGATAACTTTTGCTATTTAAAACGTTTAGGATAATTCCAGTGCCCTTTTTAGCACTGCATCCAATTTTCTTCCGTTTGTACCTCAACTTTGTGTAAACTTTAGTTGGCAACATTGAAGCTCAATTTAGCAAACTTCAAGTCGTTTAGTTAATCGCGCGAATCCCCCAATGGGGAGAACATCGTAGTATTTAGCTGATGTCAATACAATTTTCGTAAAGAAAACAACAAGCAAAATATGAACAAATCTTTAAAAAAACAACAAAATTTGTCTAAAGGGGAAGAACTCAGTCATAAAACTGTATGCACCACTAATGTACACGTTATTTCCCTATTTCGATATCAAACAAAAGAATTAATGACCATTAATTCATTGACTAATTGAGTAATTTTTTATTGATTCATGTTTTATTAGGTACAACAGATAAGTGTTTAAAGTATCAACTTGAACGGAAAATGCGAGAGGGAGATATAGCGTTAACAACTATTTAAGGGGACTAAACCCAACAAAATTAGCCATATACACCGAAGTAATAGTTTCCCTTGTTGCAATTAAACCAAATAATGAATTACCAGTAATTAATTGTCTAATTGGTTACTTTTTTTTTATTGATTCATGTCTTGTCTATGTCAATGAATAATTGTGCGAAGTTTCAGCTTGATCCAAGAATGAATGTGGGAGAAATAATGTGTACACACTTTATACCAGACGGAGACAGAGTGAGTTGAGATCAGGTTTGTAAAAATACGTAAAGAAACAAATAACAAAAAAAAAACAACATTTAAAAGAATTTCTCCAAGAAGGCGACGTCAATTTCTTTTTTTCAATTAATGTCTTACTGTCCGTAATTTCAATGCCCCTTAACTCTAAGCGCACACTAATCGTGTTAGTAACTTGTTCCAGGTGGGTGTTAAGAACTAAAGGGCCGATACTCAGAGACCTCATACCGCAAAGACATGTATTCAAGTTATTTCAAGTTCTATACGTTAAAATAGTATACTCCTGCAGCGGTTTAGTTGTCTACCAGCAGTTTGGTGCTACATGTCAACGACCGGCAACAATACCTAGCGCGAAGCAATATTTTAAAATTGAACAAGATAGTCCAATGGCTGATGCTGCTCTTTTCCGAATGAACTACCAATATCGTTAAAAATTATTATTATTATTAAATTTGTATATCATTTTTAACAAACATAATGTAGGACCAAGGCAATTTGAATAAAAACAGACATAAACAGAAATTTCAAATGGCACACTAAAATTAACACGATTTAAACAGGTCTTAAGGTTCTTCAGGTGGTTCAATGAAGAGCGATTTCTAAACCATTGGTCCATGCACTAAAAATACCCTAACAACAACAGTGATACTCAAAGTACGGCCCACGTGCCATATCTGGCCTTTTAAAACAACAATGCAGAGAACAGAGGACGGGCTCAACCGAGTAGGCTTTCTTTGTTTTTGGTTGGCCGTAAGGCGACACATGTGTCGGGAATACGCACGGCCACCACAACAAGAGGTTGGCCAGCACTGAATTAGAGCAAACTTGCAAGACAAAACAGTCAAACAATTAGAGACAGTTATCGATCGTGACACACAACTTGTCAGCAAGACCAATAAGGTTACACCATAGACTAGTGTGGACACATTGTCTCCAACGACCTACTTGCTCTTTTAGGGAGTCAACACGTATGCTTCTCTTTACTACTGTCTCAATTTGAACAAGATTGAGGCCCCCCCCCCCCACTCTAGCAATGGATGGTCTGATGACCGTTGCTAGTCTTGGGGAATCAAAGGAAAGTCAAACGTAAGACAATCAGTGTCTCTTTCAATGCCGACAGTGATGGTAACATGTCACGGAAGGCCACGTCAGTGGCACTAGCTAGCGGCGGCGACGAGGCAGCATTTGCAATCCTTTATCCTCATCAATGAACAAGAAATATTCAATATACTAGACATACAACATAACTTTACATAGCAATGTTAGTGAATTAATAATATATAGTTTTCTATTACTAATCAATTCACTGTCTCCCTGTACTATACAACTACTTAAGGTATTGTTTTAAAAATAGTGCATTTTTATGAAACAAACAAAAAAAAAGGTTCATATATTTAATCTATAAAAAAAAAGGGGGGGGGGGGGTTGCACTTCAACTTCGCTACCAATTATCATGAAATCGGATTGTCATTCGCTTTTCTAGTCTTCAAGATCTAAACGTGACGGATGGACACACAGATCATGGACAACTAATAACGGCTTTACCCCTTTCCGAGGGCCTCTTGAAAAAAAAAAAAGCGCCTGCTAACTAAATGACTCCTTACTATATAAATAATTCGAACTATATTAATGTCACCTCAACTTTTTTTTTTAAAGCGTCTCGGTATGTAAATAGCACATGACTATTAAAAAGAAAACATAACGCCTGGGTTTATAAATGACACTATATAAAAAAAAAAGCCTGTGTATATAAATAACACATGACTATATAAAAAAAAACGCCCTGGCAATATAAATAACACATGACTATATAATTAGAAGAAAAAAAACGCCTGGCTATATAAATGACATGACTATATAAAAAAACGCCTGGCTATATAAATAACACATGACTATATAAAAAAAACGCCTGGCTATATAAATGACACATGACTATATATAAAAAAAACGCCTGGCTATATAAATAACACATGACTATATAAAAAAAACGCCTGGCTATATAAATAACACATGACTATATAAAAAAAACGCCTGGCTATATAAATAACACATGACTATATAAAAAAACGCCTGGCTATATAAATAACACATGACTATATAAAAAAAACGCCTGGCTATATAAATAACACATGACTATATAAAAAAACCAACAACACCGGTGTATATAGAAGTACTTTTAAAGCGTCAATAAACGAAGCGCTCTCCACAACTCTTAGCACCAAGTAAACAACTATCCAGTATCAGAACATGAGGAACAGACGATACCGTGCTGCTACGACCAGGGGGTGCTATTACCGCCCACAGCCGAAGATGGAAGGTCCGGTAATGACAGTTTATCCCTTCTCGGTGTACGGTCTCAGACCCTCAACACAAGAAGTGACCACTGGAGCGGCTGGAAATAAGAGACGTGGGTGAGTTCCTCCCACGGGTGACTCCTTAACGTCTCCTGGGCGTGTGAGCTGGGGCGGAGGGAATCAATCGTCTGTGACCAAGATGGGAGTCGAGAGACGGATGGGAGGGGGGGGGGGCGTTTACAGTGTCAGGAGATGGGGGAACTCCTAGAAACATTGTGGCCAAGTCTCCGCGCGGATGCCAGACTCGAGATAACGGCCTCTCGCAACGTTTCTCCCCTTGCCGCTCCCCTCCCCCTCTAATGGTATCAGAGAAGCAACGCGGCTCCCAGACTCAATCAATTCTTTGCTCTATCTCTCCTCACAGTCATCGGTGGGCGCGCGTGTGCCAGTGAGCAGTCGACGAGTGTGTGAGAGAATGTGTGTGTTTCAAGAGGAGTAACGTCCCAACTATGTGTGCGTCGTGACTGACAGAAGAGACATGATAGATTAGACAACAGTGTCCTCCAAGATACACCCAAGGCTTTGAAACAGATCCCTTCCCAACCTAATATAAACTAGGTCTACATCTAGAATACTCTAGATCTATATATCCAGCTAGAGCACTGGGTACTACGTCAGTCCTTAAGTAAGAACGACAACTCTTATCCCCATCCGGAAGAGACTTAAGTCTAATTACATTTCTTGCTATGGGTTACAGAAGTAATGCCCAAACTACGGCCCGGGGGCTCATTTTTGGCATAGACGCAGTTTTAACTGGCGCCTCTATACGCTTGCCCAACGTGCTGAGATTCAGTTCCAACATTTTGTTGTGACAATGAGACCCCGTGACACGCGTATTGGAAATTTATTTGGCCCACAAGTGGAAAACAAGTTGGTCAGCACAGGGTTATAGCTGAACATTCAGGATTGGCCTCTTCAGCAGCATGAGAAGCTGCAAAAGGAAAAGATCATCTCTCGAGATGTGATATAGAATGTACCACAGTGTGAATGTTGAAGCACAGCCAGACACAAGTAATAGGTCTGTAAATAGCGTTCATGGAAGGCAATACAAGGCTCCCATCACTTTCTGTGTATCTGTTCTATTTTTAACTTCTGGTCTTAACATCTCCAGCCCACATGCGACAATACACTTCTGGCGTCCACTGCCCTGAGGTACTCCATGAAGGTGCGACGCCAAAGTTATTCGAGGACGTCCCTGTTTGCGTTCGGCCGTTTCGGCCTGATGCGAGTACCGGTATGCGATTCTTTCTGTAGAAGGACACGTCCCTCATAGCCCATTAAGAGTCACAGAGATCGGGTCAAAAAACAACAAAGAAATCCTTTGCTGAACGAGCAGACGATCACCTAATTATACACCCCACATAGCTCAAGTACGAAATTGAATATTTCTGACGTTAAAAAAAAAGCGATATTAACAAAAAGAGCAAAATTTGGACCAATGAAACTTTGATCTAGATCTACTCTTCAGCACTGTTACATCGAAGGGTTCTTGTGACCAATACAATGAGCCAAATTTATTTCCAGCCAGAGAATATGCTGGCTAACATTTTCATTTTGGCACGTCCGAGTGATCAACTTTTTTTTTTTGAATGACCGCCCGTCTGCGTGTCTGGGCTGTCACGTGACCATAGCCTCGGTTAATACTATTAGCACAATCAATGAAAGCAGGGTAGGAATTCGTCTTCAGAGGGCTCATGGGAGAGATGTGGACAAGGGAGTTAATACAGGATGGTCAGGTTGTAGTCAATTATATGTACAAGATTAAAGAAATTATCATAGGTAGAAATCATCATTAGTAGGGCTTTAATGTCCTTAAAACTTTTTAGATTTACGTTGTACGGAGATGTTATTGGGGGGGGGGGGGGGGAAGAGACAACTACCCTCCATTCCATTTTACCAAATGTTTTTTTTAAAAGCCTGTTGTTTTGGAGTCCCCCAGATCCGCCCCTGAATGCTAGCGACAAAAAAAAAATCAAAATTAAAGCTGCCCGGGGTCTGGGTAGTGAAGACTGGAATTTTAATTTCGGGATATTCGGGCGCTTCTGAGTCCACCCAGCTGTGATGGGTACCTGACATTAGTTGGGGAAAAGTGAAGGCGGTTGGCCGTTGTGCTGGCCACATAACACCCTCGTTAACCTTTACATCATCTGCCCTATAGACCACAAGGTCTGAAAGGGGAACTTTACTTTTATTAAAGCTGTAGAACCACTATCATTTTCGGTATAGCCATGTCCTCCTTTTTCGACAGACACTGGCCTCAATCCGACAATCTTTAATATCTTCATATTTAAACACACAGACTCACTCATACTAAAAAGTTCAAAGTTTTTTTTTCAGCAACCTCCCTCAACTAGTGTTCAGAAACTTGTTTCGTTAGTCTTAGAGCTCATCGAGTTCTGGGTAATTCTATTTGCACGTGCATTCAAGGCTATAAAGCTAATACTGAAATATCGTTGTTACTGATCAGCGCATATGGTGGCCTACAATCCAAAGAAAATGTGCATGGAGTTCAACGAGAGGTCACTATTTCTATTTATGACTAACTTCATGTCCTGGTGAAAGTATTACTTTTTTTTTTTGGTCAGAAATGTCAATTATAATACGGTAGCTTTACAGCCTTTATTTCACTGAAGTTTCTTCAAATCAATTGCAAGCCGTCTGTAAATTTTCCTTTGTCATTTATTGTTCTCCTTTCTAAGAGTCTGTCCTGCTTTATTGCCCTTCTCTGCAAGTGTAGGCGTCTGGCAACCTTAGTTTTAGTCACACAACATTTTTGTTGAAATCAAGTCTTCAGCTATTCTTGTACTAGTGCAGAACCTTCGATTCACACTTAGCAAACAAACAAACAATAGTGTAATCATTCACACAGAGCAGACGGTACACGAGGAAACACACTGATAACTAGAGCGACCAACTTATTGGCTAAGTGGTCCTAGAGAAGATTTGTCAGTCGAGGGGAAGTAAGTGGTGCGATAAAATATACACACGAAAACAGGATTAAATACCCTAGTTTACATTTGTTACTTCAACACCGCCACCTAGATTCAGATCACATGAAATTTTACTCATTTAGGGTATAGGCAATTTTTTGATTGAAAATACATTTTAAAATTTATGACAAACATGCCAAAGAGACCCCCTTCCCCAAAATAGTTTTTTTTTTTTTAAGTACTAAATTTCTGTAGCCAAATGCTCAATTGTAAATATACAGATTTGCTCCTATTTCATAAAACACGTAGTATAATACTTTTAAATATACATTTACACCAGTGCAACTATGTAGAGAATCATTGTGAGAATTTTTTGTTGTTTTAAGAAAAATAAATTAGTATTTAGTTTATGCACGTTTTAGACAGCACTCCCCCCTCCCGCTCTCTCGGACTATCAGGGACTGAATTTTGTAAAAAAAAAGTATAGACCAATATTTTAAAATATGCTTATAATAGCTGTAAATATGATGTTATCGGTATACCAATATACATTTTATAGTCATTGTTAGACAAAATAGTTCAAGTAACACAATTCTTCTGTTATCTTTCCTTGAGAGTTTGAACTAACACAATTCTTTCATTATCTTTCCTTGAGAGTCTGAAGTAGCCCAATTTCTAGATGTCTTTCCTTGAGAGTTAAGTGGCGCATTAAAATTATCTTGACTATTACCAAGCTATCTTTTTATATATCTATATACAGCTAGGACTTCTCACAATGGGAAACAATAGCTAAGTCATAAATGACCATTTTTCTTTACATTAAAAAAAGGGAAATGATTTACGAAAATCTCCTTTAGATCTAAATTGAATTTTTTTTTTTAAATTTCGGCCGCCCATTCAGACAGCTAAATCTAGATCTCCTTTAGATCTCTAGATCTACTTTCAGTTTCTATGAGTCACTGAAGACAAAAGCAATTCTAATGTAAAACTAAACAAATGTTTCAGACATATTTGTATGAGATTCTACAGCGAATATAGTTACATTCTAAGCTATATAACTTAAACCAATCACAAAGTAGCCATTTGCTCCATTTTTAGAACATCAAAGTCCAGTGATAAGTATGAGGAGTTCAAGTACTTTTGCAACCTTCCGAAATAAGAATCCACTGGCCATGTTTTAGAATGGTCACAAATGTAAAGTAAATCTCTTTCTGAAGCCTGCAATAATGGTTGATGCATGGTTAATACTAATAATAGAACCCCAAAACTTAATGGTAGGACAAGTTTACTTATTTCTGAAGTCTTCAATAATGGGGGATGCATGGATCCATGTTTTAGAACCCCAAAACTTAATAGTAAGACAAGTTCCTCTATTTCTGAAGTCTTCAATAACGGGGGTTGCATGGGGACATTATTTTTATTATAAATCTTGTAGTTTCAGGATTGGATCAAACCACAGTTAAAAAAAAAAACGCACTGATATAGAGCTTTGTTAACAAATAAATTATCTTGTAAATCACCTTCATGTTTGTCTCTAGTCCTCCTTAAATAAAAGACAAATTGCTCCACTACTTTTCCCTACAATTACAAGAAATTGTGTGTGTCTATCTGTGTGTGTAACACCATAGTAAGTAACTATACATTTTTATTGCCCTTGTATTCCAACAACTGATCTTCGCCATAAGTTGTTCAGTATTGATTAGAAGTTTACAGGAGACAAGGCTGAAGGACCAATGACAAAAATCTGACAAGATCTACTGTAGTAAACACATCATTAGAAACTAAATATCTCTTCTAAATTCAATGCTGACATGCATAGTACCAGTTCAAGAAAGAAAAAAAGATGAATGGACAAGAGAATCCTTGAAATAAAAAATAAAAAAGAATGAATAAAAAGGGAAGGAACAAATACATCAGAAGGAGCAAAAACACAAACATAATTCATGTTTTTGTGGGGGGTTTTTTTGTCATCCTTGATTTCCCAGAAGCCCATCTCTATCATAAATGTGAACAATTTGTTTTTCAAAGTAAAAAAAAAAAAAAATTAATTTTATTTGTTATAGCAAAATGAAGTAGAAGTGTGGCAGATGTTATAATCATAATTATATTCTAATAGCTCTCTAATACAAAGAGAAACAAATAATTAGTTAGATTATATAAAAAACAATATGGCATATGAAAATATGTAATAATCAAATAACAACATCAAAACACTTTAGTTTCAAATCTTTAAATTGCACAGTTCACTTTTTTTTTTATAAGAGCCATTAATTTATGAAGCTCATGCACAATGAACTTTTCTACATTTATTTAGACATTTTAAACTTGACTTTTGTTTACACTCTATTTGTATTGTTTATCTGTTAGTAACATTTTTATTAGTTCAAGAAAGCTAGAGGTTGCAAATACTTAAAGAGGTTGATCTAGTTAAACAATTAACAAATAGGTCTATTCTAAATATTTTTATTTTTTTTACTTTATCACAAAGTGCCAAAACTTCATGTAGGCTGATAGGCATAAAATGTGAAAAACCTGAACCATTCAGACACTCATTGCATACACTATAATGACTTAAGTAGCAAAATGAGTTAATTAAAAAAAAGTAACTTAAACACCAGACAAATAAATTGCTCTAGCTTTAAAAGCCAAAAATAAATGCTTGCTTTATATTTGAGTGGATACTGTAGTAAATAGAGCACTTTGAAAAAAGCTATTTTAATCACACCACAGCATAATAAGCACAGATGGTTATATGGACTGAATCCTAAAGTACAAAAACCACATCAATGATTCCAAAACGATGTAATTAATTAATTTAATTTTAAAGTATCTAAAATATTTATTTCAGGTTTAAGGTCAAGTAGATAATATTCTAAATATTCTTTAGTTTTAATGAATCACTTCAGGCAGTCGATGTGACTGTAGTCATCAAGTCATGTTTAGAAATAATATTATTCTAACGATATACCAAATGCTTCAAGCTTAAAGGTATTTAGCCTACAAATCAAGGTCTTTTCTAATGAAATTAATAACTTGCTTAAGAAGTTCTGATGTAAAATTTCATACACTGAAAAGTCAAAGGTCTATGAATTCTCATTCACACCCCATAGATCTAGATTCTATGTCCTATGTAACTATGTATGAAAATAAATAGGTGAAACAATACAAGTAGGAGTAGATAATTCTAGAATCTATGTTATTGTTATAACAACCAATGGTATGTATGTAGAGTCTTCTTTAGATTGGATTCATTCAATTCCTAGGATTCTGTCATCTGTTGAACTGACTAGATCTAGACTATTATATATGCTAGGTAGATCTAGATCTCTAGAGTCCAGTAGTTTGCCAATGCCAACACTTAAAATTAAATTTAATTTAAATCTAGTCTCCAAGTCTAAATCTACTCATCTAGATCTAGAATTGAATAAATTCTTATGAATGGGAAATACAAATAGAGCAATGCCTAGGCCTAGACTTATAAGACTGGATTACTGGAATTGGAATGGATCTACACTAGAATCACTTTATTATGTCTAGATTCTACATTCTACCAATTTATCTGATCTAGATCTATCTCTTGCATCTGATCTACTATTATATTAATATTAAGTCTTAAGTGCTAGACTCTGACATCTAGATTCTAGATCTAGAGTAATCTTAATTAGATTATATATAATAATATATGAATAATATAGATCTAGATCTAGTTCTACTAGATATCTAACCTTCATTTCCACGAGCATGGCGACAAATGGGACGACCATGGCATGTCAGTGGTCACTCACTAAATC
Organism: Biomphalaria pfeifferi; assembly: GCA_030265305.1. Taxonomy (NCBI): domain Eukaryota; kingdom Metazoa; phylum Mollusca; class Gastropoda; family Planorbidae; genus Biomphalaria; species Biomphalaria pfeifferi. The sequence goes on along the minus strand of JASAOG010000016.1, from coordinate 1,621,586 downwards.
TAGATTTCAAGATCTACCTTCCAGATATCTTGATAGTCTTGTATTTGATAAAATTAGCATAACCGACGTCTCATATTTTAACATATAATTATTATTGCGAGAATTGTACAACTCTCTCAACTTTCGGTTTTAAATGGAATATCTAGGTCTAGAAAGTTTAGCTAGATTAATCCCTATTAAATTATTAAGACACTCATGTCACTCACAGTACTGGGCTGCGATTAACATATATTTTATCTAGATCAGTATTTAATATGTTAATAACCATTCTGTTTAATTTAAAACGATCAACATAAAGGTGTTCTATAACAGAATAAAGATTAGAGCTAATAGAAGGAGGGGGAAAAACTCACCTGCTGGGTCTTGATACCCTCCATAATGAGCTTTGATTGTTTACATTCAATGTCTATGATCAGCCATGACACCTCCCCCTTTAAAAAAAAGTCGGAGCTAAATTATGGAAGAACTTTAGATCTAAATAAATTGAATTCAATTATTAAGAATATGTTTATTTCTAGTCGTAAATGTACAGTGTAATAAAGATAGATCTTTTTATTTATCGATTAAAATACATTTCCTCCGAGACTAAAATACTCACAAGTGACCGTATATCACCGAATTACACATAGAATGCAGACTAGGGTCTAAAAGGTAGATAATCTGTGTAAACCGACTCGAAGTCCAGTTAAACATTTTGGTCTCCCTTCCTTTTACTTGAATAATCTTTTCGTTATAACACTAGTCGTTACTGAAAGATTTTGTTTACATATAAATGAAGTAGCCTAATCTCGTCTTTGCTAAGCTTTTGATTTTTAAACCTTGGGAAAGTGAAATGGTAAAAGGTTTGGATATAAAGAAAAACGTAAAAAAAAAAGAAAAGTGGAAGATAAGGGCAGATTTTGAGACAAATAGACAAAACAAGCCTACAAACCAAAAATGCAAAGGACACCATGTTTTAAGATCACTGGAGTCAACTAAATACTAATAATTGTGCTAATATGTGCTATATCTCATTGTTATCTGATGTTAATCTTATATGAACACTACTTGAAAGATATGGCGTAATAATGAGAGCTTATAATGCCTACTGTCATTGAAATAGACAGACTCTGTTTAATGGTGTATGATTATCGATCTACATTACTTCATTTATTTGAAGATGTAGTAACAGAATATGATTACCCAAAAATATGGTATCAGATTGTGGTTTCGGAATTGCTGAAATTGCATTTGGAAAATATTTCGTATCAGGTGGTGTCATTGATTCAGTTTCAGGTTTGCTTTAGAGCTAGACATGGAGAATCGACACAAATAATGGACTTCTTTGATCCTCCTAAACCGTTGTTACTAGACGGTAATGTCTTCGAGATGGAACATGAAAAAAAGTACTTTGAAACAAAAATCTTATACGAAGTGTAATTGTATCAAATAGTTTGGATCAGTCATGTCATTAATTTTATAATAGAGCTAGGCCAACAACAACAACAACACTAAATGTCTCTGCTGCCATTTCATGCATTTAGCAGTCTCACTACGTTCTGGTCTTGTCACTTATGTGGACCAGTCGGTGTGTGTGGGGGGGGGGGGGGGGGGCAGAAAGGGAGATCTGGGTGAATTTTACCCGTAATCGACTAACCCCTAACAACCTCTGTTAGTGAGGTGTCCATGACTCTAAGAGATTGTATAGTTATGTAGCAAAAATTATTTCCCTTGTTCGAGATACCAAACACAATAATTAATTACCAATAGTTAATTAACTAATTGGTTGATTTTTTTAAATTGATTCTTGTGTTGACAGGTAAAAAAAAAAAAGAATTGTGCAAAATTTCAGCTTGAGATTTAGTGTCGGAAAAATAACACGTAGGACTACAAACTTTTTACAGACAGACAGACAGTGTTAATTGAAATAAGCTTATTTGTAAAAAAATGAAGACATTAGTTTGGACTGCCACATTAAAAAAAAAACCCACAAAGTCAGAACCATTAAATAGTGCTCTGTTGTTACACCTGATTTTTAAACCCGAACAAGACATCAACAATTCTTATGTATGTAAATATGATACTATAGACAAAATAATGAAAAAGGTATGAAAGAAAAAATGTTCTGCCTAAGTTATACACTGTTTATGACATTTTAATTTTTTTTTTACAAGAAATCAGAAAAAAAAGTCGAACTTTCGAAAAGTATCATAATGAATTTAAAAGTTTGGCAAAAGAATGTAAGTTGGACAACCCTCGTGATAAACTTATCAGAGATCGATTAGTATGGTGGGGGGCTATTTAATTTTTTGTTATCGTCTTGTGCGAAATTTCTTCTACAAGAAGCCTACTTTATTTGGGCCTCAAATGTGTGTCCCACGATCTTCAAGAGACCTCTTCAACTGTCTCTTACATTTTCTGAAAGTTACTTTCCACTGTGCCAGTTGCGTTGTAATGTATAGCGCTTATGGGGACACTTCTTTTACGCCGTCTTCCTTTAAGCTTGCCAAAGAGAGATCGTCTTTAGCATGCGGTCATCCCCCATGTGGGATAAGTGTCCGACCCAGCGATGCTGTTGAATGTTTCTGTACTGTTCCCAACGCCTCCTGCAAAACAGAGTTATTTGTAAGATCCCCGACATTGTTTATAAAGCAGTGGTTCTCACCACACTTCTGTATGGGTCTGAGACATAAATACTCGATAGAAGGCATCTATATAAGGCTCCATGAACGATTCCATCAAAGGTACCTTCGCACCATAATTAGCACACGCCGGCAACCAACAAAATACAGTCTAAGTTACCAACGAAAAGCGTTCCAGAAGTACTAGTAGAAAGCATGTAGTTTACATGTAACTGAAAAGACAGCTATAATTTACTAAGAAAAAATCATTCAAGCATTCTTTTTATCCAAAGTACCATTAGATGATAATAGCATGGACTAGATTGCAGTAGTATGGCGAAATAGGTCTCTTCACTTAAAAAAAGCAAACAATTTCTAAGTAGGGCCTACCATTAGATGATGATTATAACATGAACTGGATTGTCTTGTTGCCCGAATTGGCCAGAAAAATCAGTGAGGTCAGAGTTTCGATTTCCAAGTACCATTAGATGATTATAGTATGGACTGAATTGTCTTGTTGCCCGAATTGGCCAGAGAAATCAGTGAGGTCTGAGTTTTAATTTCCAAGTACCATTAGATGATTATAGTATGGACTGGATTGTCATGTTGCCCGAATTGGCCAGAAAAATCAGTGAGGTCGGAGTTTCAATTTCCAATTTAGATCATGGACTACGTTTACACGTAGATACGCGAGGGACACCATATTAAAAAAATAAGATTAGAAGAAACCATAAGAAACTTTTGCTTTTCAACTTTCCAACTCACAGCTCCCCATTAAAAAAAAATTGGAATGATCAGATCAGCGGACTACATGTCCAGCCAGCCATAGTTAGGATCTTTTTGCTATGGCATGGATAATGAATGTATGTAGTCAAACCAATTCAATTGGTGTATTTCCCTTAGACATTGACGGTGGAAGGATTTCTGCTCAGCGGTTTGATGTGGCGTCCTGCACTTAAATGCATATAAAAGTCAGAGAAGTTAAAAAAAAAAGTAAAGTAACAAGAATACATAGACTGAACCATAATTTACAAATACAAAAAGAAAACTTAATAAATATTCAGAAAGATACAAAGATAAAGGAAGTTTCTTATTCCATAAGCTAGGACAAATTATTATTAATGCTTCTTCTTTCTTAGTTTTATTTGGACATAGATCAGCCAGGAAAACGGACGACTAGGCAGAGTTTAAGTCACAGATTAACATGCTTGATTACATCGACACAAGGACACGTAAGACATTATCATCTTCTCTTTTGAAGTAACGTCTGCAATTTATAAGATAAGAGAAGAACTACAGCACCGTAGACCTTCTATTTTGTTTTCTGATAGTGTAGACATTATAGAAAAGAGAAAATTGAGTTAAATATGATTCTTGTTATCATATGGGTGAATGCCAAAGTGAATAATGTAGATCAAGCAAAAGCCCATTAGAAGAACTTGACGGAGTATTCCAGCTCCCGTCTCCTCAGCGTGAGGCCTCAGTGGAAACGTCTACTTGGGAAAGCTAAGAACGAGAGCGAATGGGGCTCCCAGTGGGTACCACTGGATGTTCATGCGAACGTACCTGCACATGATGGGGATGTGAGAAAGGCTTGCTGACCATGTCACATCTGTTTCAGCGTTCCCCAGCGGGGACCATACGGGCGGTGATGGTTCCTCAACCATCGCAATGGTACAGTATAGGAACAAAGAGTGTATATTTAGAAACGAAATAATATTAAGTTTAATAAACATCTTTCATTAAAGCATTTACTTGGTTTTAGAACAAAATATTATATTTATCAAGGGCATTTTTATAAAAGGATAGAGGCCTCCAATATCTGAAATCAGCCTATGGGATAGATATTAACTTTGCGTTTATCGTCTTTTTCTTTGTTTGTAGCTGATGAAGGCCTCGTGTCCTAAACGTCTCGTGTTTGAAAACTTGGTTCAGCAAGATGTTCTCTACTTTATTATTTCTAGTACATTTGTTTTGTGGTGATATATAATGAAGCATGTCTTCGATAAAATTTAAAATTTTATAATAATTTTTTTTTAGATTTTTTTCTAATGAACATAAGATAAAAATAGAGCTCTTGTAATTGTAATACCTTAGGCCTACATATAACGTATTTTTAGCCACTTATTCTTTCGTAGGTGAACTTTTCAATGATTATTAAAAAAAAAAGAAAGAAGCACGCTGTATTTTTGCAGTGCAATACCGTCACACGATAGCCTTATGTGACTCGCGATCATTTCTGTGACCAGAAATAAGCTGTTATATAAGTAATACAAGTTCTTATTATTCGCGGCTTGTATTGGACTTTGGTTTATTGTTTTTAACTTCTGAAAATCACAAGACCACCATCCAATTCTGCCACAACACATTTTTTTTTTAGCTTGAGAAAATTGTAGTGGAGTGTTGACATCTGCTCAAGGCTGACGTCACATGTTTCTTACTCTTGAGAGTCTAAATATTTCAGTTCAGAGGCTGTCCACTTATTCATTCCTGTTAGTTTGATCTAATATGCATTTGTTAAATATAAAATTAGAACCAGGAAATGTGAGACGTCATCGACGTCACATCGCCAGGCTAATTGACTCGCAGATATTTGTGTGATATCACTGCTGTCTGGCCACAAGACTTCCTGAGCAGAAGTCTCAAGGCACTGAATAACACCTAATCATGGGCTGGATATAAACAATCTCAATTTGTATGTTGGATTATCATTCTAATTTATAGAGTATTTAAAAACTGTTTTTTTTCCTCAGAGTTTCAGCCATTTGTTTGTATGTAACCATCTTAAAGTGCGGTAGAATATTAATTTATCTTTCTCACTGAACAATCTTTTTAACAAATCATTTATATCAGTTGAACATTGTTATCTGGAAATAAAAATGCTTAAAAAAACGAAGCTTATTTAAAGGGGAAGAACTACATCCTTAAAACCAGTAAAGTACACATTATGTCCCTTATTGATATCAGACAAAATTATTAATTACCAATAATTAATTGACAAATTGAGTATTTTTTGTTTATTGATTAATGTTTTGTTAGGTACAATAAATAATTGTTCAAAGTATCAACTTGATCAGAGAATGTGTGAGGGAGAAATCGCGTTAATTATTTAAGGGGACTAAACCCAACAAATTTAGCCATATCTGTGAATACATAAGTATTAGTTCCCCTTGTTGCTAGTAAACAAAATAATGAATTATCAGTAATTCTTTTATTGATTCATTTAATGCCAATGTCAATGAATAATTGTGCAAAGTTTCAGCTTCATCCAAGAATGGATGTGGGAGAAATAATGTGTTCACACTTTATACCAGACAGAGACAGTGAGTTAAGCTTTGTAAAAAAACAACAACACATTCTTTTTTATGTTTAAAAATATAAGTGGTTTCATAAAGTCACACAGAAGACAAACAGCAAATCATGTCACTTGTATTATTTCTATTGAAACAAGAGTCAAGCAGTCTGCCTTTTCATCCTCAAAATCTAAACAGCATAACTCTAGTGCAGCCCTAACTGTACAGAAATGTTCTCTATTGAAATACATCTAATTCTACTAAGTCTAAAACTAGGGAAGGTTACTTTAAAGCATAGTTTTACACTTTGATAAAAAAAATATAATAGGTCATAATAAAAAAAAAAGGCCGAAAATTAAGTCTGGACAAATACAAATTATTGCCAGCACATTAAAAAATCAATAACACAATAACATCTTTACTAAAACCATTTTAAAATAACTAATAAATTTTATTTATCGGTTAAAAAAAAAGACACACTATTCTGATATAACAACAGATTTGAAAACATAAATATGATTGTCATATAACTACCAAGGATGGCAGATTCTTTTTACTTTATGTAATTACCTCCCTTAGTCTACTTTGACGTTGCCACTGAAGAGCAAGAAATTAAAAGAACTGACTTGGAAAACTGGGTTACACTCGAAGGAAGCACAAAGATGGACGTACAATGCTGATATAATTTTTAATAAATATGCATTCTAGACATTTATCTTTGTTATGTTGTTATTGATAGTTATTGACCTAGATTCAAGTCAATGGACCAATTAATTTCAAATAACATTTTAGAGAGAAAAACTTAAGCAACTAAAACAGAAAAAGAAAAAAAAAATTAGCCTACATAAAACAAAAAAATGACACACATTTTTAGCAACTCATGAACAAATATAGGGAAAAAAACAACAACATATTTTTAAGGTTACTAAAATATCTAAACAAAATTATTACAAAAAAATTCATCAGTCTTTGAGCATTTGTATCATTTACGGGTCAGTTAGAAGAAAAAAAAACATTGAAAGAAAAATTCTTTATCTGTGATTATTTTAATTTCTTATGCACAACAAGTAAACAACTGTGTTGAAGTTTGATGTCTCAGAGCAAAGACTGCACTCAAGAAAGTCTTGAAGACTAATGTTTTCTTTAGATTACTGAGAAAGGATTCTACTTTTTCCTTGTTACAAATCTATTCTAACCAGCAAACTCCATTACAGTCCACATCTTTCTATTTTATCATTAAACAAATGTTATAACCCATACACAGTCTGACCTAAGTTAAAATGAAATGTTTGCATTTTTGTTCAACCTGACATTAAATTTGAACATCAATGAAGTAACACAAAAGTTCAAAGTAAATTTGTATCACAAAATATGAATTGCCATATGTATGACATCTGTTTAAATTAAAATTGATTATAAAGTAAGGTGACTTTATTTTGGCGCTGATGATCAAGGGACCTGTAAAACTCTTGTGTACAAAAATAAATCAAGCAAACATGAAATGACAAATTATGTTTTTATATTAGATGTAGACCAGTGAGTATTAATAGACTTAAATCTTCACATTTTAGTAAATACCTTATACTGGTGGCTAACAAACATCACTCTTTGCCCCAGGACAAAATAAAATAGGAAATTTTAAAGAGAAATCTGATTGATTTCTACACAGATTGAAGGTGAAATGATACAAGAAATATACATAAAAGCAATCCATTTCTAAACTGGTTGAACTGTATTTTATCTCAAAGTTCAATGTTATAATCTGCATCAGTTAGTGCTAATAAATTAAACTGACAGATTGGTTTTGTCACCCCATAAAAGAAAACTTGCAATCTTCCCTGATTTATTTAAATGTCAAATTCAGTAAGTCCAATCAAATTGGAATCACATTGCTTCCGGCTAACAAGCATTATTTGTTTAATTAGAATATTTTATTAGTTTAAAATTAGACCCAAATAAGTGGCTGATCCATTGAATAAGATTTGACTCAATTTAAATCCAAGATTTAACGCAAAACATAGCAATGCTTTTTTTGAAGTAAACAAAATACTGGCCAGTGTAAATTAACTATGACAAAAAAAATGAAAATGAAAAATTTGTTTTCCAAAATACGTTCTGAAATTTCAATTAGCTAAGAAAAAAAACAACAAAAAAAAAAACAATGGTCAACTTGTTAATTAATATTTTAAACCTTAAAACTTTAAACATTAGAAGGACACTCAAGAAGAACCCCATGCAAGTTAATGAAATATCCGAATCACATGCAAACAAAACATATTGCATTACAGGATGTGCACAATTCAATTAAGAAAGTTTACATCTTTTTTTTTTATCTTAGTAAAAGTTCACATTTAACTAGTTTTTAATGTCAGGACGCTCTAAAGATTTTAAAATTACCAGCACTATTCACACATTTTATGTGGACGTTCTCAAAGTCTTTCACAAAAATTTTTTTTTTGTCTTTTGAAGTCAAGCACATTTCATTTATGCCTATGGAGAAAAAGTATGGAGCACAAAATGGGACAAATGTTATCAAATGAACAATATGCAGATGAACAGATTACTATGTAAATATGCTAGAAATTTCTTGTTATAAATGTAAATATATAAATGTATATAAATAATGATAGAGGCATGAGCAGACTGACACAGTTATTACATAAAGAGTTGAAATAGTTCAAACACAAACAGTTCACATGAATAGAGAAACACACTGTGTGCTTGAAGAGAATTAAAAACAAACAAACAACTAACATAACGACAGGAAAAAGTTTTTGTCGACAAAAACAAAAACATAAAATTTTTTTACATTGCTTGAGATTGATTGTAGACATACTCCCCCCCCCCCCCCCCCCCCCCCCCCATCTACCCTGAAAAACATATTTTTTAATTGTCGACCTGTAGGCTAAATTAATTTAAAGTATGGAACGCTCACTTCTGATAATTACAATCACATCCTGTTTGAGTTTTCAAGTCTCCATGTTAGCTTGAAATAATGAGAATTTTTGAAACAATTATTTACTATGTATGCTCCCTTATTTTAAACTTCTATATGTGATTGTAAGGCATCAAAGTTCAAGTGTGAGCGTTTTGACTTTTAGCACTGAGGTCTTTCTCAAACATCCACAACATAGTCTCATACATCTCTAGCAAACAGACAATATCAAGTTAAAAAAGTCACAGACATTCTGCCAACTGTCCCATTCGAACTTGAGCAAACAGCTTTGTGAGAAGTTCCCACAATGCCCTATAAAACTTTTTCTCTATTATTGAAATAAAATCTCATATAAACAATATTTTCAAGTACAAAATTATTTATCAGAAATCAAAACTTTTTTTTCAGACATTTGGTTTACCAGGAAATAGAACAAATTAATTTTTTTTTGTTCAGTTGGGTTATTAGTAACTTTGATGTTACTAGTCTCATCGTTTGGATAAAAAAATAAAAACACAAAGCTTAAGGCTAAAGGCATCTAATTGAAATTCACAGGGTTTGTGCAAAACTGGAAGACGAAAAAAGAAAGAAACAAAATAAATAAAATTATTTCCATTCTATTCTTTCCTAAGAAAGCCAAATCAAATGTATCAATGATTCCATTGGCATATACAATCACAAATCATTTTTAAAAAGCTTCAATGGCTAAAAAAGAAAATTTAAAGCACCTAATAAAAGTAAATATTCACAATCTTGATTCAATATTGGCAAAAACAAACAAACACAACCATATCATTGCAGTGTTGGGTGACACGAATTAAAAACACTTCTTGTTACAAAGTATCCTCACAATTTCATCAACAGCACAGCAATTAAAACAGCTATAATGTTTGACTTGTCAAAATCTTGCAAAATACATACAGCAGATCCCAATGCAGAGTACAATGTTTGACTGAATATATCTTCTACTTACAATCAAGTCTTAGTTGTCAACGAGTTTTGTGCCTTTTGTATTGAGACTTTCTAATTATTTCTTGACGTAAAGTGAAATCCAGTCAGTGTGGAAGTCAATGAATTACTGACATAAGGGCAAAAAAAGAAAGATCTTTGCAGGAGCAGAGAAACAAAGAAACTATTTGATTTTCTCTTTCCTAATCCTGACTAGCCTGTGGTCCACTGAGACTAAGCCTGTGGTCCACTGAGACTAAGCCTGTGGTCCACTGAGACTTAGCCTGTGGTCAACTGAGACTAAGCCTGTGGTCCACTGAGAATAAGCCTGTCTTTTAGAACATTACCTACAACAAATTGAATTAAAGAACTTAATGAACATTTACTTTCCAGATTTCATTCTTTGTAAAGTTACATATATTCTCTTTTTTTTTAAATTAAATTTTGGTCACAATTAGAATAAGAAGCCAAACAGAGAAAGTTTTTATTTCTTTATGTAGAGAAAACCAAAAGAAAATTGGCATTTATTTTGTATATCATTCAGCATGGGATAAGTTGTACACTAGCAATGGCAATAATATCATGACAATATTGGATGCTATACCTGAAATTAGACTAGATTCATCTCGCCAATGTAATAAATAGAACAGTTTTCATTTTGGTTATGTCCATGACAAATCTATGAAATAAAGCATCAGAAAAACCAACTTCTTCATTAGAACTTTTAACGGTGCTATAAAACACCTGACATTAAATATGAAAATGTGTTTTAATGTAATGTCTATCACATATTAAAGATACTTATTATATAAACAACCATAAACAATATACATTAATGCTGGAATCTGTGACGCTGAATCCTTTAATTTATTTATAATATTTACCTATTGAGATATATAAAGAAAAAAATTTAAAGAACATATGATGTCCATGATTAATGACATAAAAATTTACTTGCAGGCTAAAAAGTTACCCATTTGTGAAAGATTAAAAAAAAGTCAACCTTAAAACATTCAATAGCTGACTGCTGATTCAATAAAAAATTGAACTTTTACGATTAAAAGAGTCAATATTAGACTGCTAATTCAAAAAAAAATTGAACTTTTATGATTAAAAGAGTCAATATTTGACTGCTAAGTAGAGACCATAGATGTAATTAAAAAATATGACTGACCATTATTCACAATATAAAAATGTGTACATGAAAGATACAGTTCAAAAAAGTCAAACTGAGGGGTAAATAATTGTGGTTTGTATTTGCTTTTGTTGCAACAAAATATATCAATAAAATTTCAGGGACAATAAATACTGCACAACTTTAGCTTTTGAAAAATAGATTTAAAATAATATAATTTTTTGTTTTGAGGCAGGATAAAATACAAGACAGCTCCAATGAAAAACATATTGCTAAGAAACACAAGTATTTAGTCCCAATGAGCACCAGGTTTTTTGCCTTCAAGTAAATACGTCTTCATCATGCCTTTTCCCTTCACAAATATTTCTCCTCTGTAACTAAAGTCAAACATGGGACTTAAACATTCGGCTGTACCCTGGGGGACCTGGATCCTGTTATCCTCCCCAGTGGAGTACATTCGGCTAGCTATGTTCACAGTGTCACCCCAGATGTCGTACAAGAGCTTGGTGGTGCCGATGACCCCAGCGGTCACAGGTCCATAGTTATAGCCTATGTTCAAGATGAAGTTAAAGTTGAATATACTCTCGTTGAAGTTGTTGACTACCACCTGGAGCTCAGTGGCAAACTCCATAAGAGCATAAAGGTGGGCATAAGGATTCTTGTTCTTGGCTCGGCTCTCCTCGTTCAGCCCAGCTGCTGCCATGAAAGAGGAGCTGATCGTCTTAATCTTCTCCACATCCTTAAACCTTGGCTCATTCAGCATGACCTCATAGTCACTGACCAGCTCATTAAGGACCCTGAGGTACTCCCGGCCACCTGCATACATCTCATCATAAAACTCGTTAAAGTTGACAATGGTAGCAAATATAACGCCCACATCCTGGTGGTTGCGGGAGTAGCTGCGGTTACTCTTGAAGATCTCTGCTAAATGAGCTGGGATAATGTTATGGAGAAGCCACTCTGCTTGATCTTTGTTCAACTGCATGTTTTCCTTGTCTTTCTGAGCCTTCACACTTGCATGGAAACTCAATCTGTACGAATTCTCAAACTCATAGTTCAGTATGGTGATCAGCAGAAGCAATAGCAAAATGCTGAGAATAATTTCAAACTGTAAGAAGTGATAGCCAGAAAACAAAAGATTGTCAGGATTGTCAGATGGAAGCAGAGATAAAATGCCTTTGGCCGATGTGGTGTTTGCAATGCTGATGGCAGTGACCATGGTATAAGTTGCATTGCTGAAAAAACTGGCATTGACCAGTGGGGTAGCAGCAGAGCCAGGAAAGTGGGAGTTACAGATGTTGATGAATAGCAGCACTATAAGAATGGAGCCAATGATGATGGCCATAAGGGACTTGGCATACGAGCGCAGCATGCTATAGTTGCAATACTGAAGCAGGGCCACCACGACTCCAAAGCAGAAAAATCGATCATGCCAATTGTTGGTGGAAATCAGATCACATGACATGCTGAGGTAGACCAGAGCTGATGGGATGGTTGCAAGTATAACACCCAGAGCATTTCGAAAGTACCAACTCAAAGTTATCCGTAAGTACAAGGGACAATAAGCACTTTTAGCCTAAATAAGATTAGAAAAAAAAATACATTGAATAAAATTGTGTAGAATTCAAGCCAATTAATCTTCTAGGTTCAAAGTTTAAAGGTTTTTTGAAAATATCAGGTTAGTACAGATCTTCTTTATATTAATGTCAATGGCCTCCTTCAGTCGCAAAGCGACTATGAATCATCTCAGGAAATGAGATGAATGCCAGGGCATTAGCTATGGTCGAAATGATGTCGCCCACACATCAGTTTCCCCTCTCCACACAGCTGATGTATCCAAAGGAACGGCAGTGCCAATACAGTTTGGGGTCAGCGGCGTCACAATCTCTGTATTAATGTAATAATGTAAATTGCATACCTAATAGCACTCAGCTATGTTAATAATTTATGGGGCATGGTGGCTGAGTGGTCAAGCGCTTGGCTTCTGAACTGAGGAGTCCTCTGAGGGGTAAATTATACGCTTATACTTTATAGGAATGCAAAATAACAACAAATTCTAATTAGCTATGGGAGATTCAACTCATAATTCAGTTTGCTTATCAATTTTAGAATGGGTTAACTTTTTTTCATTGTCATCAAAAAAAGGTATTAACTTAAGTTCGAACGTCACAGCGCTTGGGTTCAAGGGTGACACCTGCTTGGGGTGGGAGAATGCTGTCTTTTCAAGAACAGGCCCCTTTTGTGACACCTTGCTATGTATATTAACTGATACCAAACATAAAAATACATGACTACATATGTAGCGGTAATTTCTAAAATAGAAAAAAAAGGAATGTTTTGTCCTCTTCAATAAAACGAAAAGAAGATAATTACCTTCAGACTAATAATATTGGTCAGAGCATCAATGAAGACCAAGGCTTGAACCACAAGACCCACCACAGTCAGCACAATTAAGCCCAGTGTGCAAGTGAAGTGGAACATGATGTGACAGGCCACAGCCAGGACCACAAGCACAATGAAAGCAATGGCTGCCTCCACTGTCGTCTGGTAACGAGGAGATGACAGCATGTTCTCTTGGAAAAGGTGGCTGCGCAAATATACACTACATAGTTTCACATAGCTATCTAAGGGATTGTATACAGTTTATACATGTAAAAGGGACTTCATCACAAAATTTTGAATATGTAAGGCAGAGTTAGCATCCCCAAATAAAGCTATTTAATTATTTTTTTTTGGATACATAAAACAGTATGTTTTTATTTTGTTTTATCAAAATTTTAAATTTGTCATAATATGCTAATATAAAGTTGTTTATAGCGGCAGTCAATCATTCATGTTTTATTGGTTATCTGAATCCCAAATCTTTGTGATGAAGTGCTAACCAAAACAAAAATTTTTTCCTCTACCAGGATTAGGATATACCTCCATGCTTTGATCAATAGAGGTCCACATCTTATGACATTTATACAGTAGATAGAAATCCAGGAATTCATATTATTAATCTTACTTATTTATACTCCTTTCAGTCAAGGATAGAAAAGAAAGGTCTAGAAACCTATTAGTTCACTTAACAGAAGCATGGTGGTCAAGGGGTAAAAAGCCAGCCTCCTAATCAGGAGGTATGAAGATAACATCCTGGTTTTTATTTTTGGGTAAAATAGCCAAATAGATTTAATGGTTGCTTGACATTAATGAGTAAAAATGTAGGCAGTTGGTCACACTACTAACTGACCATAAGTTACACTGTTGGCTATCATGGATAGCTAGACTTGGAAAGAAAACTATTTATTGATCAGAAGCCCCCCCCCTCCCCCCCCCCCCCCCCACCCAAAATGTATAATTGAAATGACAGTTCAGTAAGTTGGTGTATCCATAAGACAACGGACATACACACACAAAAACCTACTGCATGTATTTGACCCAGGATAGAAAACAAATGTTTTGCTTTCTTAAATAAAATAAACATACCTGTCCTTAAATTCATGTCGATAAATATTTTCCATTTCACTGTCAAAGGTCAATGTTAATTTATTTAAATTTTTGGGCTTGAAAAATGCTTCGTTGTTTTTGTTTTCTTTCTCCATCAGCTGTTTGAGAGGAAACAAAACAGCCAATCAAAACCCTTTTAAAATGTGATGCTCATTTCAATGAATTATTTATATCTTTAGTTCTCTTACATTGAATAATACTTGGCTTCTAAATAAGTTCTAATTGTTAATTTAAAAAAAAATAAACTAGCAAAATGCACTCAATAATTTATTTTTTTCCTTATTAGCACAATGTTGTGACTTCAAAATAAATTTTACTCCTAGTTGTAAATAATATGAGACAAAAAAATTGAATCAATTTAATTTATTAGCATATATTATTAATGAATTAATTAGAATGAATGATATTTTAATTGCTAGTAGAAAGGTAGAAATTAGGTTGAAAACTCAAGACCACTGTGATTTGCAGCCTATTTAAACTACATCACTGTTTTTAAAAAACAAGATAGATGAATGAATATTTTTCAATGAAAAGCATAAGGGATATAGAATGTATATCCAATTAAGATCAAAACCAAACAGTTTTATTAAAACAGATATTTTTACAGCAAAAATTTAAATTGATTTCATAAAAAAGGACCTTTATATTTTTTGACATAAACCTAAAGCTTCATTATATTAACATTCTTTAAAGGTTCCCATTAGATAATTCCATGTCAGGCGATCATTTAATTCAGTGTGTAAATGACATAGTTTTTAATTGCTATAGCACAACTTGCTTTGCATGCAATGAGAATTCATCTTGATCAGGAAAAAGAGAGCTACAAGCATTTCTACTGAATTCAACAATATCGTAAGCTGCAATTATTTCATAGAAAGAAAGTTTTTGAGTTTTTGATACAGCGGCACACTTTAGGCCATGTCGTATAGACAAAAAGAGGACAACAAAAAATGATAGATTACTAATAAATAAGTTTCATCAAATGTGTTGGAACAAAAATCAAGTTTTAATTCATTTAGTCCAAAGTAGGAATGAAGACAGAACAATATGAATGGCTTAACTTGTAAATAATACTATAATAATAAATGGATGATCAGGAACTATCCATGCATGTACGAAGGCATCTTAAAGTTGTCAGAAGAGATATAGAACTAAAGTAAAGAGAAAGGAACAATCCATTTTCACCTTGATGGCACAGGCACTGCCATTAAAAAAAACAGTCAACAGGCACAGATATTTAGGATGATGCTAGATGGGCTACATAGGTCAGAGAAGTTTCAATTTCTTGATAGCGGTAAAATTTAGAAATAAAACAGAAACAAAAATTTAATTTTGATTATCTTATTCTTATCTTGATTACATTGTGTCTTTGATACTTATATTGGGAAAGCACTGCAACTTTTTGAGAGAACATCACTAGTGAGGTTATTCTTTAAGACTTAACACATGTATTTATCCTCAAAACCATAGACACTGAAAATCATATAAATAGCAAAAAACCCAATAAAGCATTTTAAAAATATTGAAAAAAATTAAGATTTATCAAACTGCTATAGACCTCCCTCCCTCTACACCTTTTTACTTTGATTAGCAAATTTTTATTTTCCAAGATAATTTGAGTATTTGACATGGGTGTAATCATGTTACCCCTGACAATACCTCAATGAGTAGTTTGTCTTGTTCCGCTGTGAATGACACTTTTCTATTTTTATTCAACAGACTGGTGTCTACAGTAGCAGTATCTGTAAGGAGATAGAAGACAAGTGGGTTTAGATATTGACTGACTTTTGAACAACTAAACAGCAGTCTAACTACCAAAATAAAACAATTTTATGAAATGGCATAAGTAATTCATTCAAACATAAATAAATAAATATTGCAATAGTGTAGTAAATATACACATTTTACTAAAAGGATGGAAAAATTGTACAAAATTATTTAAATTTTGTTTAGTTTTTTAAATTAAAAATGATTCTGAGAAAGACAACCAACATTTGTTTTTGAACTGAAGAAACAACCCTCGTAATTAAAACAAACAAACATTCTAGCCAGTAGAAAGACTAAATCACATTTGGTTCTTTGATGATAATTTCTTTTGAATTCTTTATAGGTACATTTCCTTTATGAAAAAAACATATTTGTTTCATTTATTCTGCGTCAGCTTTTTGATTTTCAAATATTCATGTACTAAATAGCAATAGCTAAAAAAAAAAAACAGACCTAGAACTGGAACTATTTCTATATGCAAAAGTTGTTTTTTTTATATCACTTTGAATTAATAATGAGCTTAATGTAGCATTTTCTGTCTTTTCGTCTATGCATTGCAGTCAACAGGCAACACAAAAACAACATCTAACCTAAACCCAATATCTAGACAATAATATACTTGAAACCCGCCTAGCAAACAATGTAAAGCTGTTGCATCAAACATAAAGTTTATTGTTTTAATTATTATACATTTAAGCCTAACTTAAAAAAAAAAAAGGTAAGAAGTGTTACAGTGATATAAATCAAATCACAATATAATATATAAATCAGGTACTAAAACAGTTTATACAAACGTTTTATAGTCACATTTAACAAAAGTTTGTTGAATAGTAGACAGTATATAAGATATTGAATTTGTAACCTTGTGCACACAAAAATCTGTATATTAGTGGTTCACAAATGTATATGATTAATTTTGTCTTGATATAATTTATATTTTGATTTCTTACAAAGGCCAAACTATACAATAAAAAAACTGAATGATATTTTGAAAGCAGATATGTCCACTTCACTTTAACCATTTAGAATCTTGTATATTTAATTTCTTATTGATCTGACTTAAAACTGGCCCACACAGTTTTGTATTTTTAATTCAAAATTACTCAATAACCAAAGGAAATACAAATTTAAAAAAATGACAACCCTAACTCTAACCTTAACCAGAGAAATAAAAGCGATGCATTTTTCTAAATAATTTTGTCCTTTGGGTTTGCTATTTTTCTTTAAGCTGCAGATTGATGAGTCCTAAAGATCAATTGTTTAAACATATAAAATGATCCAGAAATATTCAAGTACACTCTTCACTAGATGGTTACTAGCATTATATTTCACATTTACTATAGAAATATATATAGTAAACACTTCGCACTTTGAAATATTAAATTGTGTAGATTACTGTAGATTATTGAACCAGTGGATTCTGTTTATAAATGATTTGACCTAGATTTATAATGCTAAGAACTTTATATTTAAATCATACACATAAAAATACATTATATAAATATAAAAAAAAACAAACAAACTATACATTCTTGAAGAAAAAAATTATTTGGTTGCATCTTGTTGAGCGTCACACCATAGAATGACTGATTGATAGTTCAAAGATATTTCAATGATGTTCAGTACATCCCAAATGTAGGCCAGCTCTAATAGTACAGTGGAAAGTGAATAAGAAAGAATCAATGAAATCAAGAATTATTTCAATAGAAAAACTTGACATTTGTCTGAGTGTATAATTACACATTTTGTATTTTAAGCACATTTTCAAAATCACAAGCTAAATTATAAAAAGTTTTCTCTCTTTACATTTTTTTCTAATCTCTAAACCTGATCAATCAATCAATCAGTTTGCATTCATGAGATGATATAGAAATTGGAATACCTTTATTTCTTTTCAAAGCAATTCAACTTTTAGGTCGATTTACTACTTATGAGATAATTAGCCATTAACATAAAAAAAAACACACAAAAAAACAAGTAAACCATTGACTCAATACATCCTCTGATAGACACCCCCAAACCCCAGTTATGGAACTAAGTTTCTGATAAGAAACATATCTAAACAAAATATTATTGAGAACAAAAAAAATTCTCATGTCTACTGTCTAGCCACTCAAGTCACATAACAGAAAGTATTTGTACTTCAACATAAAATCTATTTGTATCAATTAATGATTGTCCTTTTTTTTATTTTCTTGGAAAAATGTTTATTTGTGCAGAGAATGTTTAGATGATGATAATACTTAATTCAATGCACAGTTTAGGTTTCTAAAATTGTTACTGGAGTACTGAAGACTTGATCCGCACCATTTCTTTATAGCTCCATAATTATTTCATAAACAGAACAAGGCATTTTAAAGCAAATAGTATTAAAGGTAATTAATTTTATAAAGAGAAAAAGTAATTATTAAGCATTAATGGCAGCCTGATCGTGCGGTATGAGCGCTGGACTGTCATCTCGATGGTTCCTGTTTGTACCCTACCCAATGCCATCCCCCATCATCCTGTGGGAGGTTTGGACTAGTAGATTATCTTCAACTCTGAAGGTACCTCTGAAACATGTAAAAATTTGGCACAACAATTTTTTTTGTAACAAAAATGATCTTAGTGAAAATACATATGCATTAATCAAAATTCCATTAAGATTAATTCTCACCCTCACCTTTATATTTGTATATTTTACATTAGACCTTGTGCCCTTATAAACACCCATTAGCACACACACATAACTGTATATCAAATGGAAGCAACTAAGTGCAGGTGTGAAGTACAAGCAGTGAATAGAAAATATTATTTGGCAAAACAAACGACAAAACAAACTAAAACCTAATGGAGTATTATTGTTTATTGCACACATCTACAAGTTAGGACTGCTGAACATTATCTGGAGGCATAACACAAGCACCAAGGCTGGCTACTGAAATGAGTCTAGCAAGATTTAACAAGCAAATTTTTTTATATTAGTGTCCCCACATACAGTAAACACGTTAGTACAAAATTTCTTCAAGTTTGGTCCTAACAGAAGCTTCTCATCTTCACATTCATCTTTTTGTAAATACATCTTCCTAGACTCAGTGTAATCCTTATTACATTTTTTTTTCTTTTCTTGTTAATCCTAAATATTTCACCTTATTTTGTTTCTTTGAAAATTATAAAAAATAACAAAATATGTGTGATGGGTATAAAAAAAAATTATTATTACTGGGCACTGGTCTTTCTTTACAAGTACAGAATTATTTATAGCGATTTATCTTTAGAACTTCAGACTTATTTACAGTGATCTTTCTTTAGAATTGTAGACTTATTTACATTGGTCTTATTTTTTAGAACTACAGACTTACATTGATTACATTGATATTTTTTTACAAGTACAAACTTATTTACTGTGAATCAAAAACAAGGAATTGGAAAGTGCTGATGAGTTTTATTTCTGTCAAGATAAGGTTTGTTAAATACATACAATTTATTGAGACATAGTTTGCTACTGTAGAAAAGATATGCCACTAAAATCAGTGACTCTAGTGATTCAAATCTAGTTTTGAAATAGCTTGATGATGTAAAACGCTTTATATATATATATACATATATATATATATATATATATATATATATATAACACTAACTATACCCTAGGGTTGGAAAGAAGCATTTTTATAGTGTCGAGTCTGTGTATTTACGACATGTAAAAAAAACAACAGGTGTTTCTTTAAGTACACCTTTTAAATTAAGATTTAGTCTGAACCAATTAAATGGCCATTAAAATTTTCAACAACATTAGAATTTAGTTTAACTGAACAAATTTGAAGAAAATCCTAAATGTGTTGATTTTTTCAGCCAATAATACAAATTATAGCTAGTTGTCCAAAAGTTTTTGTTTTTTTAACTATACATTCTTAGCTGAAAATAATTAGAAATCAAACTCATTTGTATTTTAAATATATATTTTAACAAATACTTTAAGATTGAAAAAAATATTTTTAATTCAGAAAGTTGAGTTAAAAAAAATAATTTCTAACCCAATACCTAATTTTTTTTTGTTGCTGCATTTGAATTCCCCACAAACATTAGTTTCATCAAAATCAATTTCCAATAAAAGTCTCCATGGCTAATATAAAAAACTTCAACATTTTGGCCACATTCCCAGAAGTCCAGCCCTGGAAAGAAAATAGCAGCACCAAGCTAGCAACTACTTACATGGCAGCCAGGCTACAACCAAGTAGCGGACTAACAGGGGAAGAGTTATAGGAGCAAAATAAAAAGGGAAACATTACAAGGTACAAGGTCCTGTGTGGCTGGCTGTGTGGCTGTGGCAGAGTTAAATGATGTCATGACCACAGGAGGACAGGCAGACTTCCCACAGACTACTTTCCACATAGTATCCTTCTTCACCACACACAGTTCTGGTTTATATATACATACATTATTATGGATTAAATGAGTTGGCGTGTGTAAAGCTAATGGTGGGAGTGTTATTAGAAAGAAAGGGGGCAATGCTTGTTAGTTATCAAGACATAGTCTTCAATTCTTAATGATTAGTGTCAATTCTGCTCAAAACTGACATGATGTACTAATATTGATCTAAACATGTATCAACATTTCCTAATGGCATTATTTATAGCACAGCACCAGAAGACAAAAACAATATAAAAAGAAATACTAGTTAGAGCAATGACTATGAGAAGTAGAGAGAGTCTTAGATTTAGATCTTATGTAACAATGTAGAGAAAAAAAAAAAAAGAAATGAGAGGGCCAGTGAAATTTCTAAAAAAGTAAATTAATAAAGTAAGCAATAAATTACCACTTTCTAAACTAAAGAAAATATAGATATCTAGATCTAGATACAGCTAATAATCTTCTTAAAATGAGATATTTCAATTTCGGCTTCTGTCTACAAAATAATATTGTTTTTATACCTTTGAAACATATAGATCTAGATTCTAGCTAATCATTGCTATGTGGAATATTTGTATACACTTTGTTTTGACAAGTCAAAGAAACCATAAAACTGCTAACAAAAAAACATTTTTATAGAAATTTTTCGGCACAATTTATTAATGACTTTATCTCCGCCTACAACTGAAAATTCACAGCAGTTGTATGAATGTAAAAACAAAATTATGTTTGTATTTGGTGTCTCTCTTAAGTAATCACACTATTAAACTTCGAGCCATAATTCCAATGAGAGCCCTAATATAGATTCCCATGGAAGTCTTAAGTTAGATGTCTATAGCAGTCATAATTTAGATTAATGAGAAAGATGTTATTATTAGATGCCCATGGAAGTCATAATTTAGATTAATGAGAAAGATGTTATTATTAGATTACTATGGCAGTCATAATTTAGATTAATGAGAAAGATGTTATTATTAGATTACTATGGCAGTCATAATTTAGATTAATGTGAAAATTTTAGTTAAGGGTCATACGGCAATTATGATTTAGATTCATGTGAAAATTGTATTTTATTAGAGTCATGTGCAAGTCATAATTTAGATTCCTGTGGAAGTTGTAGGTCACTACCACAACTCATTTAAATTTAGTTTAGTGCTAAAGAAAAAAAAAATTTGTTTGTAAAGAAGCAAGTAAAAAAAAAATAGAAGCTGAAATGCAAGTCTTGTCAAAGCGATGCATTAGATTAAAATTTGAAGCAGTAATGACTGAGTTGAAAGCATATGCTGTAAAACTTTTAAAATACTTCATTACACGGAGACTCATTTCTTTCCGGTTCTTAAAAGGTACTAATAAAAAAAAACCCTGCTTTTTTGTTAAAACTATAATTATGTCTGTAGCATTAAAGTGTAGCATAGACCACACGCTAGTGGTCACAGACACACACTCAAAATATATTTGTGATGCACATTGTGGAGCTGTTTCTCTTCCCAAGTTCTCATCACAAATCAATAAATTGACATGAAGACATTTCACACACAGAATGCAGACATTTTCCCAGAGTGATAATTAACAAGGGAACAAAAAAAAAAAAAAAAACAGGAAAAAAATATTAACAGACCCCTCCCCCCCGACCAATTCTATATCCAACCCTCAGCAAAAGAAAACAAAATAAGGGAAACATCTAGAAAGCATTAGCGCTATTTTTTTCCTCTTGGATGAGCTAATACACAACTTTTGTTACAGTTTTTTTTTCACGATCGGTCGGAAGTCTTTGGACTGGCCATTAGCTCTACTAGTGTGCAAGATTTCCACTTAGCCTCTGATTTTATTTGAGAACTTTGCAAAAATGAAGTCTAAATGAAAATGTATTTGAATTTTTTAAAAACTAAAAACCTGTGTGGAGAGCGAATGGAAGAGTAGGAGCTGCTAGTAGTAGCTGGTAGAAGGGGCTTTGTCCGAAAACATTCGAACTATGGGATTTGAGTTTAATACATGAAAAGCTTAATCACTGTACTTGTTACGGTCTTATGCTATGACGCTGCTATTGAAGCGATGAATGTTGTTAGCTAAGCTGTTTGTTTTAGAAATGGGTATTTTAGCAATGAATATCTCAGCAAACGGATGTTTTACCCAATGCATATTTTTAGCAATTAGTGTTTTTAGCCATTGGTGTTTTAGCAATGGGTGGTTTATCATTGAATATTTTGGAAAATAAATGTTTTGGCCATCAATATTTGAGCAGTGCATTTTATGTGATAGTTAAAAAACTAATAATCACAATACTTTGAAAATCTCAGCACTTTTATAAAGTGTCTGTTAATATGCAACATAATCAAATGAGAATAGCAAGGTGGCAACTGAGGGTCAGGTATACTCATACTCTCACATTATGTAACAGTTAAACACATTTTAACACACAGTGACCTCAACTTAACCACTAAGAGACCAAATTATTGATAGACATTGCAGGAGAAAATTAAAATATCTAACTATACTATATGGTTGCTTTATTCTTAAACAGTTATTGAATAAACACATTTAAACACACAGTGACCTCAACTTAACCACTAAGAGGCCAAATTATTGATAGACATTGCAGGAGAAAATTAAAATATCTAACTATACTATATGGTTGCTTTATTCTTAAACAGTTGTTGAATAAAATGATTTGTTCTTTTCATCTTGTTTTAAAAATGGTTCATACATATGTGCATATGATATGCATTCTTAGTTATATGAAATGGGAGGCTATAAATAGTTGTTACAAACTAAAAGCATTTTTTAAAACATATTTTAAACACAATGAAGACAAGTGTACAATGGGATTCAGAAATATAAAACGCATACTGTCTACAGTGAAATGTCTTCTTTATACCATATCAAAAACAAGAATCTTAATCGTAAAGTCAAAAGAATAGTTTTTATATATCTGCAAACCCATTCCTTAAATATCTATTCTATAAACAAGAGAACGCTTTTGGAGGACTATAATTAACTTCTCCATATATCATAAGTGTGATGATAGAATAAAAATGAATATTTAATAGTCATGCAATTATAAAGTAAAAAAATTACAAAACACAAACTGTTTTTTTTTAAAAAAAACCTCTTTTCAAAATGGATTAGATGCATAAGTGATTACATTATTTTAAAGGAATACGCTTCCATACTAGGGCTATCTATCAATCTACATCTAATGTATTTACAGATAGCAATTAATGAATAACTTGTGTGGTCCAAATCACAAATATGTTTCTTGAAAGTTGTTTTCCTTGTCATCCCACCAGAGTGAAGCATCGTTAATCATTCAAGTGTAACAAAAAATGTTTTTATGTAACTCTTAGCCAAACATATATAATAGGCACTAAATAGAAAACTATCGTTTCCATGACTACAGAAGGGTGTTTTTCTTTTGTTGGCTCTTGCATTATGAATAAGATTTTTAAAAATACTGGATAGACCGGAATGAACAGGATTCTCTTACATCATCACACACACATTGTGACAAGATAAAATAAAATAGAGCACAAAGATAATGACAGACAAAATAAAATAAAAAAAACACAGTGAAGATTTGATGAGATGCAGACAAAAGTTCTGATAAGTTGTGTATTAATGTGAGAGAGAGCTTAATGAGTAGATATATGTATGTTGGTGTGTGACTGTGTGTATTTGAATAGACCAGTACACTGTATTTTATGTCTTTTTTTTTGTAATGATGTTTTTGGTCATTTAGAAAGCTTACTCTAGATAAACCAACAGGAAAATGACCAAAATGCAAACATTTTAAATCTAGTTGAGATTCAGCAATGTCTTCTTCTACTCTTCATGGGATGCAAAACAAAATCAAACTAAATCTAATGAGACTTTTTTACAGGAGATGAAATTCCCTCAGTCTATAAGTAACTTTTTAAAACCCAGATCTTCTTAAGCAGTGAAACAAACAACACAGAGCAGCTCAAATACGATTGACAAGTTCTTTTGTTGCCAATGGCTTTGTTCTCAATGTTCCAACTAGAAAGTCATTACTTGGTGATACCAATACGATAAAAACAACATGCAGTCCATGAATGATGATTTAAATGGTTGGGTACATAGTATGTGAGACCTAATTGAGATGTGTGTTCTCTGTGCTCACCCCAGAGTGCTGCACAGTCTTTCACTTTCTCCCAACAAACTGGGAGTGTTGCCCTTGACCCGGCTAGATGTGGCTGTGATTGTCTTATCAAAGTCAAAGATAACCAAAAAAATGTCTGGGTTGAAGAGGCTAATGGTATACAGCGTGACGTTAATCATACGCCAATCAATCAAGCTTTGTGGCAGGAACAAGACAACAAGCAGACGACAATAGCAATCAGGTGACACGAACCTGTCAGCTCTGTTGTTTAGAACTCAGAAAATACTTTTTACTTATGGCACTACAGAAGAAACACTAAGATTACTGGTGTATATATATATATATATATATATATATATATATATATATATATATATATATATATATATACTGTATTGGTTTCATTTTAACTTCACTACTTTTGTATATTCATGCTCTACTAAAATGTTGACTTTAAACCTAACATTATATGTGTAGATCATGTTTTATTTTTAAACCAGATAAATCTACATTGAAGAGTTCACGTCTTTATTTCAATGTAAAAAAATAAAGCTCAATCTGGATAACTTGAATTTAAAATAATCGTCTTGAGTTGAAGTTGAGCATGCAGCTGATACTGTCAATGTTCTTATCTTAATAGAGACGTTACTTCAAACAAAAAAAAGAAGATAATTATGTCCTACGCATTTCATGTTTCAATCTAGTCATGCATGGTAATCAATGACTTTAACTCTGCTAAGTGGTTGTTTTTTCCAGGCTGATTCAGGCAACCCATTGCATTCTCTAATGAAACTAGGGAAGAAGGAGCATTAGTAATAATTTGTTCTAGTGTATGGAATAAGAAATGTGCCTCTATCTTTGTATCTTCCTAAATATTTCATTAGGTTTTGCTTTTCTATTAGTAAATTATGGTTCAGTGTTTTATGTATTATTGCTATTTTACGTTTTATTCTTCTGTGCTAACATGCCTCTAAGTTTATTAATTATTTTTTTTTTACAATTGTATTACTCTTAATCAAATTTGAATATTTGTTTGTTATAGATCTCACTTCTCTATTTTGTATTTGTTCTAGTTTCTTTATGTTTTCTTGAGTTGAGAAGGATCCCAGCCAATTAACTTATTGTACTCACACATCTTATTAGATCATTGGCAGAATTAAAACTAGTATTTTACAACCTTTTATATTAAACAATGCAATACCACTTAAGCATTTAGCACAAGTAGCAAATAGTTTGAGACTGATTTAATACACACTACAATATTTCATTTTATGCTAACAGACTTTTTAAGGTCAACATGCCACAAAATACAAAAGAAAGTCAACATGCCACATAATACAACCAACAGTCAACATGCCACATAATAGGATAGGCAGTCAACATACCACATAATACAACAGATAGTCAACACACCACATAATACAACAGACAATCAACATAGCACATCATACAACAGGCAATCAACATGCCTTATAATGTAATCAGACATGATAAAAGTCAACATGCCACATAATACAACAGACAATCTACATGCCACATCATACAACAGACAATTAACATGCCACATAATACAACAGACAATCTACATGCCACATCATACAACAGGCAATCAACATGCCTTATAATGTAATCAGACATGATAAAATGTCAACATGCCACATCATACAACAGGCAATCAACATGCCATATGATGTAATCAGACATGATAAAAGTCAACATGCCACATAATACAACAGACAATCAACATGCCACATAATACAAGAGGCATTGAACATGCCAT
This sequence comes from Biomphalaria pfeifferi, assembly GCA_030265305.1. Lineage (NCBI taxonomy): Eukaryota > Metazoa > Mollusca > Gastropoda > Planorbidae > Biomphalaria > Biomphalaria pfeifferi. The sequence continues at coordinate 1,595,130 of JASAOG010000016.1, read as the reverse complement.
ATGATGCAATCAGACTTGGATAAAAGTCAACACGCCACATAAACACAGACTTCAAGGTGCCACACAAAGTTATGGGCATGCTGGAAAACAAAACTCTGCCGTGCAAACATGAGCAGCACCACATCTTGACACCAGTGTCTTGTGACATACAATAGAACAAAACAATCACATCAATCTATCACACTATAGTCAACTCACTTGGTGCAACCACTGCCAGTAGAGGGAAAGAGAATGGGAGATATACATATATATGTTTAGTTTTTTTTCACACGCTGCATTTTTCTATTTTATCTTAAATTTGAGAAAACAATGAATTTAAAAACAAAAATCAGTTTAATGTAAAACACAAAAAATGCAAACACTACTAGATCAATGAGTTGATTGGAGCTAATAATTATTAAAAAAAAAAGTGCAACCTAACTCACTTATAGAATTGTACTTTTAAACCATAAGACTAAATGAAAAGGAAAAATGTAGAATACATTTTTAATCAATGGCGACACCTGAGAATTAGGGGAAAGAAAAAAATGTGTTTTCTTAATTTAAACTCCCAGCAAACTTGACATCAACACTGTCCATCAACCTCCATCTTCCTCAGCCTGTCACCCTGGCACTTTACAACTCAGAACAAGTTCAGTTTATGATGCAAAGTTTTAGAGTGGGCTATACACTACTCAAAAAGACCCTACAAAAGAAAACACACTGCACAAGACACACTACATAAGCATTTAGAATGATATCGAACTTTGGCTATAAAAAAATTTAAGCTGTACATCAGATGTAGTACCTAAAGGATGTCTCCAGTGAATTAAGAGGCACAATCTTGATTCAAAACACAAAAAACCAACAAACAAACCCAGACATACAAAAAAAAATCCCCCCCCCCTCCCAAAAAAAAACAACAGAAGATGACTTATATTAAAGAGTTTATTTCAATGATTTTCTATGAATGCAAAGTTATCGAGGGTTAACTTTTTTATAATCCATTCCAGACAATATTTCTAAGTTGCTATATAAGTGTAGCTACCTGTTTGGTCCGCAGTCTTAGCGTTCTTGTTTCTGTTGTCATCTGAAGTCATGATGTCTGGGATACGCTTGGAGAAGAGATCCACAGTTGTGTCATTGGTCTGCAGAAGCAAAATAAGCAATTCAGTTAGAAATATCTCCTTAAAGAGTAAGAAATCTTAAAAAAAACAACTAGACATGGGTTTAAAAAACTCATCATTGAAGTTTGGCTTCACATGAAGGTGGTTTTGATAGTCCTACCAGTCGAAGAGTTCTTGATTTTGTTTGGAAGTCTATATCATATATTTGCATTTTTTTTTAAAATGGCCTCATTATTCTCCTTTAAGGTGATCTGGATAATTAGCCTAGTGTGACTTTTACTAATCTATGTCATGATGACTTCAATAATTCTGCTTCCAGAGGAAAAGTTTCCTGACTTATTTTGTTTCTGTAACACTAAGATTACGAGTTTAGACTGACCCAATGCCCCTACCTACATCCTAACATGCCCATGTAGAATCTTTTTGGTGGTATAGGTTTCATAGGGTAGCTGGTGATGTGCCCTATAGATTTTAGTATAATAAAAAAGGTAGAGCACATCTCTAAAGAGCACACATACCTCATTGTTACTTTCATTCACTGTTGGTATCTGTGGAAGACAATAGAGAATGAGTGAATACACTACAACTTAAGGGGAGTGTTTCTCAAACTTTTATTAACTGAATCTTCCATAACCAACACATTTACGATGGCACTCCTATGGCTAGATAGGAGTGGAGATCTGTTGCTTAAAGCTCCATTTAGCCTGGGTCTGTGAATTATCCTGCATTCTGAGCTTCAGAAATTCATTCTCCTTGAATCAACAATGCACAACTTCGTCTATTAAATAGCAGGTCAAATAAAGTTAAAGAAGAAGGGTGGGATACTAAAGTGTGAGAGCAAATCCCTGCCATCTATGAGAGGCAGTACAGCATTAGTAATGGACTTGATCTTTGTAGGATCATCCCCATTTTCAGAAAACTGTTTATAGCACAAAATGTTTGAAGACATATGAAAATGACTTCTTTGAAAGAGCTTTTTTTTAAAACTTAAAAATATTGAAAACATTATTATGTAATTATTGTTGTCTTTTTTTTTCTGAAGTTACTTTCAGATTTATTTAAATTTATCCAAGTTAGATTCTGTACAGGGAAATAAACTCCAATAATATCCAACAAAACAAAAATAAAGCAAATTATGTCATAGTAAAAAAACAACAACTGAAAGTTCATAAAAAAATAAATAAAAACAACCTCAAAGTACAGTAACCAATCAAAATTAACATGAAATATAGTGTGAACGGTTAAATACAAACTATTTTATTCTACTCCTGCACATCATAGTTAGAATCATAATTACTATTTCAATCATTTATTTTCAGTAGGTGAAATTTAGCACATATACTCTGATATGCTAGTTCTGCGTGACATCATATTTTGTTAAAATCTTATTGACCCAGTATTGGATCTCAGGAAACAAACAATATTATATTATATTTTGCTTTATAACAGTAATATCCCTTTTGCCTATGCCCCCCCTCCTCTTTTCCAAATAGGTCTAAACGTGTCTTGATAAGAATTAGACAAATGAACTATGACTGCTTAGTCTACTTTATTATATGAACATGAAGTAGGCATTCATTAAACATTTTGTTTTTTTTCCTTTTTCTTTTGTTAATACTAAGATACTTAACTAAAAAAAAAAAGCCGGGAACATATTTTAGTATTCTGCTTCTCTAGTGTTAATTTTATGATGTCAAAACAATTCTGTAAAGCAAGAACATGGTGTCAAAGAGTAAATACCAACAAACTAAACTGAACCAGTGTCTCTAGTACCAGTGTTGGCTTCACAAAACTAAACGCTGGTTTCAAAATTAAGAATGGATTGGGTGACCACTGCGGAGCTCCCTAGAAAAAAAAAAAGATGAATAGTTTTATAACAAAGAAAATTTAATGATTAAAAAAAAATGTGTCTTCAATAGCAAATCTTATGTCTTCCACAGAAGCCCCACATATCTAAGCAACTGTCCTCGACAGCAACATCATGATTTAAAACAGAAGAACCTGCTTCAAAGAGCTAATGTCAGTATTTCTAGCACAAGAATCCACAAGAAGTCCAGATAGAGAACTTTAAGTCTGTTAAGGTGATATAATACAACAGCCTTTAAAAAAAAACAACAACTTTCTACATACACTTATTAATTCCAAAATACTAGTTTGATCAAAACAGCCGCTAGCCCTAAACACTCTAGATCAACATTATATATACAAGTGCCTGATTACATATAATTTTAAGTGCAGACTTTATAAAAACACAAAACGTAACTTAGGCCGTAGAAAAAAACTTAAATAAATGTTTGGATTAACCTAAACATGATTTAGTCTAGGATGACATGACTACAGTAGACCATGACACCAGACTGGACACACGTAAGACAATAAGTCAATATCTGTCAGAAGCTTGGTGACACTATAGTACACTTTCATCTACTTCAGATCAGTGACAGTGTAAGCCCAGATGATTTCATTTTAAAAAAAAGGTGTGAGGCCCATGTGGTGTGGAGTGAGATGTAGTTAGAACAACACTCTCGTCGCTAATTGTAAAAAAAAAGTGCTTGTAAAGGTGGGGGTGGAGAAGGAGGAGTTAGAACAACACTTTTAGATGCTAATTAAAAAACAAGAGGCCAGGAGAGATTGGAATGCAACACGGTATAGCCCATCGTTCAAATAGGGAAAGCTTGGTTTTTAAAAATCAATCCTTGGACTATCTTTTATCAACTGTATCTTCTATTTTCGAGAAGAGATGAGCAAAAGCAGGAGATTCTATTTCTAATTACTTCAAAAAAAGAAAAACAACGGAATGAGACTGGACTTCTGCAGTACAAAATGTAACCTTACCACACTGTTCGCCGGGCTATTTCCCGGGCTGATGGCTCTCTCCACGTGCAGGTCAGCTGGTCTCTCGTCAGCCAGTTGCTCCAGGCCAGGTATACCGACTTTACCGGGTTTACGTCCGATGATGAAATAAGTCTTGATATCTAATGGACAGAGACGTGTACTAGCATTGGTGACAAAGTGAGACTGTACTAGCATTGATGGCAAAGTGAAACATGTACTAGCGTTGATGACAAAGTGAGACATGTACTAGCATTGATGGCAAAGTGAGACATGTACTAGCATTGATGGTGAAGTGAGACATGTACTAGCATTGATAGCAAAGTTAGACTGTACTAGCATTGATGGCAAAGTGAGATATGTACTAGCATTGATGGCAAAGTGAGACTGTACTAGCAATGATGGCAAAGTGAAACATGTACTAGCATTGATGACAAAGTGAGACATGTTCTAGCATTGATGGTGAAGTGAGACATGTACTAGCATTGATGGTGAAGTGAGACATGTACTAGCATTGATAGCAAAGTTAGACTGTACTACCATTGATGGCAAAGTGAGATATGTACTAGCATTGATGGCAAAGTGAGACATGTACTAGCAATGATGACAAAGTGAAACATGTACTAGCATTGATGGCAAAGTGAGACTGTACTAGCATTGATGGTGAAGTGAGACATGTACTAGCATTGATAGCAAAGTTAGACTGTACTACCATTGATGGCAAAGTGAGATATGTACTAGCATTGATGGCAAAGTGAGACTGTACTAGCATTGATGGCAAAGTGAAACATGTACTAGCGTTGATGACAAAGTGAAACATGTACTAGCATTGATGGCAAAGTGAGACATGTACTAGCATTGATGGTGAAGTGAGACATGTACTAGCATTGATAGCAAAGTTAGACTGTACTACCATTGATGGCAAAGTGAGATATGTACTAGCATTGATGGCAAAGTGAGACATGTACTAGCAATGATGACAAAGTGAAACATGTACTAGCATTGATGGCAAAGTGAGACTGTACTAGCATTGATGGCAAAGTGAGACTGTACTAGCATTGATGGCAAAGTGAAACATGTACTAGTGTTGATGGCAAAGTGAGACATGTACTACCATTGATGACAAAGTGAAACATGTACTAGCATTGATGGCAAAGTGAGACATGTACTAGCATTGATGGCAAAGTGAGACATGTACTAGCATTGATGGCAAAGTGAAACATGTACTAGCATTGATGGCAAAGTGAGACTGTACTAGCATTGATGACAAAGTGAGACATGTTCTAACATTGATGACAAAGTGAGACGTGTACTAGTATCGATAACACAATGAGACGTGCTCTAGGACATAGTGTGACGTTTACCTACATTGTAAACAAAGGGAGACATGTAATGGTGTTAATAACAAAGGGAGACATGTAATGGTGTTAATAACAAAGGGAGACAAGTAATGGTGTTAATAACAAAGGGAGACATGTAATGGATACATTTGGTGTTTGCAGAGAGATTATGACGATGAATGTTTGCGACTAAAAACTAAAGGCTGCGGGTATTTTTACAAAGCTTACATCAACTCTCTGTCTGTCTGGCACTTTTTTTTTACACATTATTTCGCCAACACCCATTCTCGGATCAAGTTTTTACTTTACACAAGTATTTATTGTATCTAACAAAACAAAACTCAAAATAAAAAAAATAACCCATTTGTTAATTAATTATTGGTAATTATTTTGCTTGGCATTGAGAGAAGTGGCTGTATAAGTGAGTTTTGTCCCGTTTTGTCAAAGTTTTTTTCCACGCCTCACCATTGTCGATGACAATAATTAATCAACAAGTGGTAAGTAATTTATATTGTTTTATAAAAATATAGAAAAGGGGACCTTATTCCTGTAGTATTATTTTAAATATGGCACTGATATTACTATTTTGTTCCCTTACATAAGCTTTGTTTATATATATAATATTTTAATTAGTTTAATATATATAATTCTCTTCTTCGCTCAAGAGTTTGGACGAGAAGAAGAAGTAATGGAAAGATCACTCTTTTTTTTCTGAGGAAAGAGTTATCCACGAACTTTACGAGTCTGTAGCGAAGTCACACAGTGTATCATGAAAATTTGTATTTCCTACATAGATCACGCTATTTATATACGAGAATTATTTAACTAAAGTAATTCTTCATTTGTTAGAGGAGCGAGAAGCTTCTTTCACCAGATTCCAAAATTACGGGATAATGCCGGTTTTTTTTATCGTGCGTAGGATTGGCATTTTCCTTATTGAATGACACCCCAAAATGACAATTATTGTCTTTTTATTTCAGGAGATTCGTAAGGATTTTCTAAATATTTTAATAATTTCCGGATATTTCCAGGACTTTTTCGTATATTTTGCAATTTCAGGAGGCTTCCAGGAGCTCATGGTAAATCGACAGTATGCCGCGGGAAATCTGTTATAAGTTTTACAATGGTTTAATTTAATAATTTATACACCTAGAATTAGCGCGGGTCCTATGAAAGTGCGGGCCCACTGCGGTCACCTGAGGCCGGCCCTGCAAAGTAGCGGCGTATGCTACGACACTGGCCGACTGGTGTTTTTATATTTTTGCTAGTTTTCCTAAATATATTTAAATCTAGATTATAAAAGGAGTGGTTTAGTTTTGTTTGCATGAAAATTTTGATTTCAAAGTATACAATTTGAAACTTATTTTAAAATTAAAATGCAGATTTAAAGCAATAAAAAATGCCAATACAAAATAATAACGCTCAAATAATCCAAACTAAACATGTAGCCAATTAAACCAAGACATTGGACAGATTTGTGTACACGTTCAATCTTGTTTTGTTGCACAACTAGTAAATAAACATCGTTTTATTTATAGTGCATTTTTTTTCTGTATTCAGCATTTCAAGGAAAAACTTTTGTTGTGTGCGTGTTCACTTTTTTCCTATTTCCAACTTCTTGAAAAGAAAGTGAATGCTTTATAGAAAGCAAGGTGACATTTTTTTACAGTGCATATTATCATTAACACAACCTGGTGGACATTAATGTGTCATTTTGATGTGACCTACGTGGACCGACAGGTGAAATATAAGCACAATGATAGAGTCCATGACAATAAAGTCTTAACCAGTCAATGAGAAGGGAGGGGCATGATTTCAAATCTCTTCACCTGCAATCTACTAGAATAAATCTAGTTCATTACAAACTAGGGTTAATAAGGTTAAAGCTATCAAAGTCTTATAAGACCCTTCTTACACAGCCTAAATGTCTCCAGTATTTCTGTTCAAGACAATACAAAGCCAGAAGATATACCCGTATATAGACATCTAATTACAATGACAGAAGATAGATCTACATATCTAACTACAAAGCATCTCTCTGGGAGTCCGGGGAGGGTTACAATCCCAAGCTGCTGTGCTAGCTGTGAATTCTTACTTTCTCTAGTTCTAGGGAAGACTCCCGACAAAATCTTGATTGAATATCAGATGACCAGTTTATGGGGACTCTATTGATCACGTGTCATACATGTCAGACAAAGGAATCCTCTTAAGCTAGCAAGGTAATCATTAAGATCTCGCAACCAAATGTTGTCCCTTTTTTTCTCATTAAAAAAAAAAAGGAGGAAGTTGTCTCAGACAAAAGAAATAATATTGAAAGACAGAACAAAATGTCGGAACGAAACTCAATACTGGGGCTATAAACTCAGACGGAACACCATGTAGTCACTCACTGCGTGTCTCCTCTCTGTGTTTGATGGTAAAGCTGGACATGGCAGGGTCATAGTGTTCTATCAGTTCTTTTCTCCCTCGCATATCTGAAGAGAGAAACAATGGGGACTAGTTCAGTGACAAGACTATGTGCAGGTTTTTTGAACAATACACAACCATATACACATGCCTTCAAACAATACACTACCATATACACTGTCTTCAAACAATACACTACCATATATACACTGTCTTCAAACAATACACTACCATATATACACTGTCTTCAAACAATACACTTATATACATGCCTTCAAACTATACACTACCATATACACTGTCTTCAAACAATACACTACCATTTACACTGTCTTCAAACAATACACTACCATATACACATGCCTTCAAACAAAACACAACCATATACACTGTCTTCAAACAATACACTACCATATACACTGTCTTCAAACTATACACTACCATATACACTGTCTTCAAACAATACACTACCATATACACTGTCTTCAAACAATACACTACCATATACACTGTCTTCAAACAATATAATAACATACTACAAGTTGCCTATTTTAAGTTCCGTACAATGCAGCTATATAACGCTCCTACAAAATGATGTTGAGATAAGCTTTATTCTAAATTTCATCTACAGACTTAACAAAAAGGTGACGACGGTTCTACGTTGATCAGTCGTACCCTTCAAAGACATTTGTTAGTAGGGTTTTGGGGATCACTTTACCAACCTTTTGAGGATCCAGACACACATTTTGTACATTATACTTTACCAAAGTTCAATTCTGTCTATACATATACTTTGACAGCACAAACTAGATTTACTCTTGACAGTTCAAGTCAGTTGCTTTATAAATGTTTGCTTAGCTATAAGCAAATGAGAATCTCACTTTAACAAATTGATCATGATCCAGGGCGATCAGAATATCATAAAGGCTCTAATTGACACTACACACTATCAATAAGTTATTAGATACCAAATCTCACTAGTGCAGAAAAATTAAAAAAAAAAAAAGAGCATTCATACATAGATCATCAATATTTCGATATAGATTAGATTTACAGTACTATTTTAATAAGTCAGTGTCGTATAACCGTGACACTACTGCAGGCGACAATGCAAGACGAACACCTCGGAAACTAGAACCAAAACATTGGAGACCAAGTTAGAAGTCAGGAGACAATGAGGTGAAATAAACGAACGGGTGTCTAGCAATAAAACTAGTTTCAAACGATTCAATCTATAAGCTGAAAGGTGTCCCCCCCCCCCCCCCCCCCAAACTGAGCCAGGAGGTGGTGACCTCGAACTCGAATACACAAAATATAGAAATTAGGCAATAAAAACATTTGAAAAAAAGAAAACTTTAAAAGAAAATGTCAAGACGATGAAACAAATTAAAAACATACAATACAAGCTTGACGTAATGATCAAGTCAAACTGTGTATTAACCAGATTAGAGACGGGTGACAAGGCAGCAAGTTGACAGTGACATAAACACATGACACTGACACAAACACATGACAATCTGTCAACAGACAAAGACAACGAGAGGAAATGATTTCTTAGTTTAAAAAAAAGGAACAGAAAAAAAAACTTTGAAGGTAAAAAAAAAATGTCCTTGACTGACAACCCTGATGTGTGTTCTTCAATGACTGTCTAGAAAGAGGTCGATATACCAAGTGACTTAAGTTCATCGCCCCGGACAGTGAAGGGCATCAATGGACACGTTGTTGTGACCCCTTCGCCTTGTCAACGGAACCTAGACATCAAAAAATAGCAGGAGAAACAGTCTCGTCTGACGTCAACCTTGTTTCCGTGGAGTTTGTACTTAGCACCAACAATCCTAGCCAACTTGTTTCTAGGGAGTTTGTACTTAGCACCAACAATCCTAGCCAAATTGTTTCTAGGGAGTTTGTACTTAGCACCACCAACAATCCTAGCCAACTTGTTTCTAGGGAAGTGGAAGGGATAGTTTATGAACTTACAGAAGAGAAAGAAGGATGACATTAAAGACTTCACCGGCATATCCTTCACTCAAATAGAGTACGTCGCATGAGAATTTGAGGTACGCAGTAAATGTTGTCAAGAAGCAAAAAACCAACTACACAATACTTTATTAATAAAACGTTTTCTTCAAGAGTTGTGTTTTGTGCAATCTTTTTGAACCACTACTGCTAATCAAACAAAGAAATAGAAGTTTTGTGACCCAAACACTGAACGTCTGTAGGTCACACTTAGGTCTTACCACGTGCCAAGAGAATTCACACAGTGTTATTATTTACATACCACCCAAGACTTATCTTCCTTTAGATTAGTATATTTTCTATATAAACACAAACTTAATTAATAACTAGCTAATTGCTTGATTTTTTAATTTATTGATTCGTGCGTTGTCATCGAGATTTTTTGTGATTTGTGATTTTGGGCACATCGGCACAATTTAGGCCATGTCGTGCCTGCAGTCCCTCAAGGGCCACTCTCCCTCCACACAGCAAAGGCCAAATTCCATACAGTCAAATCATTAAAATCAAGGTCTATTCACAGTTAAAATAGTAGAGGTAGTAAAAATTTAATAATTTGGTAAAAATCTAATGTAAATAGTACATGTCTACAGAATTCATAAATCAGATCTTCGTAGACAACCCCACTTCCCGGATAAAGCCCAGTACCTTCCCAGGGTCGACATTATTGAATAGTGTTTTTAAATTAGTGGCTCTAAAATATTTTTCCCTGACATCCTGGTATCTGGGGCAGTCGATGAGGATATGTTCCACGGTGAGGCGAGAGTCACAATACTCACAAAGTGGGGGCTCTTCTTTCTTCAGCACAAAAGAGTGCGTGATGTAGGTGTGGCCAATCCTAAGTCTGGACATGGTCGTGCTACCACGCCTTGTCAGACCCTTAGATGTGGACCGCCACCTGACATCCGCCACAATCTGCCTGAGTTTATTGTGAGTCTCAGCCTCCCATCGGTCCTGCCACTCTTGGTAGATGGCAGAGGCAATACTTTGTCTCAGGTCTGAGCAGGGAATTTGAGTTCCTGACACCGCATGATTTAGGGCTCTCTTTGCTTCTCTGTCTGCGGCTTCGTTTCCCTCAATGCCCACATGGGAGGGGACCCAGATGAAGGTGACATCCGTATGGTCGGCTGTTATTTGGTCCAACAGCTTCAGGCTCTTATGTACCAGTGGAATGTCAGTCTTCATCCGCCCCAAAGCTTGCAATGCAGATTTGGAGTCGGAGCAGATTATAAATTTCCTCCTTTCTGATGCTTTGACGGCCATAAGTGCAAGCGATATTGCATGCAATTCGGCCGTAAAGATGGAGCAGCCACACGCGACCTTTCCATCCATTTTGGATCCGTCTGTGTAGATGGTGCCACAATCTCCGTAGCTCTCTTGCAGTTCCCTAAAGTGGACTTGTAGTATGCTTGGGTCTGTATTTTCTTTTTTGAAATTAAGGAGGGATAAATTTAATTTGGGTTTATTCATTAGCCAAGGAGGATTCTGAGGGGTTTCTATTTTAGAGATTTGGTTAATGGGTGGAGTTAAATTTTGGATGGGTTCTCTCATTCGAAGACCTAACGGCTGTATGACGTTAGGCCTTCGATTGTATAATTCTACCTCTGTGGGGTTAAATATGGAATCGAAAGCAGGGTTCGTAGGGTTGGATTTTAGCTTGACTATATACTGCATTGCAAGCTTTTTCATTCTTATATCCATGGGGAGTTCTCCAGCCTCCACATGGAGGCTTGGGATAGGTGATGTACGAAACGCGCCGAGACAGAGACGCAGGGCAGCATTTTGTATTGGTTCCAGTATTTTTAGGTACGACTTCCTTGCTGCTCCATATATTATGGATCCGTAGTCTAGCTTGGATCGAATTAGACTCCGATATAGCAGCAGCAAAGTATCTCTGTCAGCTCCCCAGTCCGTATGGCTGAGCACTCTAAGTATGTTTAATGACTTTTGGCATTTTCTCTTAAGTTCCTTAATGTGGGGGAGAAAATTAAATTTGGAATCTAGAGTGAGGCCTAAAAATTTTGTAGTTTTCACGACAGGGATCTTCTTTTTGTGTTTAGATAGTTCAGGGTCTGGGTGGAGTCCCCTTAAATTACAAAAATGCATACTAACTGTTTTGGAGTCCGAAAATTTAAAACCATTATCGTTTGCCCAATTTTGAATTTTGTTTAAACATAACTGTAATTTTCTTTCTAGGGTGTTCATGTTTTTCCCATAAGTAAAAATGACAAAGTCATCAACATACAAAGAGCACTCTATGCCAGGGGACAGAGCATTTATGATGCTATTTATTTTAATGATGAACAGGGTGACTGACAGAATGCTGCCCTGGGGTACACCCATTTCCTGGTCATGAGTGTCAGAAGTGGTGTTGCCCACTCGAACCTGAAATTTTCGGTCTTTCAGGAATTCCCCCACAAAACGGGGAAGATGTCCCTTAAGCCCCATAAGCTCCAGGTCACGTAGAATGCCATGTTTCCAGGTTGTGTCATAGGCCTTTTCTATATCGAAGAATACAGCTACTAGATGTTCTCTTCTGAGTAATGCATTTCTGATACAAGCTTCCAGCCTTACCAGGTGGTCAGTTGTTGTCCGCCCTTGCCGGAATCCGCACTGGTAGTTAGAGATCACTTTGTTCCTCTCCAGGTACCAGACCAGCCTACTGTTAATCATTCTTTCCATGGTTTTGCAGATGCAGCTTGTTAGTGCTATTGGTCGATAGTTAGCTGGGTCAGAGCCATCTCTTCCCGGTTTAGGTATCGGTATAACTGTGGCTTTCCTCCAGCTGTTTGGGAAAGCGCCTGTTTGCCACACACAGTTATAGACCCCTAGCAGGACTGCCAATGAGGGTTCGGGAAGGTGCTTGAGGAACTGGTAATGGATTTCATCTTCTCCAGGCGCTGTGTCATGTGACTTGTCTAGCGATTCCCTCAGTTCCTCAAGCGAGAACGGTTTGTTGTAGTCTTCATTGTTTTCTGATCTGAAATCAATGGAGTGTCTTTCCTCCCTGGTTTTGACTTTTTGAAACTCTGGCGTGTAATGTGCAGTGGATGACTTTTCTGCTATTGAGGATGCAAGGCAGTCAGCTATTTCTCTGGGGGACGTGACAGTTCGTCCTTGGTTTTTCAGATGCCCTATTGCATTTGATTCTTTCCCTTTGATTCGCCTTACTGCCTTCCAGACCGCTCTAGCAGAAGTTTTGGCATCCAGACTGCCGACAAAACTTCTCCAAGAATTCCTTTTGGCTGACCGTATGGTTTGTCTAGCCTTTGCTCTAGCTATTCTGAATAGCTTTAGGTTTTCCTGGGATGGATTTTTTATAAATGCAGCCAGTCGTTTTTTCCTATCGCCAATAGCACTTTTGCAGGCTGTATCAAACCATGGTTTGCTAGGCCGTTTTGGATTTGCGGAGGTTAGGGGGACAACTTTCCTGGCTATACTAAGTAGCTTGCTAGCAAAGGTATCAGCTGGGTTCTGTTCATCGAGGATATTTTCTGTAATATCCTCTGAGCATCTTTTTTGGAATTGTTCCCAATCGGCCTTATTCAGTTTCCACCGCTGAGGTCGTCCCAATGAGGGGAGATTGTTAGCAATGATGATTGGGAAGTGATCACTTCCCCGTAGATCATTGCTAACTGACCATTTAAAGTCGTCCAGAAGTCCAGGGACGCATACGGTGAGGTCAATGCATGTTAGAGATCCAGTTCCTGGGTGCAAGTAGGTCGGTGATGCATCATTAAGTATGCATAAATCATGTTGGAGGAAGATATCCTCCAGCATACGGCCTCTTGTGTCGGTATTGTTGGATCCCCACATGGTGTTATGGGCATTGAAATCCCCAAGGATTATGTGAGGCCGGGGGAGTTGTTTCAATAGGTCCTCCATGTCTGTTTGGTTTAATGGAGCGCCTGGTGGTAGATACAGGCTGCAGCAAGTGATAACCTTGTGAAGGGTTATCCTAGCTGCTACGGCCTGTAGAGTGGTCTGTAGTTCTACCCTCTCATGGGGGATGCTATCCTTCACAAGGATACAGACTCCACCTGATGCTCTCTGCATCCTCAACATTCTTGCTGTAAGCACTGTAGCTTCGGTAGCTGATGCTATCTTTCAGAAATGTTTCCTGTAGGCAGACAGCTACAGGAGTCTCAGAGTCCATCAGTAGCTGCATTTCCTCATAATTGGCCTTGAGGCCTCTGCAATTCCACTGTACAATTCTGGAATCCATGGCTTATTCTAGATGGCCTACTTGGAGCTATTTGGCTTTGGGAGGCCCCCGGAGGGGTTTCCCTTAATTCCAGTGACCTTGGTATTTTTATTCTTGGGTTTGGATGGAGAGGAGGACAACCCCCTTTTGGGGGAAGTCTTTCTCTCTGGAGAGGGGAGATCCCTCTGGTTAGAGCGGAGGTTATTTCCTCCTCGCTCACCTCGGGCATCCTCTCCGCTTTGATTTCTCCCCTTAGGGAGTTGGTCAACCTCTAATTCGGTAGAGGCTGGGGTGTCTGACTGGTTTCTCTGAGGAGAACCTGTGTCAGACATGATGTCTTCGGGTTCTCCCGGAGTATTGGTTTTGACTAGCTGCTCAGTCTCCATGCTCTCATCAGCGAGCACAGAGAACCTGTTCTTTAGCATGACAACAGGGCTTTCTTGTTTCTTCCAAGGTGTGTTCTTTGGCGGTGTTTTCTTCTGAGTTGGAGGAGGAGGAGGGGGTGGTGGGGTCAATGTGTCCGTCTGTGTGGCTATGGATCTTCCTATCTTAGCAACAGCCTGGGCATAGGTCTTTGTCAAGCCGAATTGGCCCTTGGGTAGGGCCAATACAGCCGATTTCGCCTGGCTGAAGGTACATCCATTTCTTGCCTTGTACTCCTGCACGGCAACCTCCTGTTTCCACACAGGGCAGTCCTTGGAGTAGGCTGAGTGGCCAGCGTGACAGTTTGGGCATTTGAACTGGGCTGTGCAGCCCTTGTCCTCATGACCTTCTCCAGCACATCTGGCACACACAGTGTTCCTCTTGCAGACTGCCGCGCCGTGTCCATAACCCTGGCACTTGAAGCACCTCATGGGGTTAGGTATGTATGGCCTCACTGGAACTCGTAGGTATCCTGCCTTCACATACTCTGGCGGTGTCCTAGTTCCAAATGTGAGGATAATAGTGGCGGTTTTGACCTCCTCACCATCCCTGTGCCTGGTAATGCGCCGGGCATGGGTGACTCCTTCAATGCCCTCCACTACTTCCTTCTCGGAACATTCCAGTAGGTCCCTAGAGCTGATTACACCTCTGCTGGTGTTCAGACTCTTGTGTGGCATGACTTCCACTTGGAGATCACAGAGTCTTCTGCATCTTAAAAGCCCATCAGAGTGTATCTTGCTATCAACTTCTACTAGAAGTTCCAAAGACTTGTGTAGCTTAGACACACTCTTGGGCTCTCCCACTACTGACTTAAGTCCCTTGTAGATGACAAAAGGGCTCATCTTTGTCAGACTTTTCCCCTCCTCTGTGCACCTAACCACCAGAAATGATGGCCAGGTAGCACAGCTTTTTGTGGCCTCCTCCTTTCTGTCCTCAATACGGCGTCTCTTGCCCAGACATAGGTCTGGGGCAAGTAGTTTTTTTGAAGTTTTTTTTTCCATAGGTGTTATTTATTAGTTCGGCACATGTGCTCCCCACCCGCCATCGAGTCCAACAAGGGGACGGGCCATTCGGAAGTCCAGAATGAGCCCGCCAGGGCTACACATGTGCTATACTCAGTCAGCTACTGCATCGGACATGTGCCCGATACAGTAGCTCCCTGATTGACCCTCCAGCCACCGCCCTCCAGCATAGGTCGAAGACCTATGCTGGTAGCTCGGCATGACCAGCCGGTTGACCCAGAGCGGGCCATCTGGGCCTCAGGTCTAGGGGAACTTGGAGCCAAAGTATTGTGTTGTGGTGGTTTATCCTCAGATAGCCACCACTCAAACACCAGTATCTCTTTATCCCCCCTTACCCGTCGCAGTCCACGGCAAACGGACTGGTCTAGGACGTAGTGAGATATTTAGAGATAAGGAGACAGAGTGATGATCAATGAAGGCAGATTGAGGAAAGGAGGAGGCAGACACAATGATAGAAAAGAAGTAGAGCACTTTTGAGCTCCGAAAGTGCTAAGGAAAGAGGAGCGCAGTTTAACGTCATGTCTCGGGACGGCGTTGTCATCGAGTATGCAAAATTTGATGACTATTGGATGAGTAGAAGTGGCCGAAAAATCGATTGCAAAAATCCATACAGAGTGTTTTGATAAGCGTTGTAAAATTGAAGGGGGGGGGGGCGTCTAAAGTGAAAGGTAGAAATCAATCTCTGCAGTTCAATATATTTTATAAGCATTGAACCAGTATAATACTGTGTGGGCTTCTTTCTGGTGGACAGAGGACCAGGACTAAACTGTAAAAAGTGACGTCACACTACCGCCAGTTACGTGGGGTCAAATGGTGACGTTCTACTAACGGGAAGCCAGTGTAAGACGTCACAGTGGGACAGTCTGGAAACAGGAAAACTCACTTCACTGGGACAAGCTTCAAAAGGATTCTTTAATCCACTTTGTCGTCTCCGGGACCCGCACCCCAGGAAACCCTTTTCCTTACCATTGATGTGTGTGTGTGTGTTTACCGCAGGCAGAGATAATGAGACTGAGACAGACAACTTTTTTTGTTTTGGGGGGGGGGATGTGTTCACACATCATTCTGATATCTTAGTTTCAAGCTGTGACAATTTGTATGGAATTACAGATGTCAATTTGTCTAGATGTCAAGATGTCAATAGGTCGATGCCATAACCAGCTATGACGTCATGGGTTTAGGAAAAGATATGGCAAACAACAAAAAAAATTGAAATGTTTCGTGATGTAACTTCCGCTTTGACATAAAGCGTACGGCCAGTTTGGACTTGCTGTCTTGCATCTCGTTAGGTCAGGTTAGCTTTGACATCGCTACGGAGTGTGTGCGTGTTTCTGATGTAACAGTGGGTTAGGCTGGGCGGATGGTTTAGTTGTGAGGGCTGAATAGATTCTGATGTAACCACGGGGAGGTCTGTCGTAGTTAAGGTTATAACTAAGGGGGGGGGGGTGCAAAGTTGAGGAGAAGGAAACAAGCGAGAGACGAGTGCATTCTCTCTTGTTTCAATTTAGTTTGTTTCATGTGTGTTTCCAGTAGGGTTCTACAAACAACTACACAGACGTTGAAAGCTTTGTATATTTGTGAATGAAAGTTACACCCAGTTTTGTTTCC
This sequence comes from Biomphalaria pfeifferi, assembly GCA_030265305.1. Lineage (NCBI taxonomy): Eukaryota > Metazoa > Mollusca > Gastropoda > Planorbidae > Biomphalaria > Biomphalaria pfeifferi. The sequence goes on along the minus strand of JASAOG010000016.1, from coordinate 1,578,176 downwards.
AAAAGACGTCTGTTCAAGTTTTATTTAAGTTCAGACTGAAGAACACAATACACCCCTCAACAGTTTAGTTGTACTAGATGTTTGAAGCTACAAACCAACGACCGAATATCAACAGACATAATGCATCTTTCTTGGTAGATTCAAGTTTAAAGGTAAATTTGGATTTGACATACTACATATAACATATACATATATTAATCAAATGGAAGATTTCTCAGCTTCCAACAGATATGGGTAGACAAAAGTTTGAAAAATTGACCAGGTCAGGTCTATCGTCAAGATAGCAGTTAAACATTTTCTCACACGAGTTTCAAAATCTGGCAAATTGATAACGATTTGTAAATGCTATTAAATATAGCACACCAATAATCACTTTAACAGTTTGTTAACTTCTGGTGACAATGTCCTAAACGTAGTAGATATGTTAGACCGGAATGAAATGACAGACAAAACAGCATAAACAACATAAAACACTCATTATCAAGAGAGATCAGAACTCGACAAGTTTTCCCATCTTGCACTGTGTCCTTGTGAACGTCCAGGTTCCGCACACCCCAGGTACGCTGTTCTGCCTCATCGTGGCACCTGGGTGGAAACGGCTACTTGATGGGGTAGCTAGGCTAAATGAATGGCGAAACATAACTCCCGTGGGGATGCCCACGGGTAGACGAGAGTTTACCCCTTGCACGGGCGGGGCTGTAAAAAAGTCCCCACGAGCACGTCCCACATCCATGCGCTGTTCCTCAAAGGGACCGTTACATAAATGGCGGGTCCCGCACAGTTAGCTTGGTACAACGAAGGAAAATGGCGGAGGCTCCCGATGTCCTCGGCCTTCGGCCATGTGCAGCCAAGCATGCGTCGGGGCCAAAGGCATTGGAAACAGCGATGCTTTACATAGGCATTGACTCGGGTCTCTCTCAGACAGAACTGTGTTCACACAGGTTTGTTATTTTTTACTGTTTCAGCTGGACTACCAAACAGGGTTTTTTTTCAAACTTAGAGCTCGAAGAGCCTTCGGCTCAGCTCTTAGACATCAAGCGGTTCCGCACACTGACCATGTAACAGAGATCGATCCCTTTCTACTCAAACCTCGAGGTAACGTCTCACGTCAACACTTGTCGCCCGTAAGGTTATCGAAGGAGAGTAAAATGTCACATTGATTTGTTCGGTTACTTCCCTTTCCCCTGTTCTGGCCAGTTCAGCAATTTAAAAGGCCTCAAAAGTTATTGGTGATATCCCAACTAGAATCGAATGAATTGAAGACGAGGAAGTGAATGACATACATGCGCTTGATGACCCTTGAGTCCACAACAGACAAGGGGAGAGGAATAAACTGTTCGCCAATTGTCAACAACAATTGGAAAAGGATTTTGTTCCTCATGCATAGAGAGAATTTGTGACAATTAGCTGAGACCGTTTCTTTAAACCAGGGACGTAACTGTTGTTTCTGACATGGGAAGTAAGACAGAAGGCGGGAATTCAGAGAGAAAAAAAGAAAAGAAATTCTATTTGGAATCTCACTTCAGCTTCCAATTTCATTGAAATCCTGTTACAATTTTGATAAAAATGGCGAACGAAAGTCATGATGCCAGATGACCTCAGAATGACGTCCTTTACCCCTTCATGCTCAGATTTTATTAACTAGCGACATTCAACAGTAATTTGAAAGTCTAGATTGTTAAGCTGTAATAGATGGAGAGAGATTTATGATTATGCCGTGTGGCGGTTTAGCGGGTTTTGAGCTCAGACAAACCACATGTTTCACTAAATAAAATAAACACATTAAGTTACGCCTTTTCAAAACTTTTTTTTGTAGATTCGTGTACCTTCTTCGCTCTCGTGTCTATGTCTAACATGTTCTCTTGCGACAATAGCCTGCCCTATGTTTGTTAACAGCGCCATAGACATTAAACTAATAATAATAATAATAATAATAATAATAGCTGAAATCGAAAAACAAAAGAAATATGGGAACCTAGGCTTGAAGATAAAGCCTTTATGGAAGTTTATCCAAAATAACAATATACCCCATTGTTATATCAATCGAGGGGATAATAACAACTGACCTCACAGATACCTTCAAAGTCCTCAACATTCCTGTCAGAGGGCGGTACCGCTGCGGACCTGTCACATCACCAGTAAATTCGTCAGTGGAAACTGATGAAGGGACTACAATGAACTTTGTTTCTCTTCAACAAAACTCGACCCTGGTAGTGCCAAGAAGGACTACTCGTTTGTTTCTAACATAAAACACTACAACTATTACTAATACTTTTATGAAGGGAATTTGATGAAGGAGAATGTGTGCACTAACACTGGAAAGAAAAAAAACACATTTTCGAGTTTTTTTTTTTGTCAGACAATCAACTGAGTAGTCTCCCCTAGTCAGTCTATTCTATCCAGACCATGAACCATGGATTCAGATCTACAAATAGCTTCAAAAAGAAGGGAAAAACAATCGACAGTGGACAGAATGCGCTGAAACAAAAACGAATGAGCCGCCATTTCCGGCCACTGGTCAAGCTTTTTGTTTTTCGTTGTGGAGAGTCCATTAATTCTTCTCACGCTCCGGTCCAAGACACACCTTCCCAAGATCCCTCATGGACTGTCCTGGCGGTCAGGGGAATCAGCAGAGAATACACAACACACACACACATCAATCAAATAAAATAGCATACATACACACACACTGACAAAAAAGAAGGGGTTAAAAAATAAAATCCCAAAGCCATTTCCTTCTTGGTACCAGTCCAGACTGACATACAAATCAATTGTCAAGGGCACCACCGAAAATCAATGATCACCAAAAATGAAAAAAAGAAAAAATAAGTACTCAAAATTGTGTTCGAGTAGACCTACTTAACTCTTTCCGTTATCATTTAACACGTTCTGACGGAATCAACGTTGGTATCGTCAGTTAGGAGAGAAAGAGTTAACTTGTTCACAGAGCTGAATACGTTTCTGTTTGTAATGCCCAACCAGTCTTTCAAAGCAACATGTCTTCTTTTAAACACATCTAAACAAATGTGAACTCTCAAACAATGTCACAATGCCAACTCTCTGAAGCCATTCCACAAAGTAGGATTTAAAAGAAACAAGATTTATAACAAGGATTATTTACTATCAAATATAAAAAACCATGAAAAAAAAAAAAGTTACTCTACAGAGAAGAACTAATATCTAGTAAGTCATCGCTTTAAAGATTTCACATTATATTTTTTAATGATGTCAAGAAAAGGATGTGCCTATTAATATCGGGAACAAAAGACAAAACAGTCAACCATTCAGGCCGTCACTGTAGCATCAAGAGTTGAAACATTTCGTCATTAAAACACGACTTTTTAGTTTGTTTATCACAAACTTCGTCACCATTGACTAGTAACAATCATTTTTTAAACAAGAGGACACTGGCAAAATGACAGAATAGCACCAAGTGTACATCAAATTGAGGCCAGTAGACCTAAAAAAAAAATATAAAAAAAAATGAAAATTACCTTGGATAAATCACTAATAGACTAGTAATCTGAAAGAGTACTTAAATCACTAACAGACTAGTAGACTCGCAGAATACCTTAGATAAACCACCAACATACTGGCAGAGCACCATAGTACCAACAGTACTGATAAACTCCAAGAGCACTTTAGATAAACCACCAACAGACTAGAAGACTCACAGAGTACCTTAGACGAACCATTAGCAGACTTGACTATATCCCTTGATTGGACTATGTAACAAAGGCTGACACTTCGGGAGAAATCAACGAGCCGCGAGACAGATGAACCATTCAAAGAATCAATTGAGCGATAACTCAACACCCCCCCCCTAACCTCCCCCTCCCAATACACACAGAGTTGAAAAAGGAAAGGGAGGACAATCTGCTCGATTCTAAAAAAAAAACAAAAAAAAAAACAGTTTTGGTGAGACGAATGGTAGTGGCACTTTCATAGAGTTAATGGTCAGTTGGAGAGAAGCTTGATGGAAAAAAGCCAGATTGAGCAAGTGTTCCTCTCTTGACTAGCAGACACCAAAATGACAGACCATACATTACATAGACCAGAACTGAGAGGTGATGTAACCCAGAACTAGTTTCCCCCAACTTTAAAGATTAGCTTTCATTTCCTCCTGATCCAAATGTAGTCTCCTAAACATTTCAATATGATCGAAATTGTCCATCTGATCGGAAAGGGGGGGGGGGTAGCTTTTTACCCGCTGTCCCGCCCCTGCTCGGTAATAGAACCAGACAATAACACAATTTCGTTTATCGATCATTTTCGATACATACTTTCTTATAGCATGGCTAGTCACGTGGCCTACTGGCGTCAATCATTTAACTGAACAACAGCAGATGTTGTATCTTGTTTCTTTCTCCCCCCCCCCCCCCCCCCAAAAAAAAAAAAAGCTTGAATCGCTACTGTGTATAGTGTATACCTTAAAATATGCGTTACATGTCAATTATATTTGTTTCAATATTAATGTAAAAACACTTGATTGTTTTCCCCAAGACAAAATTCGGCCTAATAAACGCTTACAGCCAAGTACTACGTCATACGTTGTCTATGCTACTACATAAGCAACATACATTTAAACATTGATTCCGATATTTATATTTTCAGTGAAGAAGAGCACTTCCTGTCCCACTTGCAGAAACATTGTCGTCTCATTGTCTACATCTAATTCATAGAGCTTTTATTGATAACTTTAGAAATACACACGCTTAGGAATAAAGAGGATGCTTTCCGTTTAAAAAATAAAACAAACAAAAAAACTCTCTGGCTATTCTAAAACAAACTGACAACAATCTAGAATCTCTTGCTATTCTGACAAAAGTGTTGATTTCCTGTGAAAAAAGCTGCCAACTCCACCCTCTCCAGCTCACACGTTTGTCGACTCAAAGAATGAAGGAAACTCCCAATGTCCAAGGAGTCAATAGTGATCTGTTAAAAATTAACGTTTGATTTGAATTGCAGACAAGCTGGGGGAGGGCTGGATGGAGTGGGGGATGGGGTAAGATCGATTCTGGAGGCCTTAGTCTCTGGTCAACTCAAAGCAATTTCCATACAGACACGTGAGAATCCAGGTCCGGTGTTTGCAGAGCTATGGATTTAAAATGTGATCTCAGAGCGACTAAATACATGCGGCTATATGCACTAGCAATGGCAGGGTTAGAAGAATAGGATAAATCCATAAAGCCACAGACAAAAAGACTTCAGATGGACAAAGCATACACTATTGTAAATAACATTCACTAGGGTGACACAGAGTTTAAACACTAGCGCGATAAGGGAAGATAAACTAGAATTCACTTTTTATAATATTTACTTTTTTGTTTGTTTCGTTACTCATTAAAATTTTAATTATTATTTTGTCTTCATCTACTAGTGGGATCAATGTTACGAAACCTAACGACATTCTGTTGGAAACAAAGATACCGATCCTCGTAAAGATACAGACATACAGGAAGACATCTTGATAGTAAGACATCTCATTTCCCAAAAAGAAACAAAATACACACACACACACACACAAAACTCTCTTCCTCACTGCTGACACCAATGTAAATAACGACATTTACGCCCATAATTTCACGTGCTGTACAGTCAGATGAACGATAAACAATGGCCACTGTATCGATTCATTGACATTTCGAGGCTAGTGCCAGACGCTATGGCCGGAGAGACGCTATGATCGTACTTACATCAGGCGATGAGACTTGACGATCATACGTGCAGCCATGCCAGCGTTATTCTTAAATCGTATGCTGGACATTACAAAGGCCCGTAATTTGACCCGTTGTATTTCAAGTATGTTCGCAGGACACAGCTGACAGACAGTTAATGGGCTAAATAAAGAAGTCGGGAGCTGAAACAGCTAAGATAATAACGTCTCTACCAGAGGTGGGGAAAAAAAGGTAAAACGGATATATTTACGTTTTCCAAAAATGAGAGGTTTTCAGTGAATGCAATTATACTGTGGTGGCTTCGTAGACTCGAGTAATAAAATGAGCTTATATGTGATGGAATCAATGGTCGCCGATAATTGTTGGCCCTATAGCCTTTTGTGTTCGGCAGATAAGAAATATGTGCTACATTCACTTATGTTCGACAAATACCAGTATTAAAACCCAAACCAGTATGTTTATTTTTAGCTCACGCCTGAAAGATTAAGTATTTCAATATCCTTTCTATATTACTGACCACATAGATAATTATATCCAATTGATATAGTGTGTAAAAAATAAAATAAAAAGAAACTAATGAGCTGTCTGGACGCGTACACTAGTGGAAAATCGCCAGGGCCCGAAATGAACTGAAAAGTACCAAGGCCCAAATAGAAAACACTTAGGGACAACGTCAACAGATGTTATGGACAGTTTATTGTTTCTAAGGTATGTAAGTATAATCAGTAGAGATGCTCAGTGGCGTGTCTCTCTAATAGAAGGCGGGAGGAAAGTGAAGACAAAAATTACATTAATATTCTGTCTTTACAGCGACCTACTGGGGAGATCTATTATTGTTTTATCTTTACAGCGACCTACTGGGGAGATCTATTATTGTTTTATCTTTACAGCGACCTACTGGGGAGATCTATTATTGTTTTATCTTTACAGCGACCTACTGGGGAGATCTATTATTGTTTTATCTTTACAGCGACCTACTGGGGAGATCTATTATTGTTTTATCTTTACAGCGACCTACTGGGGAGATCTATTATTGTTTTATCTTTACAGCGACCTACTGGAAAGATCTATTATGGTTTTATCTTTACAGCGACCTACTGGAAAGATCTATTATGGTTTTATCTTTACAGCGACCTACTGGAAAGATCTATTATTGTTTTATCTATGCAGCGACCTACTGGAAAGATCTAATATTGTTTTATCTATGCAGCGACCTACTAGAAAGATCTATTATTGTTTTATCTATGCAGCGACCTACTGGAAAGATCTATTATTGTTTTATCTATGCAGCGACCTACTGGAAAGATCTATTATTGTTTTATCTATGCAGCGACCTAGGGGAACACACATTATTATTTTATCTATGCAGCGACCTACTGGGAACATGCGTTATTACTGTCTCTCTGGCGACCTACTGGGAGCATATATTATTATTCATTATTAACAACGTAGTTAGGATAAAATCTAGTTATAAACATTTTTAATCTTCACGTACACAATGTGAGTATTGACCTTTCTAAAATCTTTTTCTTTTCAATTGATAATGTGCACATTAATTATTTCCAATATGAAGCAGTAAATGCTCATTTCAATTAGCGATCGTTAAGTAATTACAATGCCCCCATACCATATGAAATATGAACAGCAAAAGTATTACACACCTAAACGCGGTTGTACCTTGACTACATATCACGATAGTCACTTCAATAGTGGACGTCTGGCCGCTCTCCAAACTGATGTATTCATCGCAAGAGACCAACGTTTGTTTCTCGAGCAACTAGGAACGGAATGAAAGTCACTCGTTTGAACGAATCTTTCGACGTTTGACTCAGTAACAGAGTACTAGGGGAGAGAAAGTCACTCGTTTGAACGAACCGAATCTTTCGACGTTTAACTCAGTAACAAAGTACTAGGGGAGAGAAAGCTTTGAAAAAAAAAAAAATCTACTCGGGGAAAAAATCAATTTTCAGAAACAGCCAATAGTTCATTTCAAGGAATCACTGACAAGACGTTGTAGCAGATTTTAACACTGTTTCTTCCGGACCGGGGGGGGGGGGGGGAGGGAGAGAGAATCGGGGATACTAAAAAAAAGCTAGGGAGGGGGGGAGGACTTATGGTAAACAATGGACTTAGAATGTATGGAGCTAAAATGTTTGCAATGAAGAAGTTGTCACCCCGGCTATGGAGTGTGTTTCCAAGTTCACGACGAGGCGAGGGCGCATTTTTTGGTAGTGTAGAACGATGCAACCATAGGAGTGTCTGGCGTCATTCAACTGGTAATATAAGTGGAGGGAAAACAAAATCAGAGACGTAAGAGAGCGTATGTGCATTGCAGTGAGTTAAGATTTTGTCTTAAAGAAATTCTATTTTGTTAATATTACAGGTAGATCTCAAGTTGAATTTGTGTGCATAATAAAAAGTTATATTTGAGTTTTTGTTCTTCATACAAAAAAAAATAAAAAATATCACACGCCAACATTGGTTTGGTTGCACTAGATGTTTGGAGCTACAACCCAACGACTTGCGAGTAACACCCGGAACGACTGACAAAGTTAAATCATGCGCGCGCTCGCTCGCACGCACGCACGCACACACACACACACACACACACACACACACAAAACCTTGGCTTGGCCACTTGCTGTGAGAGGGAAAAAAAATGAAGGAGGTGTGTGGATTCCAGAATTAGCTATTCCTTTCTTGAGACCTTCCTGTCAACACTTAAAGGGATGCCCAAGATCCCAGGCAGTTTAGAGCGTAAGGTAGAGTTAGGCCTCTTACATTTCTTTCAAATTAAACTTTTTTTTTATGTAGAGAGAAATGAAGAAACAAGAGACGGACAGACAGACAGAGAATTATGAAAGACAAGTGTTTTTCAGGCAGAGTGAGAGGAAGAGAGAAAGAAAGCAAGAAGTAGTGAAAGAGAGAGAGAGAGAGAGAGAGAAAGAGAAATTAGGGAAACTTTAGGACGTCAAGAAAAAAAAAGCTCTGCGATTGGAAGTATTTTGTATTAATTGTTTTTGTTTAGCGCAACTTTCATGTTTGTGGTATGCGGTCATATCATGTTTGTGGAAAGTCTATCGAGGCGGAGTATCTAGGAGAAGGTTTCCGTGCAGCCTTTTCATAAGCAATTAAAGAAAAAAAAAGGAAAGCAGCTCGAGTCTGAATTCAAACTCGAGTCTAAACGATGGAACGCCGACATGCTAGCCACTGGGCTATTAAAGTACAGGTAGAAGGTTTTTTTAATCCATTGTTCCATATATTTTTTTTATTCTCAACACAGGGTTAATTTCCAATTAGTTTTTTTACATTTTTTATATTATAAAAAACAAAACTTCTAAAGCAAAACTAAATGATTAGCTAATTGGTTCATTTTTTAAAATTCATATATTGTCATCGACGATGAATAATTGTGCAAAATTTGAAATTGATTGGTAAATGGGAAGTGGCAGAAATAACGTGTAAAAGATTCCACCAAGACGGACAAAGTGAATATAAACTTTGTAGAAAAAAAATTTGGAACACGAATATTTATCAATCATGCAATCGTGACCTCAAAATCTTTGCCGTGAGATTAATAAAGGCTTCATGGGTAAGAATTGTCATTCTAGTTTCGTTAGCACAATACATGGTGAGAGAGTAGTTTTATTGAAACTCCTCTACACTATATACAAAAAACGCCAACTAGTTCTTATCAATCTCTGATTAATCTAAAAAGAGTGTTGGAACGCTGCCTTTGTTTTGGGGGCTCGTCATTAGCCAACTCTGTCTCCCAGAGCCCACAAATAAGATGCCAGCACGCAGCCCTGAGCCCATCAACAAGCAAGAGAAGAGAACTCATGGAGGAGCTGGATGGAAGAAAAAGTTGAAGAAATGGCCAACCAATAGATTATAATGCAACAAGGAAGAGAGAATCGAACGGAATGAACTTTTTGTTTCTGCTAAATGTTGTCTCCCTTATTTCTCTCTTCTATTCTTCGCTATTTTCTTTTTTTCTTGTCGCACTTGCTTCCTGTAAATACATTCCATTAGCAAATGTGGTGAAAGGAATTAGATTTACTTGGAGAATACACGGTTGAACCCTGAATTGGAAATGTCAATTAGCTGCTAGTATTGAATGAACTCATTCAATTCAAAATGTTTAACCCAGGCCATTCTAAAAGACCGCCTGTGTAACAATAGGATTAGTGTGGCAGCTTCTCTACCCCCAAATTAATGAGATATGTGCCATGTGCACTACGTCACTGTTTTAAGAGTAATACGTAAACGTGAGTAGTTTCGAATATGGGAAATGCATTATGATAGAAGCTGTTTGTATGTTTGTGGATACATGCAATTGTCGGTGGTTGTTGCTTAGAATTAACGTTAAAGATATTGGTTTTAAGAAAGGTTTATAGTTAGAACGTATCTTGGTATTTGATGTAGCGTAGTTATTTGGCTTGGGATGTGATATTTATTTCGCTTGTGGATCTGGCATTTATTTAGCTTGGGAATGTGGTGTTTGTTTAAATTGCGGATGTGATATTTATTTAGCTTGTGCATGTGGCGTTTATTTAGCTCGGGAATGTGGTGTGATATTTATTTAGCTTGCGGATGTGATATTTATTTAGCTTGCGGATGTGATATTTATTTAGCAAGCGGATGTGATATTTATTTAGCTTGCGGATGTGATATTTATTTAGCTTAGGGATGTGGTTTTTGTTTACCTAGGGGATGTGATATTTATTTAGCTTGTAAAAGTGTTTCGGGTTTATGCAAATATGTACATTCACATCATTGTTAGCTTTATTAGTCGATATGGCGGTCGTTTTTACAAAGCTTATATGAACTCACTGTCTGTCTGCGCCAAATGTTGAACACGTTATCCACTCCCTCCCTTAGTTTTTAGTGTTTTTTTGCCAGATTGACCACCAATGGATAACCTGCAAAGGAGCGACTTCGCAAGTCGCTTACTGAAAATTGTTACTGGTGCGGTCTGTTATCGAAACATTCTGCACCATAAATCTCATGCAGTCATTTGTCCCGATACAGTCATCAATTCGAACCATTCTTTCATCATAGCTGCAAACAAACAAGTAGTTGGGTTAAAAAAAAATAATATGCAGATTTTGAAAAGCTACAGAGGAACATTCATTCCAAAGTTATACAATCACTCAGCACAGTAGAAGAACTATGGTCACTTCTCCTTTATAAATAGTAAATGGCATGGCTAAACACCTCCCCCTCTCATGTAATGTCACGCTTTTGCCCAGAAGAACACTGTCTGGAGAATGTAAATCAACTTATTACCCTATTGCCAATGGCGCCGGAACACATAAACTAAGAAGCGAAATAGCCCCACACTTACACAGGGGACAAATCAAACCCGTTGCATATATTCATCTTCTCAAATGTATGCTCGTAAAAACATGCTTGCCCAGCACATTGCCCAATCTCGATCTGCCTACAACAGATGGCGTCTCCAATGTTACCCCACAGAGAATGCAAGGGAGAGGACTCTGGACAACAACAAAAAATTAGATTAGATTGCAAAGAAGTAGATTTAGGTATCAATTAATTGTGACGTCTACACAGAGAGTTGAGTGTGGTTGGTAGTAAGAAGATATCTCGAAAGTAGCTTGATTCAGAACATATATATTTTTTTTTTTAAGAGCCGTATTATATTTTTGTTGAAAAACAATATCTGCGAGATTATAATAATGACTCATAATCAAGCAAATGAACAATAGTAAAACTTATCTAAAAGAAAATTATTTAAAATGTAATAAATCAAAATAAAAAAACAAGATAGCCGTAATCAGTTAGAATGCAACTATAAAATAAAAAGGATTATTTTAGAATGCCATCATTTAAAAAAATACATCTAATAAATACAAACATTCCTTCGCGTATACATATATTAATCTAGTCGTGTAAGTTTTTGGAAGTAATTGATTTTCCTGGCTAAATCAGGCAACTTGTTCCATGTTCAAATGGTACTTGCGAAGATGGAGCTATTATCCTAGCATATTGAATAAGAAATGTGCCTTTCTGAATATTTTATTAGGTTGTATTTTTGATTTATAAGTTAGGATTCAGTTTTGGCTAGAAAGACATTTCCAACCAAGCTTCACGAAGACCAAATATTATTCGTACCAATAGTTTCATTAGCTACATTTTCCTAAAGTACAAAAGATGCTATTGCGATATGGACCAAATGAATACAAGCGGTTCAGGGAAATCCATTTTTACCAATGGATGAGCCTTTGTTGTGTCTTTCAGTCCACTTTACATCTGGGCAATTTCCCCCCCCCCCCCCCATCCTCTTTTTTTCCCTTCATAAAGTTGATCAAGTAACTCTAGATGAAATCATGCCAGTCAATTTAATTACGGTTTTCTCACAAGCTTCCGTACACCTTGCGCAGTCCATCATTTCCCCACATACATTTCCCGGGTAAAAAATGTGTTAGTTGATTGCCGGGAAAGTTATGGTACCGCCATAGTTTAACACTGCCTTTCAATCCCGACATCCTCATGGGTCGACTCCCAAGACATTACACTGTCGCGTCCCTAAGGTTTTTTTTTTTTTTTGTTTGTCTCTCTTCATCTTGTGGTCATGAATCAAGTTCACTGGAGGCTGAATGGAATCATTTCTGGACACGACGACATGTTGCGGAAGGGGGGGGGGGAGGAGACAACGTGCCGGTGTGTGTGGGGGGGGGGGGGGGGAGAAGATGACACATGATTGCCGGTTGTCCATCGTCGGATATAGTAACGTTACCATAGAAACATATTAGTTAGCCCCGTTATCTGTTGTGCGTTATTTACAGCATCTATGATGATAAGCTTCACACAGACACGTACACCCACACACGAACACACAGACATGCACAGACAGACACCTACAGACAAAAAGTAGAAATTTGAAACTTGTGTAGCTAATTTTAATTGGTATTTTATATGTAGCTCGTCCCCCCCCAAAAAAAAAACAAACTACTATTGTTAGTCTGCGTTTATTTGTGTGTATTTTAAACAGTCAATATAAAACCAACGTATGTACAGGCAGGTTGAAACAAAAATGACGCTTAACGGCTTATAAAACTCATTAAATTTAGCCTGGAGGCATAAAGACTCCCCTTTGTGTTTAAACGAAAATACTTATGACACTTCATACTTGGACAAGGGTTTTGGGTTTTTGACTTGTTTTCAAATAGGAAGTATATAGGTCTGTGTGTTTAGGATTAAAACGTATTCTCTACATGATTGTTAAAAGATGAATTTGTGGATTTGTTATTTTGTTTTGGGGATTAAAAGTTTAACTCTTTCTCTCCTAATTGACAATATCCACGTTGAATTGTCCCCATTAAATTAAACTAACATTTGGTTTACAACCATTAATTTGTAATGGGTAAAAAGAGTATGCCTTATCCTATAATTCTATATCAAATGTAACATAGTCTGATAACAAACAAAAAAGTTATTAAAGTTTAATTATAAAAGGATACTGAAATACAAATGAGAAAATGAATAATTCCATTAGAGATGTGGAAACTAATTACGGAGAGAAAGAGTTAATACTAGGAATTTAACATGTGTTTCTTAGTTTGGAACTTAATAAACATTATATCTTTTGTTTTAATTATGGCCCAGAACGTTAACATTTTGATTTCAATCCTTTTCAGTTTATTGAATATTTATGGTGGTATCCAATATTAGGTCTGTCTGAAACCGGAAATATAGTTCCCATACAAGGCCTCACGCCTTGCAACTGATCATCAGCGATACATTTCATCAAGCGAAGACAAATTGAGCAATGAAACAAAACGGAAATCAATGCACTACCAAAACCAAACAACAAAGCTCGACCATTTTATTGCGCCTTCAAGACGTAGGATTTATTAACATACAAAAAAAGTAGATCTAGATCCATATGCCGGGGGAAATCGCCTGCAGGATTATTTTACAGTTTTTAAGGGAATGAACTCAACGTTAGAAAGTGCATGCTGTAGTCATGTGCCAAAGTAAGTATCCAATGATTTCCCCTAGGGAAACACCTGTCGAGTTGATCATCTGTCAGTGCAAGTCTTGGAAGATGTCTCGCGCCAAGTTACATACCTCCAGTTCCTCCAGCTCAGACACAAAGAATGGCGGCCTTACTATCAAGTTGATAAATGATGGCCATTAGTAGTTCAAATGACGCCGTTGGAACTATTCTTGCGGATGTTTTTTTTTTTCTCTTTTTCTGCGTGCTAACAAAAGTGAATGGACAAGTCACAAGTCTCATTGGATTTACAGTCAATGAAGGGTAGAAACCTTACAGAATATATCGTATCATTATTTCTATTAATTAGTGTTGATGACGGTCTTTGAGCTGTAGCACAAAACTTGGTAGACAACTAAACAGCTGTAGGCGTAATAGATCTTAACTGATAATACTTGAAATAACTTGAATAACTTCCAAGTGAACAAAACTGAAGATAAATATTATCGTAATATTGACAAAATGAAGTTGATTTAACACAAAAAAAAATGTACAAGACTTTAGTAATAATATTATTTTTAACAAAATCTAACTCACTAAATAACACAACCTTTCAGTCTTACGTTCTGGAGTCGTCTGTCGTAAACCACTGTCGACACTATATTGTATTATTCAGAACCAATAGCTAGCTTATACTCACCGTCACACACTCCTTAACAATTGGCATTCTTTTTAAAGAAAAATCTATTAAGTGACTGTTGGGAAAGATCCCCATCGAGAAGCTACTGGAAGGGCCGTAATGTGACCACAAAACATGCTAAGTTTTGTAAAGGAAAGTCTACTACCAGCAGCTGGTGATGTATTTTCACCAGCGTGTTCTCTGACTAGCCAATCGATATACTCTTTGACTTTCTGCAACCAAATTTTAAACTGCTATAACAGCTAAGAGTTTCAAATGCCCGAATGAAACAAAAAAAACAAAAAACAACCTTAGTGTTCACCCAGATTCGAACTCGATTTCCTTGGATTCAGCAGTCAAATCTACAACTGAGTCACAAAATGGTTTCTTTAATGTTCAAGACATCGTGGAGCAAAGAATCCAATTGTTCACGCCAAGAGACATCACAGAAATGTTATCAAACCGATTGCTAGTAAACAACATACGACGGCCATGTTTACTTTAGAATATTGTCAAGAAGGTTGTAAATGACATAAACACTAAAGCAGCTTGATCACCGGCAAGGAACACCAGTCTGGACAGAGGTGATAAGCAACTATAAGATTGGTTGTCTGGGTGTAACTCTTGGCACTGTTAGACCTGTCCACCAGTTCTAATACGTCTGATCACGAGTCTACTAACGTAAGTTCTCATGCATCATTGTCTTCTGAAACATGAAAAAATCTCTCTCATGGTAACGCAAGTCTCTAATCAATACGAAAAAAACATGAAAAAAACAAGACGTACGGAAAGTTTGTTCTTAATTTGGTATAAGGAAACAAGAGAGCTACGTCTAGAAAAAAGAGGAGGGGGGAGAGGATAAAACAATACTGACCATGTGATGTCCAGACCTGGTACACTATATATATATATATATATATATATATATATATATATATATATATACATATTTAGAAGAACTAAATATGTTCTCGAGATAGATAAACAACTAAAGTGAAGTCGTATCTCAAGAATTGTAAGGAATTGAAGTTTGTATTTATTTTTTTTCCCTACATATACAAAAATGAACAAAAAATAGGCGCGAAAATATTTGGAATATTAAGAAAACACAGGAAACAGTCCTTGTGACTGTAGCAAGGTGATTTGAACTTATTCAAATGAATAAAATAAAAAGTCTCGTTTGGTAAATGCCAGAAGAATAATGGCTACTATATGAGTTGATTTGAAACACAATTGTTTGTTTGTTAACTCTCGACACGAGACACTTTAGTAAACACTCCAGCGCAAGTGTACTATAGATCTGGTGACGTCAAGCAGCCCTCCCAGAATACACCAAAACAGATTTCTCCTCTCATCATAAGCAGACGCTGAGATGCCATCACTAATGACCCATTTAGTTGCATTTTTTTTTTTTATTTGCTCAAAACTCGGGTCGCGAAAACAAGTAAAGATTGCCGTCTCTATTCAAGAATTTTAGTCCTGGGTAGTACCTACAGATTGGCTTGTATCTTTCAGATCCAGGATCAAGACATGTAACAGTTTTTATTATACTTTATCTATGGAGCAACGCTTTATTATACTTTATCTATGGAACAACGCTTTATTATACTTTATCTTTGGAATAACGCATGTTTGAACATGCTAAAGACCTGGCAAGTCCACTAATTGTAGACTATTATCTAGGACACAAATGGCTCGACCTGTGAAGGTTTGGACAATGCAGTGTTCAGAAATATTTTCATGATTGATTGAGCTTACATTTCTTACCCCAAAGGATCACGCCGCAGACTTTGGGGGAAGTCTTCCTTCTTGATATGTAATCATGGCACTAGCATCTCGTCATTTTTGATGTCACTAAAACTAGCCAACTAAATTGACAGGAAGCTACGTATAATTAGGTTTGAACCGAACAATTGATCTCGTCTGCTTAAGGTCAGCGTCAAAGAAAGCAAGGCAAAGACTTTCAAAGAAAGTCGATGAAAGCTTTTATTTTTTTTTACGATTATCTGTTTCATTTAATTCATAACGCCCTCGAGCTTAAAATAAAATTGATCTTCCAAAAATACTTCCAGCTCTTCCAGAACCATGTTTTAAAAAAAAAAATAACACATTAAGCCACTCGCAAACAAGTCAAGCCTTTTTTTTTTTGTGGCCGACATTGCGCTAGTCCAGAGATCTCGGTTCAAGGTAAGAAACATCAAAATGACTATTAATTTCTAGTGTGTATTGATTGGGTCGAGCCACTTTTCAAACAAGTCTTTCACTCACCAAAATTTGAAAAGCAAAAAAAAAATTTTCTTGTTAACACAGAGACTCAACCCATTATCAATCTAAGCTGTATCGTAAGTCTAGTAAAACATCTCAAAAGTCTAAGACAACGCCTAAACAGTCTAAAATGTATCACAAGTATAGTACAAGATCTCTGTCTAAGACAACGCCTAAACAGTCTAAAATGTATCACAAGTCTAGCACAATATCTCTAAGTCTAAGGCAACCCCTAAATAATTTAAGCTGTATGACTTTCTCGCTAAAGATTTCAAAGTCTTAGATCTAGAAAATTGGACGTCTTGCTTCAGTGCAACAAGTGGCCAAGTTGGAAAAAAAAATGTGCTTGTGTATTCCAATCAGGTTAACAAGATATCAATGAGGCGGGAATGGACCCGACGATAAACGAACCAGGGGCTTGACTGTAAACATTTCCACGGGGCTCCGGTCGTTAGACATCTCAGGTTAGGGTTTCGCTGGATCCGTTGGTCATTAAAATTTCATCCGAGAAACTACTGAGGGGCAGGGCGGTGAAGATTTAATTAGAACAACTCAGGCAGTTTGACAAAGACACCGTAAGAACATATTAAACTGGAGGCGGGGGGGGGGGGGGGGGGGGGGAGAGTGGAGAAACCACCGAAGAGAACTACAAATTTTTTGATAATGGTAGAGTTGAACGGCTACAGAAATATAAACACATCAGTTTCTGTAGTCAAGCAAAGAGAGCCGGCTCTAACAAACTACAAAATAAAATCAGTTTTACAGTAAGATTTTTTTTAATGTTCAAAACTAAACTACAGTGTAGCTCCAAATGATACCCCAAATAGTAATTTAAAATTAAGTGTCGTTAAACATTGACACATAATAATAATAAAACAGTGACTAATGACATTGCACGTGACCCTGAACTTCTTAGGAAGATGTTCCTGTCAGAGGGCAATACTGCTGCAGACCTGCCACATAAAACAAACATTTCTCAGAGGATAATTTTAACGGGATTTTAATGAAATGTGTGTCCTTTAATGGGCCACGATCCTGGCAGCGCCAGAGAATTTGAAATACGTTTATAATAATAATAATAATAATAATAAACTGAGCTGGAAAAAACAACCAAAATATGGGAACCTTGGCTTGGAGATTAAGCGTTTATGGAAATTATCTAAAACAACAGTATACCCCATTGTTATATCAACCGAGTGGATAATAACAACTGACCTCACAGATACCTTTAAAGCTGTTGGTATTCCTACGAACATTCTGGTTGCCTGTCAGAGGGAGGTATTTCTGCAGACCTGCCACATCACCAGAAAATTCCTCGGTGGAAACTGATAAAGGGACTACGATGAATTTTGTTTCCCTTAAACGAAACTCGACCCTGGCTTCGCCAGAGAATGAACACTCGTTATTTTCTAACATAATAATAATAATAATAACAATAATAATAATAATAATAATAATAATAATAATAATAATCTTACAGCCGTACATGCACCACTAACATCAAGTTTTAACGAGCTAATATCAGAAACGTCTTCAATGCTGTTAGAACTCACTGAAGGGAGAACATCTCTCCTCCCCCAAAAAAAGAAAAAAAGGGGATCCGAACCAACCATCAAACTATCGCCCTATCACTTGTCTGTCAGTGGTGTATAAACTATTAACTTCACTTTTAAAAAGTAAAATGTATAAATTTTGTTCTGCCCATAAGCTACTAGCAGAGGAACAACAAGGTTGCATTGAAGAGTCGATAGGCTGTAAAGTACAGCTAACTATAGATGGTATTATATTGAATCAAGCTAATAGAAGAAAGAGAAATTTACACATGTGTTACATCGACTACAAAAAAGCTTTCGATTCAGTTCCGCATGATTGGCTATTAAAAACCCTGGATATTCATAGAATCAACCCAAGAATAAAACAACTATTGAAAGTCTGTATGAATAATTGGAAGATAAATCTGCCCTTAATGCACCTTAATCGTGATAAACTAGGTTCTGTGCACATAAGAAGAGGTATGTACCAGGGTGACTCACTATCTCCACTCCACTCTGCCTAGCGATTAATCCTCTATCTACATTACTCCAAGACTCTAAAAACGGTTTTAGGGTTGACACTAAATGTACAAAATGTGTGTCCCATTTATTATACATGGATGATCTAAAGCTATATGCAGAAACCGAGCAAAACTTACACACCTTAATCAAAACGGTAAAATGCTTTAGTGACGATATCTGTATGTCTTTTGGCCTGCATAAATGTGTCATCATAAGCATTAAAAAGGCAAGGCAACGAACACCAACATTGAATTTGAAGGCATCGAGGAATTGAACTCTGCCTCTCTTTATAAATATCTTGGAATAAACCAGAATGCCAAGATAAACCATAAGAAATTAAAAGAAGACTTTCTTGGTAAATATAAGCAAAGAGTTAATAAAATCCTCAACACCAAACTGTCTGGCAGTAATCTCATCACTGCAATAAGCAGCTGGGCCGTCCCAGTGCTCCTCTACACGTTCGGTGTGATCAAATGGACTGACACCGACCTACGTGACATTGAAAGACTCACTAGAAAATTACTAACCAAGTTTCGATGCCTACACCCGAAGTCCTCCACCATAAGGTTATACCTGCCCAGAAAGGATGGGGGTCGTGAATTGCAGAACCTCTTCAAATTGTGTAAGATGCAAGTTTTAAAAATACGATCAAAACTGCTCGCCTCCAGCAACAAATTAGTTTCCTTTCTACGCAAATATGACTGCGAAGCAACCCCTCTGAACCTACACAATGCTGATGTCAATGTCGGTTTGGACGACGTAGGGCATGAGATTCGCCAATGGGAAGAAAAAACACTCCACGGAAAATTTCCGGCTTCATTACATGGGGACAACATCGACAAGGCTGCTTCCTTAACATGGCCAAAAGCAGGTCATCTCTACCCTGAAACAGAAGGCTTTGTTACAGCAATACAGGACAGAGTAATCAGGACAAAAACTTACGAGAAGCATATCCTGAAACTCAATGTTGTCGACAAGTGCCGAAAATGTGGAAATGTGGACGAGTCGATTGAACACATTATGGCAGGATGTCCAGCCCTATCAGAATCAGCCTACCTAGGTCGCCATAACTAAGTTGCAAAGTTAATACACCAACGCCTTGCTTTGACGTACAAATTGATCGGTAAGGACACTCCCCCTTATTATAAATACTCTCCGAAAGAGGTTCTCGAGTCTACTGAACATCTGCTGTACTGGGATAGGCCTATTCTGACCAACAAAACGGTAGATCTCAATCGCCCAGATCTGCTGTTCATCGATAAAAAAGAAAAAACCGATACCATTATCGATATCGCCGTACCACTGTCTCATAATTAAGAAAAACTGAGATAGAAAAACAAAGAAAATATGTGAACCTAGGCTTGGAGATTAAGCGTCTATGGAAATTGTCCAAAATAACAATATACGCCATTGTTATATCAACCGAGGGGATAATAACAACTGACCTCATAGATACCTTCAAGGCCCTATTCCTAGGAACATCTTCGTTGCCTGTCAGAGGGCGGTACTGCTGCAGACCTGCCACATCACCAGAAAATTCCTCAGTGGAAACTGTTAAAGGGACTACGATGAATTTTATTTCTCTTCAGCGAAACTCGATCCTGGCAGCGCCAGAGAATGACTACTCGTTCATTCCTAACATAATAATAATAATGATGATGATAGAAATTGGCAAATTTGATTTATTTCAAGTGGTTACAAAATTTGAACACGAAAAGAACTAAACTGAAACCTACGCTTAGAGACCAAGCGAACATGGAAGTTAAATGAGATAGCAAACCCTATTGCGATAGTCAACAGGTTAGTGACAAGTGACCAGGTAAACATCTTAGGCCCTGAACACACAGAGGAAGATTCTGACTAGTCAAAGAGAGGTACTGCTACAGATCTGCCACGTCACTATGAAATTCTGACTATGTTCTGACAAGGCCAGATTGTTTGTTCAAATTTACCATGGTAACAATAATAATTATAATTGTTAAACTTAAACAACGACCAAGACTACAGGGGAATCTTTACAGACTACGTGGAAGTGATAATTTATAATAATTGTCACGAGTCGAGTCTGTGACCTATTTCGACCAGTTTCTAGAAGCTCGAGGTCAAACCAGTGCAAGTGTCCAGCGCAAACAAGTTAATTGTAGGTATTCAATCAAAGAAAGAGGTTAAGGGAAAAACAGCACACGCCAGCTTCTAGAAGGTCAAAGTTACTAAAATAATTAGGGGAGAAGTTTCCATGATTCTGGAATGTACGATTAAGAAAGGTATAAATTAAGGGAAAGTCAGTTAGACGGGGACTCGCTCAGTCCTCGCTCAGTAATAGTAATAAGTTTTGAGATATTAGCGGGTCCATTAGTTAAAGTTTTATTAGTTGAAGTTGAAGATATACTAAGTGAAGTTTTATGTATCTTTAAGTTTTATCAAGTCAAGTTGTTGTTAAATTAAGAAGTTTATTTGATGTGAAAGTTGAAGAAGTATTATTAAAGAAGTTTGAAGAAAATACAGAGAAATGTTTCTTTCTTCATTTCATTGAATTGTCAAGATTGATAATATAATCCCCGGCAAGTGTGATCGCCACAATAATATAGTGACATTTAAAAGACAACTCACATATTAATTGTCAATATTAACATAAAAATTGACCATTGACCATAAACCACCATAACAGACCATTAACCAGCCATTCAAGGTTATTCCTTTGTGTTCCAGAACAACACACAACCTTCCTGCACACGAGGAGGTCTCTATGAAAACAGCTGAATTGAATGTCTGAAGAGATTGACACTTAGAAGTCTGCCTTTTGTTCGCTTTGTTTTTTCTGTTGTCACTTTTAGAAAAAAAAAACAACAACTTAGAAGCCAAGACCCAGAGGCTACTATCGAAAAGAGAACACCGCGAATATCAAAACGATTTCATAGGAATGATGATTCTAACATTCCACTTATATTACAACCAATGATAAGAAATCTCAAGCCTGTCGTCAAAGATCAAAACACTGACAAACTGACCTAACAAAAAGTTCAAAGATAACCAAAAGCCATTGGACTAATTACTGGGCAACACAGGAAAAAAAAACAAAAAAAAAACTACAATTGTTTGCAAGAAACAAGAATCGAATGCCAACATGTTATCTGTGGACAGAGTGAAAAAAAAGACGGTGAAAGTGCCAGGATTAAAAAAAAAAAAAGGAAGATGTGGACATATTTTGGGAGCAGAAACACACTGTCCATAGGCTTAATCAGACCCATCAGCCCCTGTCAATGACATCCCGACCTCTACTCTCCTTCCAAGTGAGAGACCACCTGACAAGACAATAACAGCTGGCCTGCTGAGTTGGTGAACACAAAAAAAAAAGGGGGGGGGGGACATAGAGAGTATGGAGAAGGAGAAGAGTACTGGTCAACACATCTTAAGATTTATAAAAAACAAAAACCAAAAAAGTGACATTTTTTATTTTTTACAAAGCACTCGGCCTGTGTGTCTGTATGGCCAAAAGTTTAAACACGTTATTTCTCCCTCACCCAATCTCGGATCAAGCTGAAATATTGCACAATTATTTCTTTTACCTGACAATACAAGAATCAATAAAATAAATTAACCAATTAGTTAATAAACTATTGGTAATAAATTACTTTGTTAGATATTTTAAAGAAGGTAAAGAAATAGTACTTGAAAGAAGTGGTGTTATAACCTGAATTAGTCCTTTTTAAAGATTGTCGTCTGTGGCTTATTACAATTTAATTACATGACTGATACAAACTAATTGATACATTCAATGTAAGCTTTGCTTAGTTTTTGAATATATATATACATATATATATTTGTATTTTGCTTGTTTTGGATTTTTTTCAAACATATTCAGTGTACAGGTGGATGATATGATTGAACTTCTCTGTGTCCGCCCGAGACCGTCCGCTTGTTAACGGTTGTGCTCTGTCTCGTTGAAGCGTAAAACATCCACGACATTTTATTCAAACTTTTTTAGTTTTTATTATTGTGTCACTTTGGCACATAACAGCTTCACACTGTGTACACCGCGACTACATTGTGAAGGTCACACTTTCTCTGCCACGGAATTTACTGGACACTTCATGAGCTCCAGTTCGAAGACAATAAGCTTCAGTATTTAACTGGCCTGAGACGAGGTTTGTTAAAAACCATTCAACAATGTTTTGTTTTGGAAAGACATATAAATGCCTCTTAATTGGTTCAACCACAATATCACGGTATTTCTTTTAGTAAGGCCAATATCAGATGGCTATTTGTGCACAAATGTCAACTAAGGATATGGGAGGTAGGCGCACGAATTGAAGCGGGATTTGATCATGAAGTTTGAATAACGCACGTCTGCCAGTGCAAGTGGCAATCATTGACCAACTCAAGTTCGATATAGATTCGTACACAAATCTATTCCCTAAGGCCGCCAGTTTTTTTCTGAAATGTCTTTAGTCAGCCCCTTCAAAAGACTAAGTTTGTATCATTCACACATGTAGTACATAGAACTAGGTAATAACCTTGATCACTGGCGCCCCTGTTCTACATCCTCAGTATCCACTGATACACTAACACAGTCAATCATGTGTAGAGACTGACACAGACACGCGCCTCACGCCAGCAAGTAAGATTTGTTTCAAAGTACTATGATGGGATACAATTAGCAACATTTCTCTTCTTCTCCTCCTGTTTCCCTACTTTTTCTCTCTCCTCTCTCACACACTTTATTTTTTCTGTCATACTCTCATGCACACATACTTTTTCTCTCTGCCTCTCTCCTCTCTCTCTCTCTCACTGACTCTCTTTGAATTCTAGCTCTCAATATATCGATGTTAAGTTTTAATTAAGTTTCCATTCAACATAGTAGAGACTTAGAAACTTCTGGCTAGACATAGAAACTGCTCCCTAATTCTCCTATAAGAAAGAAAAAGCTTAGAAACAAAAAACGCTGAAATAAAACATGGATGCAATGGTAGGCTGTAAGTTTTCTTAAAATAGCACTCAGTTAAAATGTCACTTTAAAAAAGAGTTCTATAAATAGCAACTAAAAAGCATGTGGGTGAACAAAAAAAAAAGGGGGGGGGGGGAGAAGCTTTGGGGGGGGGGGGAAGCTTGGGAGGAAGTAGAAATATCACAAATCGTTTCTCTTCTAGCAGACGAGTGTGCATATGTAGGTCAGTGGTCAAATCTTGATTTTCATATACAAACATTCAAAGCGGCATTAACTTTTTAGGAGAGATCGTTACAGTGATGCTTAACCATAAGTGCCAATGGCAAACGCAGAAAATTTGAAGTAAAAAATAAGTATTTATACATTGATCAATCTACATGAGAACATTAGTCTTTTTAAAGTAAAAACTAAAATATTATATAATTAGTAACAGTCTTTAGAGAAGACAATGATCCATTTATAAAGTCTCTAGCACTACGACCAGTTATAAACTATCCTCCAGTATGACCAGTGAACTAGGCGATGTTTTTATTTGTAAGTCCAATCAAAGCCAAATTTACATTTATTTGTTGTTGTTTTTTTACATTGAAAAATTCTAACGTCAAACTAGATTTGTCCCCATGTGACCAACACGTGACTTGAATAGAGGTATTGTACAAATGACGCGAATTATACTAAATAACATCCGATTAATATCTATAATAAAAGTAAGGCATATGCATGTATGTATGTCCCGCATAGAAATCAAAACCGTATGACCAATCTTGATAAAACTAGGTATAAGTATTCCTTAGATCATGGTGGAGACATTAGAGTATGTTTAATTGTCCTAAGCACTACCGGAGGGCTCTAAAAATATATAAAAAGTACCTTATTGTACCTCTATTAAAAAACAAAACTTTTTAACAAATCGGGTAAACTCTTTTTCACAGTATTTTATATCTGATATAAATATGTCGGCTGAACGGGTAAACCCATTTTTAATCTCTTATTTTCATGGCAAAAAAAATGTGAAGGGAACATTCTCCATGTGTAACATAGACCTAAATTCAAACCTGTAGATCAGTAATACCAAAACTAAGGCCGCATGCCGTAGGTCATATCCGGCTTGTAATAAATATATGTATATAGCTCTCTTCTAGTAAATTCTACGCAACCCCACTGCCTCCAGGACACGCACATGTGTTACCTAAGAGATTATTCCCAATGGTATCCCATAACAAAGCCGTGCACCGGAGCTCATTAATCTAGACTAGAGACTTGCTAGTTCTTGTGTCCAGAAGCTTATAAAGCCAATTTGCCGCGATAAAATTGGGGGAGTGGATCGATAGCCTGCTATTGACCGAGTTTTAGTGAAGCACGGGGAGTGGGAAGGGGGCCAAGAGGGGCACACGCTAAAGAAGATCTGTATTTTTTTTCTTTTCCCATTCAGTCCATTATGATAACTGAAGCAACACTGGACCTAGCATTCACCAGGACTGGCCGAGACACTGACCATGATAGACGTGATGAAATTAGGTTCGAAAGTTTACATTTCCGGGTTAGATGTACGCACACTAAGTACCTGAGAGTGAATACTAGGTGTATACACTACGTATCTCAGTGTGAATACTAGGTGTCCACACTACGTATCTCAGTGTAAATATAAGCTGTACACACTACGTATCTCAGTGCAAATATAAGCTGTACACACTACGTATCTCAGTGTGAATACTATACTTACGCTTATAGGTTTGTGTGTGGACAGACTACAGCCAGTGGGTCATTTATGGTCTGTTGACTTTAATACATAAAACACTATTCTTTTTAGTTCATTTTTATTTGAACTATAAACCTTACAAACCAAACTCAGTTTATAAACCTAATTCAACTTATAAACCCAACTGACCTTTTAAACCTAACTCAGCTTATAAACCCAACTCAGCTAATAAGCCTAACTCAGCTAATAAGCCTAACTCAGCTAATAAGCCTAACTCAGCTTTAAAAATACAAGGTTACAAAGACAACTCAAAATCGACCCACGAAGTGGTCAACCTAGAGTCTAACCAGGATTTGAACACGGACTTCTGGTTCCAAGTGCTTTACCCCTCGGCCACAGCATCTCCATATAGTCATTTAGCGTACACTTATATTTTTTAAAATAATATTTATTAACCTTATCAATACATTCAAAATTATTTACATGTTACATGTAATAAAGAGAAACTAAAAAAGATTTATTATTCTTCCAAAATAAGATAAATTGGCAACACGAAAGAAAAAAAATTGACGTACTTTAAGCTATAATTGTGTACAAATGACTACAAGACGTTCCCCTCGCAAATACAAATTAATAGACTCTGTCCAATATCATTTGTCATACAAACTAGACATAGATCTAGCTAGAACTAGACCTAGTTTTAGATCTAAATCTAAATTCAAACTTTAAGCCTAGGTCTAGAACTAGATCTAAGTCTAGATCTAGAAATAGATCTAAGTCTATATTTAGATCTAAGTCTAGATCTAGAATAAGATATAGAATCTACTATCTAGACTAGAACTCGTATGCATCTACACGTTTAATCTTAAAATGACTAGACCTAGGCCAATGTTATGATCATGAATAGTAGGCCTTTTGTTACCGGGTAATTGTGTACTGGTCGTTGTGCTGGCCACATGACACCCTCATTAGCCGTGGGCCACAGAATCAGATGACCTTTACATCATCTGCCCTATAGACCACAATGTCTGAAAGGGAAACTTTTATGGTGTACTATGCTGTTCATATCCGATTCATTTCTTACTATTTCTATTTCTATACTATTTCTATACTATTGTTTACATAATAAATAAATCTGCACCCCAAAGCTGTCAGAAGATAAGTTATTGCTTGATAATTAAAATTTTGTTCAAATTATCAATACATCTATAATATAAATATATATATATATATATATATATATATATATATATATATATAGATAGATAGATAGATAGATAGATAGATAGATAGATAGATCTGGGCTCTATTTAGTCTTATTTAGACTGTCAAGTGTAGGCCCCTATAATGAGGATATGTCAAAACTGCGCGCTATAGAAAGAAATATTTAAAAATACAAGGTTACAAAGACAGTTTGTGTGGAAACACGAACTCAAAATCGACCCACGAAGTGGTTCACCTGTTAAAAAAAATAACAACTTATAACTAAAACGAAGTTCGTATCAAAATTCTTACTAAAAACAACATTTAAATCAGTATTCTATTCAATGCGTTAGTTAATAAATACAAATATATATAGACACTTTACCATTGTGACCTTAGATGCAATTTTTTTGTACCAATGCGCGAATCTATGAATGAAGCTTGAGTTATTAATGAAGAAGCCCATGACCTTTTAAAAAAAGTTACCTCCCCTGAAGTTTTTCATTGAAAAGTGGTGTAATTTTTTGAAAAATCTTCTTGCATATATAATTTTAAAAATTAGATGGTTTACTTTCGGAAAAGTAGGCGTTGCATCAGAACTTTGAATGATCTAAAATATCATGATATCATTTTCTCTTCTAGTTTCTGAGATCTAAACGGGACGGACGGACAGACGGGTAACACAAAACTAATAGCGTCTTTTCCCCTTTTGGGGTCGCTAAAAATTGGTTTATAAACCTAATTCAACTTATAACATTATTCAGTTCATTCATCAACCTTACGTCTGCTCTCAAATTTTCTAAATACTTCCGGTGTGTCTTGTGTATCTCTAATGAAACATTGCTTGAGCCTTAATAGAATATTTTTTTCTATGAAATAAAATGTCTTCAGGGTTAAAATGAATCGAGCTAATTTAGCAGAAAAAAACAACACATGATTTTTTTTTTCTGAATGATTGATTCAAATATTTTTACTCGGTGTCCACGTTTCATTTGGCCCAAAACAAAATTGTCATAGACAGAAAGCTGAAATATTTCTTAATGCTGTCTTAATCAAACGTAGAGTTGATTTTAAAAAAACACCAAACAATTTGTTAAACAATTTTAAAAAAAATTGAAGGTCGGAATGCCCTAGAGCAGTGTTTCCCAAACCTTTTTCTTAACGGAACACCTCGCACATTCTGAGCATTTAGCTAAACACTTTGCTCGTTTATAAGAGAGATTAATGCGCGTGGTGGCCTACACTAGTTAATTATTCCAGTAATTCGTGGAACTGCTATTCAGGTCTCTTGAAACATTAGGGTTCCGCGGATCACAGTTTGGGAAACACTGTCCTAGAGAACAAACTTAAGCAACCTTTCCGAACGAATGCCAATCTTTACGATTGGCTGACAATCTTCCCGCAGGATCTTTAGCTCGGATGTCATTCACCTACATACATGTTCATCTGTTCAATCAAATCATCCCATCAAAATTTACTGCAGCGCCTACGATCCAATGATAAATGAAATGAGCTCAAATCTCATTGGGCAAGAAAAGCAACATTGGTTCCAAATTAAAATTGGTGAAGGGAGGAGCAGGGGGTCAGACTGACATCTATCTAGGTAATACTAATAGGACTTGCATAAAACGTATACAACACGTCCACAATCTATTCTTGACACTAAAATCGGACGAAGTTACTCGTTTAACAATTGTAATTGAAAAGCTCATCTGTTTTCACGTTTGTTTCTGGCATGGCATTTATTATTAAAATGCGAGGCAACTACTGGACCTAATCGATAACAATCGTCATTGAGGGCCTGAACACTGACCTGCAACGTCGCAACCTGTGAGCAGTTCAATCCAATAGCTCGTAGCCACGTCACAGGTCTCTACGACATGGGAATGAGCTACTGGTCTCCACGGCCCAAATGTTGCGACGTGGCAGGAGAGTGTACAGGCCTTCTATAAAGACTGGTCTTGACCTAATTCACGTGAAAAAAAAATTCCATGTTGAATAAAAATTAACGTTTACATCAAACTGCCAAGTAGAACTAAGCCGTGGGAATTGTATTTGTGGGGTTACATGTATCAATGGCTCTGATAAAGTGCACTTATTACAAACTTAGAACTCTCTTTTCAAGAAGGAGGGATTTATTGTCAAGGGAATGGGGAAGGCTACACAAGCGATATGTATATTTTAAAAATCAATTCAAACTTAAATAATAAACACGAGTCTTGCTTATGCATGGGGGTGGATAAATACAAAATAACTATAAATGATACTCAGTTGTAGAAAAATACCTAATGAATACCCAAGAATTCCAAATATAAATACAGGTAAATAATATTTTTGTTTATATTAGTTCAATGAGTAATGAAATGGTCTTTCTAAATTTGCAATATAACCTGTTATCATGAAGCACAAGTTTATCTGCTAAATTTCAGCTCGACATGATATTGAAATGTTGTCAAAATTGAAGTTGGTATTACTAAGATGAAAGTGTGAGTTAATAGTACGAATTGAAAATGGGGGCGCTGGCAAACAAAATGTTGATTTATTAAATATTTTCCTCCATGTTACCATGATCCCATTTAGCGTTGGCTCAACAAAAAAAAAGGGGTGGGGTTACGCATGTACACATGAAAACCAGCGCCCAGCTACGGCCCCAGTTAATAATTCTAAGATAAGGCTTTAATCGTTAAGGTTGATAGATCTATTTATTTGATATAGCCATCGATCTCTGAGAAGTACTGCTGGCTTCAAGTAAGGGAGGCAATGCAAGCAAAAAAAACCCCATCTTTTCGAATGTGGCATTTAAAGAAAATGCGGTGTGCGCTGATTGACGTCATGTGACAGCATAAACCCATTAGGAGAACTCGCTATAAATTATTCAAGAAATTAAAACTGACGGGCCGGCTCTAGGAATCAGTGCAATGTGAAACCTGGAAATCGTTCAAGTGTGCATCAGCCCAACACAAGACATTAATCTACACGTCATCCGACGAAAGAAGAAGAAGAAATGACGAGGGCAACGCACAATCAAACTGCTACCCAAAGAACCCTCTCTGCCCATAGCATTCAGCGCCCGATCTACTCCTTAATCTTAACCTTAGCCCCCCATATAGAAACATCAGCGTTGGACAGACAAACGTGTAGCCTTTAGAGCAGTTAACTCAATTGGAGCAGGTTAGTGAATTGATTTCGCCCCAAAAAATACAGTTCTGGTCACTCAAGAGTCAAGGCGAGATTCCCCATTGGCTGGCTTTAATACAAGGATTGCGCAAGATGTGGAAGCGTTTCATTCGTTCTAGATAGTTCTGATGGTTAGGCTTATATTTCGGTAATGTTTTTTTTTTTTTTATAGGTTAATTGCTAGAGCGCAATGTTTTCAAAGCAAAACTAATGGAAAAGTGTCCAACCAACTTTTGGAAAGTCTGGAAATAAGCTACAGTACTTTGAAATGCTTTTGTCAGTTACCTCATTCCTTAAAGACAAAGCAGAAGATTTGATGACAGGAAGAATTTCAAAGCTCTCCGAAATTTCGAGAACATGGACTTTTTTTTTGGGGGGGGACGGGGCTGTTATGATGACGATAGGAATTTTGATGATGACGTTGACGACGATAGGAATATTGATGATGACGTTGACGATAGTAATACAAAAATAAATAAATAAATAAAAAGCTGTCAGATACTTCAAACACGTCCGTTGTCGACCTCGATTTATAAAAATATACTTTGTAGTCCCAATTCAAAATAACATCTTATCTCGTTTATCAACCCTGGGCATATCAATAATACGTCATGACCTTTTTTAAAAAAAAAAAAAAAATTTAGGCTTTTATTTTCATAACTGAAAGTAGAATTATAAGTTGGTAAATGAAAAAAAAAGGGCTTCTAGAATGTAGTACTTAGTCTAACGATGACGTCATTTCGGAAAAAAAAATGTCTTGGCATCAGTTAGAGTCAGCTGTGTTAGTCAAAACTTAGACATCAGTACTAAGGCAAGTCAAACATTGATTGAGATTAAAAGGAGCTCATGCCCTAGCCCATTCAGAGCTAGTTCTACATTTCATCTACTAGACCTTCAGGTATAATTAACAAGGCAAGACATCGTTTTGTTTTGGCTCGAGTGTTCGAGAACCCCCACTATTGGAAAATACCGAGCTCCGCCTCTGACTGTCTTGATCTATTCCCGAGACGCTGATCGACGGGCGTCACGATCTCATCAATTCCTTATGTAAATAATCCGCGCGGCAAGTTCAACTCGGGGATAGAGGTGCGGGGAGGTGAGGTTGACCAGTCCAGACAAGGAAGGATTTAGTGACCGGCAAGGATTTCCTTTTGCTTCGACCAGCTACTTATTTTGTTGGCGGTCATGTCGTGGCGTGTGGTTCCAGTCGAGTCTGGAAGTAGACAAACGCTGGTAATGAAAGATAGCAGAAGGTCATAGGCACGACCTTCTTTTTTTTTCTCTCTCTCTCTGATCCTTCTTTGACTTTTGGTAAATAGACGGTCCATTTTGAAGTCCTCTTTACTGTTGAGCTGAGAATTTTTTTCGAAAGCTTTTAAATAACTCTCACCTTCACACATCCCTTAGTCTGCTGAACCGTTGGGGTAACACACATGATCTGTCGACTGTTTTTCTCCATTCCTTTCTGTCTTCTGCCTTGGATAGAATTTCTTTGAATGACAGATCCGTCCATTCTTTAATGGTGTCCTCCCATCTGTCTGTCTCTTCTTTTTTTTTACCCGGTACTGTGCCCCAAAGGAAGGTCTTTTCGGCCATTAAGTTTCAGTTTGTGCTTTTTTTTTTAGTAGTTAGCAGGTCATCGTGGGACCCACTAGTCGTTGTGATACTGCTTCAAATCTCTTTGTTTGTGATCCAGTCTTTGTAGGTGATACCTGGGATCCTTCTATAGCATCTCAATTCCAATGCTAGGATCCTCCTCTTTAGTTCTTCTGGTTGATATAAATATGTCCCACCAAATTGAAATGTTAGACATTCTAATAGCTTATTTCAGACACCCATCATTGGTGTGGTGCTTTCGGTTTCTTCGTTTGTTGAATGGCATTCATTCACCGTTAGTTTTTTTTCTTGGACCATAAGACAAAAATGTGTATTTGTAGTCTGTGTGTGTGTGACCTTAAGAACATTTCAGGTCAAATAGTCTCAGTTTTGTAGCGTATGAAACACAATCCCGCACTCCCATCCCAGCGCTCGCCTTTTGCTGGTTCTGTGGAATTTCGCGAATCAAAATTAAAAGGAATTAAAAGGCGCGGTGGCTGAGTGGTACAACGCTTGGCCTCCGAACCGGGGTCCCGGGTTCAAATCCTGGTGAAGACCTGGAATTTTACTTTAAGGATCTTCAGGGCTCCTCTGAGTCCACCCAGCTTTAATGGGTACCTGACATTAGTTGGGGAAAAAGTAAAGGCGGTTGGCCGTTGCACTGGCCACATGACACCCTCGTTAACCATGGCCATAGAAACAAATGACCTTAAAATCATCAGCCCCATAGATCACTAGGTCTGTAAGGGGGCACTCTACTTTTTTTTTTTACTAGTTTTAAAACAAAGTAAATGTTGATGTTGGAAGAAACTAACTAAAAACATCCCAAACTTTAAGAATACGATAACCTTAACCAACAATATTTAACCCTAAGTTCTTTTTTTTTTCCTCTGTCTGGACATGCCCTAGAACAGACCTTTCTCCATGCTCCAACTATAGACCTAGTAGTCCTAATAGGGGCGTAGAAGTACGTTAATGACGGATTGGTTTACAAACACACACACATAGACACACAAAGAGAAATGAAACTCAAATCAATTTGTTTGTTACCTCTCCCCCCCCCCCAGCCCCTATGCTTCTTTTCCAAACAAACTTGAAAAAAAAAAAAAAAATTCCAGAAACGATAATTTAATATTCAGCCCCCCGCAAAGTTAAGGGGTTCATTAAATGCCTGGGTCAGCAACTTGCTGCTATGAAAGTATTCCCTGGAAGTGAAAGGCAAAGACTTTCCCAGAGTTGACGGGGTGATCGACAAAGAAAATAAATCAATAACCCAACGCCAATATAGAACGCTCGGTCAAACTTTCAATACTCGTGAAAAGAAATACTATCGTAAAAAAAAAAAATCTCATATCCTCAAAGTTCTACTGTAACAATTTTACACAGAAATGAAAAAGCATAAAAGTTATGAACCCTTGAAGCGGCAACCGAATTGTTTGTCAGAATTTGGTTTAGAAGATTCCTAGACTGAAACTGATCATATCCAATACAAGCGAAACGAATCGTTAGATTACGAATGGTTTCGGTACAAGCATTAACATGCAAACGAAATTTTTTTTAAATTAGTTTTTTTTCTATTATATTACGAGATTTAAAAAAAACTTTTTCAAATTTATTAGGAAAACTTATGGACTGAAAAAATTACATGAAAAAACAAATCACATTCAGGTTAACTGTCAATTAGAGTGAAGTGACATTTCAATGTCATGAATATTTCACAACCGAAACAATTATCGAAATTATTTTTATATTTATTTTTACTTTTAATGTTTTTTTTTAAAATATGTTTCCAATTAAACTGAGTGACGTTTAGTTCGATATAACTTAATAGGCAGAACCATTGCTTCAAGAACTCAAAAAAGTCTATGAAATGTCTTTAACTTCTTGATCCACAATGTTCTTGAGAGCACTACAACATTGAGAAGACACGAACATGGCTGAAAAACTGTTCCAAAAACTTGCATTATTTTTTCACCGGATCGCCCTTGAACTTCACAACTAAAGCTTCGAATCAATGACAAACAGTTTAGAGTTCAATTTTACGTATGAAGCTACGAATCAAGGACAAACATTTGCTGGCTACAATGAATATTCAATATATTCCGTGCTGATAAACTTAAGCCCTGTAAATGGGTAAAAAGGTCAAGAAAATGTCAGGGGAGAAACGAGAGACCAATCTGAGGCTTCAAGAGACATGCAAATTGTGGCCGCCTCATGCGGCCTCCACCAATCTAATGATGGGACTTGGCGTGCTCGAGTATCTATTAGCGTCAGTCAACAGAGTAGCGTGGCCCGGTAAAAGGCTTTATTTGGGTTATTGAATCAAGCCCTACTTTAACAGACCGTGGCCATCATAATTCGCTAGTCAATCAACGAGGACCCGTGGCTCAATTGAGACGCTCGTTGAGACGCTGGTCGCTTGTTGTGTCCCCCCGTCCCTAGTTGTCTGCAAGTTACGACTGGTCAACGGTCAGTTGGTTTTCCGCCCCGACGAAACTAAGAAAAATAAAATGTGTAGCCCTCCTCTCTCTAGAGTTCCCTAGCAACCATTTTACCTCTTTAAACAATACTGAAAGTGAATAAACATAGTAGCACAGGGTTAAAAAAAAAAAAGGAGTAAAGTTGCCCTTTCAGGCCTTGCTATCTAGGGGGCAGATGATGTAAAAGGTCATCTGTTTATCTGTCACTCGGTTGACGAGGGTGTCATGTGTCCAGCACAACGACCCCCCCCCCCCTCAACTATTTCCATGTACCTAATAGAGCTGCGTGGACACTATTCGAACCAGGGACCCCTCAGTTCGGAAGCCAGCACTCCAGCATTCCACCCACACGCCTCCAGTACAAGGTCGACCCCTAATAACAGTCAGAAAGAAAAAGAAGAACCCGAGTGCTCATCAAAGACAATATCGTCAAACTCCATTCGCAACTTCTAAATGAATCATTTAAAAAGTTCATTTTTAATGTGCGTGTGTTTGATGATACCGAGGCTCCAATGACGTAGCTTATGCCTTTTTTTTTTCAAGGACAAAATGAAACCAGAATGAGGGTCAACTGGAGGAACCTTCTTACCAGGTCATCTCTCCCAGAGAGATAACTCTTACAGAACGATTTCTCCACCCCATTAGACAATGAACATGGTCGCCATATGGAGAGACACGCCAGCGAGTAGTAGGGAAGAATCGATTCTCCCATTCCTTACAATGCCACAACACATTTGTGTTGAAATCAATGATAATCAATGACTGTCAGATCTACTTCTTAGTGACAAACAATTCGTTGACATCAAATCGAACGAGATAGTCCATTTTCGCCTGATCTGAACGCAAAAATAATAAGGATGGTAATCAATCAACGTAGCTGCAGTAGCTGTCGAGCCTCACAAACTGCGTAGCTGCAGTAGCTGTCGAGGCTCACAAACGGCGTAGCTGCAGTGGCCGTAGAGCTCCAGCAATTGTGCCGCTTCGACAGCTGTGCAACTTCGGTAGCTGTACATTTTAGAAGCTGGGGCTTTATCGCCCTGCAGCGCCACCATCCAAAGCCAC
This sequence comes from Biomphalaria pfeifferi, assembly GCA_030265305.1. Lineage (NCBI taxonomy): Eukaryota > Metazoa > Mollusca > Gastropoda > Planorbidae > Biomphalaria > Biomphalaria pfeifferi. The sequence goes on along the minus strand of JASAOG010000016.1, from coordinate 1,543,378 downwards.
ACATGTTAGCCGTAGAACAAAAATAAAAGAAACAAAATTGTGATAGTGTTTTGATTGATACCGAAACAAAATCAATTAAGCATAACACCACACCTATGTATTGCCATCTCTAACACTTTGGTGACATCCCACTCAATGACACACTTTACAACCATTCATCAGATCAACCATCAAAACATCTTTCTAAACACCAGTAGAATCATCTGCCAACACTATAGCGAACCATTACCGCCACGCTAACCACTACAATAGCTTAACAAAAAAAATTCAAGTAAGCACTTGAGCATTAAGTAAAAGTCAAGTCGTTATGTAAAAAAAAAAAAAATTGGCCGAATGAAGCAAGGACTGACCAGTGTCCAGCGTCACGAACAAGTCAATCGTGTTGAATCACAAGAGAGTGAAGACAACTCTGGGACACACGTGACTTGATCGATCCCGGCCAGTGATCTACAGCTTCAGTGGTCAATCAATCTGATTTCTCTCCTCTAATTTCCTAGGGAGATAAATAGAAATCTAGTTCTGGCTTCCGTTGGTTCAGATGTAGTTCCAGGTTAGAGCTACTACACTGCAATAAGTCCGCCGTTTACTACGAGGTTTGATAGACCGTCAGGGTAACACTCCGAAAGACTGGGTTAATGTCAAATATTTTAATCCCATAACGTAGCATTGCTATCAGGTCCGGTTTTACGATTGCAAGTCTGTGCGGCCGCCACTCTTGAATGGAACCTCCACATTAAAAAAAAATTAACATTTCAAACAAAATGTGCAGATTTAATACCAGAAAATAAAGGAAATGAGATGAAACATACAAGGACCACTGCTCTATTTCTTTCTTCTCAGATCTGTGCTTTGATTGTTATATATATTAAATGGATTTATATTGAATCTTGAAAAGGCCAAGGCTTCCAGTTACTAAAATCAGAAGTACGTCGTTCATTTCATACAAGACGTATGTAGGGCCTAATTTTGGCTGAACGCTTTGGGTGATATTCTATTTGCCGGCGAGAGAGACAAAAAAAAAAGTACAATTTCAGCCAATCAATGACGCAAGGATGTTAGAAGGGGAACAAAAGGGTGATGGTAGAAGAATGAGCCTATTAGCGCAGAAGCTTTTGTGACGCTGGAACTGAATCCCCAGAAAAGAGAAATAAAACGACTCTATGGTCATTGATCTTTGAGATAGAACATCTCGATGACGCCAGACTAGACGCGCAAGGATTTCAAATGTTTACACCATTCCTAACCGAAGAACAGACACAATTAAAATGAAACCCTCCGATTAAAAAACAACAACACGTGAATAAAAGAAAACGTCCCCATCTGGTCCGAATAAATAATGGGAGATAGAAGATACTAAGTGTGGGGGTAGGAGGGGGGGGGGTTGAGACGAGATCAGAAGAGTACATCAGAATGGAGCGTGTGTCGACAGCCAAGACGATGGCATGGGGTAAGAGAATGCAGCCGAGGTTTAATCTTTCTCAGCGGACAGTGCTAGTATTGAAGAGAGGTGCGCTGAATAGAAAATTATTGAATGTGGTCTCTCGTACGCAATCGCTTACAGCGAAATCGGCATATCACTCCTCGGATTCAAACCATAGTGAACAGGCTAGTTAAAAATAGGCCATACATTCAGTAACGTACTATTGGTGCATATTTGTGTCAACTAAAAGAATAAGGTCACGCTGATCCAGCTACTAAAGGCAAATTGAGTTTGCTAGAATTATAAATACATGAAAAGAAGTCATTCATAAACGAGGAGATAAAATGATATAAAAAAATGTATAGTACTCATTTGCGATCTAATGGGCAGATAATGTCATGTGGACAGTGACCAATGGTTGAACTTATTTTCCCCAACTCTTGTTAGGAACTCATTATATTTGGGTGGACTGAAAAAAAAATTGAATTAAAAAAAATCCCAGCCTCCACCGAGATTCGAACCCAACCCTACATTTAATGTGCAAGTAGAAAAAAAGAAATGGATGAGTGTTTTAAATTTTAACAAACAAAATTTAAAAAAAATACTTTTTAAAAAACAAAGATAATATAGGGAGAAAAACCGCACTTTTCTCCAATACATCTAACTACTTGAAGATGTACCTCGCTTTTCTATATAAAACAAAATGAATTAATAACCACTAATAAATTGACTAATTGGCTCATTTTTTAATGGTCCACGAGTTATTAGGGCCAAGGAATTATTGTGAAACGTTTCAACATGAACCGAGAACTGGACGAGGGAGAACTAACGTGTACACCATTTGTACCAGACAGAGGGAGAACTAACGTGTACATCATTTGTACCAGACAGAGGGAGAACTAACGTGTACACCATTTGTACCAGATAGAGGGAGAACTAACGTGTACACCATTTGTACCAGACAGAGGAAGAACTAACGTGTACACCATTTGTACCAGACAGAGGAAGAACTAACGTGTACACCATTTGTACCAGACCGACTGAGTGGATAAAAGATTTGTAAAATCTTATAAACAACGAATGTCATAGCATTAACAATTACTTCTGTCTCAGAAGGACATGTACGTGGAGAGTCTTATAGATAGCATGCAGCTACAATGTACTAGAGCCATTCATTTCAGACGACTAAGACATTACACAGGGCCAGGTGCAGTATTAATGCCGACGCGATAAAGGGTCAAAAGTGAACAATCGCGTTTCGGACATTCATTTTTAAGGGCAAAAACTGTGTACGCTTGTTAAAACCAATCCTTAAGTAAAAGTGACTTGATGTTGATGTGACTCTAATAAGCCATCGACAAAGTAAGGTCACAATTACTGTTATATTTAGGGTTAGTAATATTGACAAAAATTGGTCATGTCTCCTATGAAGGTCATGTATCCAACTAGAGCATGTCACTTATAAGGCCAACTAGAGAATGTCACGAGGCCATGTCATCTACTGAGGTCAGGTCATCTATTGAGGTCAGGTCATCAACTGAGGTCAGGTCATCAACTGAGGTCAGGTCATCTACTGAGGTCAAGTCATCTACTTGGTCAAGCTTTCTTGTATTTTATTAAAACGTTGCATAAAAACAGAAACAGAAAATCACTTCTACAACCTTTGTTCTTCCCATCAATGAGATTCAAGCTCGAACTTTAATACATCTGTCTCACGCTCTCTCGTCCTGACGCCAAACTTGTGGATTAACACCGCCACCAGACAATGATGAGTTAATCCACGTTCAATCTCCGAGTAAGCCAGGACAGGGAGAGAGGGGGGGGGGATGATATATTCAATCATCTTAAGTAAGAATCTCTCTCTGCTGTCTCGGGGTCACGGACAGCCCATTCTCACCCTGTTCAATCTCTCTTTGATTATGATCTTGGTGTGTGTGATGAAAATATCAATACACTGTCGGGCTCTGGGCCATTGTTCACAGCCTATATATTCAATATACAACACAAACACAGGACATGAGGAGGTAGGTGTAAAGTATCACTCAAAGCAAGCTGACTTGATACGAAAGTGTAAAATCAGTAATAATGCTGACACGTAGATTCGAACGAAAGTCTCATGGTCCGTGGCAAAGTATTAGCTATTAAAAGCGATCACTCAGAAAAGATGCAATTCATAGAACCCACAACTAGGTCTTCACGTCACTGAACTGCTTCCGGGGAGATACACTGCAAATATGTCCACATAATAAAAGCTATAGGATAGTTGTTTTTTTAAATACAAATATTAACAAAAGTCGGTGTAGCAAAGAGTCAAATAGATGGAACAGAGCAGACTCAATATTATAACTATAACGACTGAAGAGGTCATATGGTTGCATGCGCTTAAGTCACAGCCAAGTACAATCAGTAAGGAAAGGCCAAATCAGTACATATAAGTACCTCACGCATTCATACTGTTTATTTTTTTTAACATTTGAGCAGTTCACTTGAAGTATTTCATGACAAAGTTTCTAGATTGGTACAAACGGGCACTGAACGTCGATTGCTTCATTCGTTTAGGAATTTAGCCATCATCAAGGTAAAGGTAGACACGGGCGACCTTGACTTTATACACACCTGTAACCTTTAACTTTAATAGTCACAAATAAACTTACTTTAACCTTCGTCGAACAGAACCATAAACAATACTTGCACTGAACTATGACGTAACTTTAGTTACAGATTTCAAAACTATTCAGTTATTTATATATACTGCAGTGAAACGGATCAATATGTGTACAGTGTATGTACTTGAAATGTACATATACTGCAGAGAAACGGATCAATATGTGTACAGTGTATGTACTTGAAATGTACATATACTGCAGAGAAACGGATCAATATGTGTACAATGTATGTACTTGAAATGTACATATACTGCAGAGAAACGGATCAATATGTGTACAATGTATGTACTTGAAATGTACATAAACTGCAGAGAAACGGATCAATATTTGTACAATGTATGTACTTGAAATGTACATATACTGCAGAGAAACGGATCAATATGTGTACAATGTATGTACTTGAAATGTACATATACTGCAGAGAAACGGATCAATATGTGTACAATGTATGTACTTGAAATGTACATATACTGCAGAGAAACGGATCAATATGTGTACAATATATGTACTTGAAATGTACATATACTGCAGAGAAACGGATCAATATGTGTACAATATATGTACTTGAAATGTACAAAAAAAAGGTCACATTTTTATTAGTTTCAACTCCTCTATTTAAACGTTTTAGTTATGTTTATCAAGTTATATCACTCTCCAATTATCTCTAGTTTATTTCGTTGTGTGTGTGTGTGTACGATACGAAGGCGCAGTTAACAGGCGCTCACTAGTAAGCCAAAAAGTAGCGAGACGACTCAACCACTCTTAAATATATCAGCACGCTGGTAACATACGCTTCCCGGCGTACTCGGGATGGCTGATAGATACGGTTGATGGATCTGACACTGTGATCATACCAAGCCAACGTGTGCTCGCGCCCGGAAGCTGTTTTCTTAGCCAAGTTGCAAGTAGCAAGCAGGTGTACTCGCGCCATGGTTTCACCTGGGGGGAAACACAAACCGAAGAGGTTTACCACACAACCTATTTATTGTTCGCCTACATTTCTTCCACACTTAGGTGTTGTGCCAAGGAGTGTGTGTGTGTGTGTGTGTGCGCGCACGTTTGAGAAGAGTGAGATAAGTTCTATGAAGTGTTTGTGGAATACAAGTCAGTGGTATTATGTCTACATTGCCTTTGAAACGACAACAAAAGTGGTATCTCGAAGACCTAATGGCACAACCAGAGAGATTTTATGGTAGCTTAGAGGAAAGCAGCATGCAAAAGATGGTCACTGGATAGGGACAGCTGGAGAGACACTTTTGAGAACCAAAGAAAAAAACCTGATCAATGAGCATACATACAACGAAAAGATGACTTTAAAGACAACGTCTTTCATTGCATCAGATGTTGCAAACTATGTAGCTCGCAACTCATGGCGTGAAATATGGAATCGAAGACTTACTTAAATTTACAAATATCTATATTGATTGTCTGTGTAGTCGATGCGTTTAAACAACAGATCAGGGTGTTAGATATAACACTGGATGTTATAAATCATACACCATCATTTAATGTATTAAAAACAATAAACAATTATTTCTGTTTTTGGTTTAAATGAATTTGAATATTTTGTCACACTAACGTGATATATAGCACCAAACGCAAAAAAAAAAGGAATTTCCAACTTTTTTAACGCCCAGAAAATCTTGAAAAGATCTGTGCATGTCGACCCAGTCATGAAATATGCAGGTATTGTATGAAATGATGTTGAACAATAGAGGGTCTTAAAAGACACGAATTAGCCGCCCACCAAATGATATTAGGCCAACTTGAACAATGTTTGCAGTTTGCCATTTTACGCCAGGTATTTTGTCTTTAATTTTTAAAGCCGAATGTTTACCTAAAAGTAACACATGTATGTTTTATTGATAGATCTATTGGGTCTGTAAGTAGATTGCTCAATAGATACATCTATTGCTCAATAGATAGATATAGTGCTACATTGATAGATGTATTGCTCTATACATAGATCTAGTGCTCTATATGTAGATCTATGGACTTCATAGATATATTGCTCAACAAATATATTGATGCATTGGAGGTTCGTTTGTTCAAACATAGATCTATTTCTCCATAGATAGATCATTAGCTATAAAAAAACAACAACACCTCCACGGATATATCTATTGATCTGTATCAAGTTCATTTCTCCACACATAGATCTATTTCTTCAAAGATCGATCACTAGCTCTATACATAGCTACACAGATAGTTGTCTTGCTTTATAGATACATCTATTGTTCTATAGAGATACATGAAGTAGGAATGAAAGAAAATGGTGGAATGAGACTCTCCATCAATGACATATGGACTGATAAAAGAACATAAAGAAGCCTTTTCCCTGGGGCCTTACATTACTATAAACTCCTTGTGGGCTCTGAGGAGAAAGAGATAATACTGGCTCGTTAAAATATTCCAAACAAGGTCAAAATATTTTGTGGGCCTCCAGCAATCAGTGGCCGACGGAAGAAATATCACGCGACGTTTCGGCTTCATTAGTCGCAGCAGAAGAAATTTTTTTTCTTTTTTTTTTTTTAAAGTTCAAAGGTTGGGAGTTAGTTTTAATACCGGTACTATTTGATGATCTCACGTCACGCAACCAAATTAAGTGTGAGTGTGTAGATGTTTGTTAATTAAATTGATCTCAACTTTTTTTTTTTTACATTAACGCTTCATGGTATAATTGAAGAATATTTTTTTTTGGGGGGGGGGGGGGGGTAAATAGTAGAAGTGGACAGGGAGGAAGTGGTCCACATTAGTCAAAGTTTGGCCGGACACTTTTAATTTAATTCCCAATGACATCGCATTGCTAGGTATACGCACAATTCATGCAGCGGACCAGTAGAATTAAGTGATACACAAGGAATAAAGTTTTGTCTTGTTGGACTCCTCGTAGTTGGGACTGTGAGGCCTTAGTCTGGAGCGACACTCCAACCACACGCAGGTAAATGCAGTGCATACTACACGACCAGGCAATGATAGTAAAAAGTAGTCTATAGTGTCCTTAACTTCGGGAATTATTTTCTAAAAAAAAAAAACAATCTAAAAAATGCGGTACGAGTGGAGCCAATGGACACACCTATCGTGTCACAGGGTTTGGTCTCAAATCTATTTGGTCTAAACTAACCACAGTGAAGAGTCATAGACTCGATTATATCTACCTGTATTGCTTCTCATGAATCTTTAATACGCAGTCCATTAGTAACATTAAACAGCCGCCATTTAGTTTTGTTTTTGTCTTTGTTCCAGACCTTGGAACCCAAATTCTCAGCTCGCTTTTACCTATGAATTATTAAGTGAACCTTTTCATTCCACGGCTCTGCATCTCTTCTGTCTCCCTCCGCCGAACGTATTGAGGGGGAACAAATGGAAATCAAAGTAAACAGTGACAAACGAAACTGTTGAAACTACTAGCTTGATGAACGAACTATTAGAAGAGGAGTCACATGACCGGACTGCTATTAGAATAGTGTGGACACACAAACAATACAAAGCGGCAATGCCTGATGGGTTCAAGCTACTGGGTCGAGATCTATTTGTTTGGCGCTCCACGGCTTTCTGAAACGTTTCTAGAGATGTAATGCACTGGCACTGTGCAAATATCACGTGACCGCGCAGATTTAGTTCTTAAGAGACTACTAAATAACAATGAAATTTCCTCTGCGTGGATGCCGTTCACTTCCTGTACTTAAGGTTGTCAAACATACGAAGAATAACGATTATCTACGTGTACTACTTACCCAACATATGGAAATGCTTGGTGAACATGTGTGCATGTTTTTTTTTTTGTTTTTTTACAGCTTGCAAATTCATGCGTTCCAAATCCTGGGTGGGTGAATGGACGCGGCTCTCAGAAACGGCTCTAACGAATTTCTGAGAAATTTGACAGACGATATATATCTTTGGACAAAAATTACTAGCTATTTGACCACAGAGGGAAATATCTAGCTTGACCGTTTTAATTTTTTGAAGTAAAACAATAATTAATTTGGCGAGAGGACCAGACACTCTTTATCCTGAACAGACTACGTCTTCGGGTATTTCCGCATGTAGGCCCTAGTCATTAAAGAGTTTAATGAATTAGCAGACGTTCGGGAACATTTTGCGCACCATCCTTAAGTCTAGACCTATAGGCCTATCAGTTGAATTTTATTTACTCTGATTAGATTTATACAAATGCTTAACCAGGATTTTTTATTTGGAGGGGGGGGGGGGGCATTGGGCCGGGTTAAAAATGTTCCATTCTTCTTTAAATTTTTCATTCATTAATAATTAATAGTAAAAATATTCACTTTGACCAAACAGTCGTCAGCTTCATAAAGTAGGAATGGTCTTATTGTTATAGAGGTTTTTTTTTGGTGTAATTGGCTTGTTTTACGTTAGGTTCTTAAAAAAAAAAAAAAAAAAACCCATTCCAGAATGTATATCAATTTTCAGCTCAAGAGTTGGCAATATGCTTGAAAGGCGATTATACTGTTTCTGTCCTGGACGCCGGGTTTGTATAATCAACTGGTATTACCCATAGAGCTGATATCCCAATAGGATATGCTATCAGTTTATTCAACTATTTCATTCGCCGACCATACAAGCAGTTAACAGCAAGGGTGGTAAAGACTGAACAGTAGTACCGGTATGGGATTAGCATTAATCGTGTATTTTGCATTGACGTAGTTTCCTCAGGCCCATAAAGTATTTGGTATATGCTTGAAAGCGATTATATATACGTATATATATATCTATATCTATCTATATATATATATATATATATATATATCAAAGTTTCCCGATGGCGATAAAGTATTTTGTGCATTTTTGTTGATGTACCATTACGTGACTACTAATAATAACTTATAATGTTTACTCTTGATCATGGCCATTACAATGATTGTTTTTCTTGAGATTTGTACAAATAGTTTTTCCAACAACAGAAAACTTTCTGATCGTCTTGTTTTTGTCTCTTTGTGTTACCTTCTCTTTATTTTCTATGTTTATTCGGATGTTTCAGTTATAAAGTGTTTAAAGGGCTACACTGGACTATATAAATCCAGATAACGTTTTGCACTGGACTATATAAATCCAGATAACGTTTGTCTTGCCCATCAGCACGCTCTGTCCCCTCCTCCCGTATTCCTTCACAAAATATGTTATCAAATACTATAACGGAAAAAAAACAACCTGTCGCCTCCTTCACTAATTACTGCCCCAAGAACGTTAGTTGAGGCAGCCTTGAGCACTGGAGGCAGACGTGAGCACTGGAGGCAGACGTGAGCACTGGAGGCTAACGACAACTTATCTTTTATTTACTCAGCCCTGCTATGGAACTAAAGCCTGGAGCATCTCACGAGGACCACACAAACTTAATTAGACTCTCCCCCCTCTTTTTTTCCTGTTTGTCTTAGATTATGCTATAAAAATAATAAATGGCCTCTTTGCTGTTTGTCTAATCACGTGATTCACCTTGAGGGATTAAATTATTTCTATCGCCGGTGGTAATTTTTTTTAGTGTTTTACTCAAACCAGAGACCGTAGCAAAAAGCCTAGGCAAATCACCGTGCTGAGAACATGGCGATTTGTTTAGTTCGGATTAAATTCACACTAATCAGAAACTGAATAAGCAATTTTGAATCACGTGTTCTATCTCTATGAAGTCTTAGCTGAAACCAGAAGAGGGCCTGTGTATGAACTGGTGGAGGATTATAAACAAAGTCCAAGCTGTCTCTAGCACTGTGTCACTGAACGACGCCCATTTTGACGTGGACTATTCACAACTATTTATTCTTCCTTCTTTTAATGGAAATAAGACTTTAACTGTCGACTGATTATAGAGTGTATCTAACCACATCTAGTTATAGCTATCCGTTAAACTATTGCTAACCCACAGGGCCGGCCTTAGGTAATTGGAGGCAAAGTGAATTTGTGGCCCAAAATGAAATATCAAAATAATATTTTAAAAATGTATGCAAGTCATAAAAAAAAACAGGAAAGGTCTTCTAAAATACAAAGTCTAACAAATAGATTTAAACTTTTGCGAATTAACATTGATTCACAGTAGAGACTTAGAGTTAGACTAGTAGACGTAGAGCCCTATTGTGCTCGGCTATAGACTAGGACTCTACTATATTTGAGATTCAGTACAGGTTTCGCATGTTTTAGTCCAGTGCGTAGCTCTTATCAATTTTAGGCCCTAGGCCGCTGCATAGTTTGCCTTTGCGTAAGGCCGGCCCACTTTTTGAAGCAACAACATGCCCAACCCACTTAATCTGTGAAGCACTATCAAATCAGCCACATGTAACTTTACGTAACAACTATAAACTCTAATACATTCAAAACATATCCAAAATAAATAAAAAAAAGAAAAAAAAAAACAACACTGCCAATCACACTGCCAACCACATATAACATCTATCTTTCAGTAATCGAACATGTCAACCAATAAGACATCCAAACCATATGCAAACCACGTTGAAATCAAACAACTGGTTTAACCTCTCACTAGTTAAACATGCCAACCATTTTGAGACCCAACATGTGTTCAGCGCAGTAACCTGACAAGCCAACCACTCTGAGACCCAACATGTGTTCAGCGCAGTAACCTGACAAGCCAACCACTTTGAGACCCAACATGTGTTCAGCGCAGTAGTCTAACATGCCAACCACTTTGAGACCCAACATATGTTCAGCGCAGTAAACCTAACATGCCAACTTGCTGAAACAAAAGCCCCCCCTCCCCCCCCCCCCCCCCCCCCCCCCCGTGAAACGATCAAGGCCCATTAAACAATACAAACGCTTTGATCAGCCCCACGATGATTTCATAGCGCCCCAATCGATGAGACCGCAGACGTAAAGAAACTATTTGAGGGCTCCGAAATTGAGTAGGGAAAAAAAAACAAGATCAATAAGCGATTTCAAGGAACAACAAATCGGGATACAATTCAATTCAAGAAGAAAAACACTTTAGATTCATTTTCTTTTTTTCCTTTAATTTGATTGAAAACATGAAAGGAAAGAGATCTGGCCATGAAAGTTTCCGTAGGCTGCCAACAAGATTCAATACGCTCATTCATCTCTAGGACAAATAGATTTCAAGTAACAACTGTTTTTTTTTTCTTTCTTTGCAAACAAGTTTCTTCAATATAAATTTAAAAAAAAAAAAAAAAAAAAAAAAGAGAGACCACGAATAACAGTTGTTACAGACATGATCAATGAAGTAGTCGATCTTGTAGGAGAACGACCCTTATGAATGGGATACTTCAGTTTAACCTTTTATTTTGTGTAGTATTTCTTTATTGCAAGAGAGAAAATAAAACGTGGGTGGGTGGGGTTGATCCCAGTGTGAAAGAACAGAAAGATATGTACACTTGTTAAAACACACAAAACAATGCAGCTATTATACCGTACATATAATACATTTTACGCTCGTTCAGGATCAATTCTCTGTGGATAACAAGACAGTCACGTTAACAATAGTTGGACATAAAACCAGTACTAAAGATACTATTTCAGGTACGGAAATAGACACCACCACCACCCTTCCTCCTAATGTTCAACATAGTGTGACACTGAAACTAGGACTCTACACAACTAATCAATAAGAAAACAGAACAGAGCTTTAATCGAAATGATGGCCAAAATTTTGGGATATTGATTTTATCATGAGAAAAATTAATTACCACACTCCTACGATTCAGTTAGCACATTCAGGCTATGGACATCCCTCTGACACATTCAACCTAAGACCACATGGACATCACTCTGACACATTCAACCCAAGACCACATGGACATCCCTTCGACACATTCAGCCCATGGACATCCCTCTGACACATTCAACCCCAGACCCCGTGGACATCCTTCTGACACATTCAACCCAAGACCACATGGACATCCCTTTGATACATTCAGCCCATGGACATCCCTCTGACACATTCATCCCCAGACCCCGTGGACATCATTCTGACACATTCAGCCCATGGACATCTCTTCTGACACATCAAGCCCATGGCCCCATGGACATCCCTCTGACCCATTCACCTAATGAACACCCCTCTGACAGAGTCCGCTAATGGAACACCCCTCTGAAACATTCAGCCCATGAACATCTCTGCTGTATCTCCACACTGAATTTTGTTACCCAACTTTTTATTGAGTCATTCCTAGAGCGGGTTGGGTTGATAGGGAGTTAGATCGGTGGGGGGGGGGGGGGGGGGGGGAGGTGGCAGAGAGCGAAAAGTGGATTACTTTTGTACACATCCAAATGAATGTATTACTTTGCTTTCTAAACACTCGAATTCTATACGCAGAATTTGTCCATACAACGAATTGACCAGCATTTAATAAAATGGGGTATGACGACTACTTATGGGTTCAACGTTGTTGTTTTTTAGAAACCATGTAACTGGCTTATTTTATCCTATTAAACCTGTGTTGTTGTGCTGTCTATGAAGGATATCCTTTCACCCTTCGCAAGCCTGCAGCTAACATTACAAGGCAAGACCTCGCCTGGAACCTCAAGGAAAGAGGAGACGGTAAAGGAATATTTTGTCAGTTTGGAACAGGCGCCAAGCACGTGGGCGAAACGTGGTGACAGTTGTAGAGACTCGCCCAGAGACACCTGGAGGAAACTGGTTGATGGTTGATGCTGTGTAAACTTTCAGAAGCGCGTCGAGACACTTTATAATTGGAACTACCTCATGACGGCCGGCGCAGAGATACCAGAAGATGGAGTAAATAATAATATATAATAACGTGCCGGATATGACCTGCGGCTTGCGGACTTTTAGTTTGGGTATTATTCATCTAGATTCTAGTGGATTGGATTGAGATCTTTTATCAAACATGACGAATTTCCACTTCACACTTTTTTTTATTTTACCATGAAAATAAAAGTAGAGTGTGATAATGGGTTAACCCATTTGGCCAACATATTCATATCAAATATAAAATTATGTGAAAACGGGTTTACCCGATTTGTTAACAAATTTCGTTTTTTAATACAGATAAAGGAAATGTTGTTTTTTTTCAAACCCCTTCCCCAGGTTGTGGGAGGGGCAATAAACATACACTACGGTCTCTGCCACGATTTAAGGAACATTTATTGTAAGTTTTAGTAAGATTTGTCACAAGGCTTTAATTTCTATGCGGGACATACACCTTACATTCAGTTATAAATATTGCATAATACTAAATCGTGTGTTTTCCCTGAACCTCCAATCATCTATCATCCAGCCAAACCAATTTTTTTCAATATACCTTTTCTCTTTTTAATCTAGTGTGATTATCTGCTGCTTCTAAACAACACAATAAGCCCATCATATATCAAAAAGGGGGGGGGGGGGGGAAACACACACACTTGCCATGCACACACAAGGCCTGGAGCAGATGAAATCAATCTCGTTTATATTCAATTTATAATAATTGACAACACAAGATGGCGCGATAGCTTTCCCAGGATCCATTAGACACATCCTGTCCCGAGAGCAGCAGCGCTCTGAAAAAGTATGCATGCTCATAAGGGGGGGAAAAAAAAGTTTTAATTACGTTTTAACAAGTACTAACTGGGTTCAAACGCAGGTCATGAGTTCTGTATCATTTAGTTACGCGTATTTTTTTTTCTTTTGATATAACTGTTGAGAAGTTAAAATAAGAACTAAATTTTAGCTGCGGGCCTATAGAAACGGAATTATACCTCGTTTTCCAAGTTATTTCCCCTGAGGCTGATTTTATTTCGACATTTCCAATTCAGCGATTGTAAAAGTAAAACACACACACAGAAAAACACCGTAGACACACACACAGACACACACCACTTTCGCTTTTTCTTTCCTCATTCCAGCACAAATCTTGAGCTACTTGCCAAACTCAACAATTTTTCCCTCCCACTTCAAGCTATTTCACAAAGCACCGAAAAAGTTAAAAAATAAACATTCTCCATTACTCCACACTTACTGCAGGCGAAGAGCTCAATGAGGAGCAGAGACTAGACTGGAACAGAGGAATGGTTTAAACATGGTTTTTATTATATTTTTTTTTGTTACCCACAGGGAAGGGAAGATAAAAGAAATTCGGTGTGGATCATTAAAAGTGGGGGGTGAGGATGTGACTTCCATAGACCTTTTTCTTTTCTGATTTCTGGACGGATATTTTAGTTTCAGGCATACGTTGAAGAACGGGTGCTAGAACAGGAAGGACGAGGTAATGAAAGGTGCAGACGATGGGTGCGCACACGGTTCACCAATAGTAGTCCTAGTAGTAGTAGTAGTATTAAACCTAGTAGTAGTAATAGTAGTAATAAAATGTAAAGTTTCCTTTTCAGACCTAGTGATCTATAGGGCAGATGATGTAAAGGTCATCTGTTGCTGTTAACGAGGTTAACGAGGGTGTCGTGGCGCATGGTTAAGCACTTGGCTTACGAACTTGCGGTCTTTGTTTCGAATCTCGGCGAAGACAGCGATTTTGAATTTCGGGATTTTTTTTAGGCCGCCGCCGAATCCACCCTGCCTTAATGTGTACCTGACTTTAGTTGGGGAAACGGCACGGTAAATAACCGTTGGCCAAAGAAACAGATGGCGATATTTATAAGGGAGGAATTGATTTTTTTAAACTAGCTTTTTTTTTAAAGTAACTTGTTTTTCAACTTTGGAATCATGTAAAGGCATTGATTTTCCTGACTAGTTCAGACGACCCAAATCCTTGCCCCATTTCCAATGCTTCAAAGTCATGCTTCTATCTCATGTTCCAATAAATACTTTGATTCTATGAGCCAATGACGTCTTAAAATATGACGGTGTTCTGGTAGTTAAAACAACTGCAAAAGTCTCGAGTTGATGGCATTGGCACTGCTATCAATGGACGTAATAAAGAATGAAGACCTCACCAGTGACCTGCTACGTCGCAACCTGTGGGATGTGGAGCCCCATAGCTCGTTGACACGCCATACAGCCTTTGACGTGACAACACGCTATTGGTCGTAACTGCCTACAGGTAGCAACGTTTGTGTGTTCAGGCCTTCAAAAACGAATAGTCTCGACTATGTGAGATAGTGACCAACAGCGCCATGGACAGCGAAAGAGCATTGGCCTAAGTGGTAAAAGAAAAGCATGACAAACGAGAAATGGCTGGTCCCTCGGCCACCAAAACGAAATCCATCTTTATTGGCGTTGTGGACGGGAATGTCTCCACCCAGAATAGGGCTCTATAGCCACATGGCAATGAGCTCTTCGAGATGAACCATAGTCGTTCTACAGCTGAAGGAGGCCAGCAACAAGAAAGCCAATTGATTCATTTAATAAAAATACAGATTCGTTATTCAGAGAAAATAAAGCAGGTTACCAGATAGACAGAACACACTCAAGTTTCGGCTGCATTTTTATGCAGAAAGGATGCACGTGAATCATATGCACACACACACAGAGTGAATATCAAGTCTCCATTCCTCCAGTCAAGCAACAGTGATAAACAATCTACAGGAAGGCACTTAATGACAACGTGACGTCAGCTCCTTTTATTTTTTGGTTCGTTTCCGTCCATTTTGTTTTCCCGTCCACTATTTTTAATAAACCGTTCATACTTGGCGGATTAAAATTTCTACACTGTTTTTTTTTTTTGTTCAACATTACGCCACAGAAAAAAACAGTGGAACCAAAACAAAAAAGAAAGGTGGAAGAGGGGAAATGGCGGGTCAGCCCTGACAGGCAAGATTTTATTGTACTTACGAATGAATGATTTTCTGTGTGATAATGAATGCGCCTGAAATACGATTTTGTGTGTTGTATTTTTATCTCGTCTCATTCTCTTCGGACTTTTTTTTTTTCACTTGCAATCATGAATAATTGTGTTCCTACTCTAGAAGGCGACGTGAAAATTGGGGTGTTTACTTGTTATGAACACTAGCTTATACAATACACACGTACCTTTGACAATCATTTTTACGGAACTTTGTTGTGTTAAGCTGGTAGCCCATGTTAATGAGAGACTTAATCTTTCCTGGCTCATTCAGGCAACCCGTTACTTAGCACTTTAAAATAATGATCACTTATGCAAATTTATTCAGGCTTATGGAATAGGAAATGAGCCTTTATCTTGGTGCCTTTCTGGGTATTTTTTTTTTCAAAGCTATGGTTTACTTTCAGACAAATAAACGGCTCTAAAATTTAATCTTCACAATGTTTACGATTCCTCTTATTAGATTGCAAACTCTACATATAAAAAATAGGCTCTAAAGATTTCCCTAGAAATTTGTCCATAGCTTGTTCTTAGCTTTGTTCATATTTTTGCTCGGCGTATGGAGAGGTGCTCGAAACTGTGAAACTTGTTCTGAAAACTTTCACTGGCAGGGTATGATTTATAAACTTATGGATGACATAACCTAGTTCACTGATATCCATACTACGGCCCGCTGGCCAAATCGGGATCGTGATGCAATACTTTCCAGTCCTCGAAACGCTGCCAAAAAATGCTTAAAGTAGGTGCAGAGTATCGATTCCAAGAGACATTGACACGTGTCGGAAATTCATACCTTCCCCCCCCCCCGGCCGAAGAAGGTTGTGCACTACTGATCTAGTTCCTTTTAAACAATCCAAAACATAAGCAGAGCTATTTATAGAGAACTCATACAAGGGAGACTATTGCATTGACACTGGAAACAAAAGCGGAATAAACTCATCAAAACTTAACCGGAATATATTTATAGATTTAACCCAGCCAATCATTGCTGAAAATCCAATAGTTATGAGTGAGGACATATCTCTAAAGAAACATCACAATTCCATCAGGTCACTACAGGCCATTGACATTCCACATGCTACGATATCAGACGAGGTCATCCAGATCTTTGCCAGACACAAAGTATTGAATATCTAGCCTGCAGATGGTCTATTACATAGTAATGGTTCAGTCACTCGGATGATAGAGATTGCCTGAATATACCCCCAGCGTAGAGGGCGGAGAGATGATATGCTAATCATTCAGACAGGAGAACTGTACGGAGGCACTAACAGCATTGGCTATTCAAGGAACGCTACATTAAATACATCAGGTGGAATCCACTTATGACGTCCATTTTAAAGATACTTCTCGTCCCTGTCCACATTCGCCCAACCTTCCGCTTTGGTTTTGAGGGCGTTTCATTTAGCAGATAAATAGAGAGGAACAATGAGACCGTGTTTAAAATGATTTTCTCCGCATAAGTTTGATATAAATTGCTGATCCCTATGTCTCAAATGCTGATCTACTTTATATCACAGGTAGTCACGTGTTTGTGTTGACATTCACGTAAAGATTAGATCCTCTCTTTCCCAAGTCATCATGCGTCTCTGTGGAGGACGGCATAAATGGATGACCACCTAACGAACCCGACATAATGTAACGGACGTTATGGTCGGAACATTGATTATTCTGATGTTCTTGCTGAAAGAGTTCCAAGAGTCTTCGACTCAACTTTGACTAAACTTAAAAAGAAGAAGAAGAAGATATGCTACTGAGTTTTATCCTACTTAGACCCTGTCTTGACGACGTCTCTCTTACAATGAGCTTATGTTGGTTTTGTTTTAAATGTTTAGGTTGGTCCTTCTGAATTGAAGATAATTACATCCACTAATCTCTGTTTTTAGTAGGTAAAGCAATTCCAAACTCTACATCAACCAAATGTAAGACTAAAAAGTTTCCCCCGAAATGGCAGGAAACAGGCAGGAAACAGCCAGGAAAAAAGCAATAGGACCTAAACACACATAATAAATGCAATTTTCAATCTCAGGTTTAAGTATTCAATATAGGCCTTGTTTAGACTAGGTATTCAATATCAGCATTGCTTGAGACTAAGTATTCACTAAAGGCCTTGTCTAAGACTAAGTATTCAATATATAGCCATTGTTTAAGACTAAATATTCAATATAGGCATTGTTTAAGACTAAGTATTTAATATAGGCATTGTTTAAGACTAAGTATTCAATATAGGCTTTGTTTAGACTAGGTATTCAATGTAAGCCGTTTTTAGGACTAAGTATTCATTATACATATACATTTTCGTTGCTAGAACTGAATTAATCAGAAAAAAAAAACAGATCTGTCGTACTTATTTTTGTGTAAAAACTAAAAAACAAATATTTAAAAAAGAGAAACAGGGAGGAAATATTGAACATGTTCCTAGCAGTATGCTGTCTGTCTTGCAATCACCTTTCTGTGTGAAACCCTGGTAGACAAGAAATTATCTAATCAGGCATCTCATCATGTCCCGTTGTTTTTCCAAAGACAGATCAGTGCCAGACATCAACAGCTGAGACAAGGATAGGAGAACAGACCGTGACCTGGGGAAGGGGGGGGGGGGGGCAATCGGAACACTATAACACAAATACTCAAAACATTCGTTATCAGGCTATGCAAACAGGTTCTAAATGTCGCCAATCTGTCCAATAACAAATACAGTATTTTCATCCAATCCCTATATAAGAATTCACCAACTTAACACTTAACAAAAGTAAATATTTTAAGAAACATTTTTACTTTTAGAAGGCATTGAAATGAAATAATAGCACTCCATTTAAAATGCTGGAAATGAATACATTTACGCTAAAAAAAATGGAGGGGGGCGAAAGTATTGCAAACATTCAATCATCGCCTGCATAAACCAAAACAGGTCAGTAGGTACCATTATAATACCATCTGATATAAACTGATATAAGACTAGGTGTAGTGTAGTTCCTTTTTACAAAGCTTGTATCAACTTATTCCGTCTGTCTGTCTGTCATGTGCAATTTTCGTACACATTATTTCTTCTACTTTCCATTACCGGATCACGTTTTTTTACACAATTATTCAAGGTCCCTAACAAAACATCAATCGATTTCTTTTTTAAAAATTCACAAATTAGTGATAATTAATTACCTATCTTTGGTACAGAAAAGGGGAAATAAATATTATAGTATTGAGATATATGGCTGTAAATTTGCTGTTCTTTCCCTCATATACGTTTTTTTTTTAAAGTATTTTTATTTGTTATGCTTGTGTCTAAAGAAGTCTTCTACTTCTATAATGCACATAGCATATTGTCAGAAAAGGAATACAAAGCTACAGTAACTCTTTGTTCTTCACTTAATCCTGCGATCAATATTAGCATTTGATCATTTGTTTATAATGTGCATGTTGAATCACAAACCCAGCTTGAACAGAAAGAGTGGCATTTCACACAACTATTGTGTCAGTTCAAAATGTACACAAAGGGTACGGTACAGAAGAACAGAGACCTTATCTGCTCGACACAAGAGCTGATAGCTTTGAGAATTACCGTGGATAGAATAGCATAGTCGTGAGATTGGCCACTGCGTTCTCACAACTTGAGCCAAACAGAAGAACGGGAGATAATCTTTAAGTGCTCGCATGTCTGATTCAACCAGTTGTCTCCCAAAGACTTGCTCGGCCACTTATGAAGGTGGTCATTTGGCTGGTCAGGTGGTAATACGCATGTCTGAACATATGTTATAAGATTTTTTTTTACAATCCAAGTAATGGTAATCGGTCGTAGGCTTGTAGCGCCAAAAAGCTAGTACAGCTAAACCGATGTAGGCGTAATAAAGTTTCAATAAATAGACATTAAATAACTAGCATAAGTTCATTCTGTGAAGAGTTGCATCCCAATGTGAAAACAAAGTCTATACAATATACACAGATTCAATTGAAATGAGATATAAATCTAGTAAAACTAGTAAATGATATTTAAGCAGAATCTAATTCACAATAAAAACAAGTCTTTACTCGTTCGTATCTCTAGATCGTCTGCCGCTCTTCACAGAATGACAGAATCTGTCGAGATTTCATCATTCTCCAAGACCAAAACTTATTGCTCCGTTTCTTCATCATCACCTTGGAAACACACACACAGCCCATAACATCAAGCCAGTAGGTTAGGGCAAAGGAATTAGATTAAGGGATGAAGGAAGATAGCAAAAAAAAAAAAGTGTTCTGTCCAGATTTAGTTAGTCTGTATTCTAATTAACATTGCTCGTGGTCTTAAAACGAGCTTGATCACAATTTAATTATCAGGCCTCAGCGGGGAAATTAATTATGGTTAGTCGTTGTCTCACGCTATCACGGTGACTAGTTAGTCAAAACAAATTATCCTTTAATGAATAGCTCGGCAGAAAACCTGAAATCAAATACGAAACAATTGTCAAAAAAGGGATAAACCTTTCATATAAGATCAATGATCAAAACTTTGTACTAGCAAACGATTCCCTCCCCAGGGAGGGTGAAGGTTGACCTTTCGCAGGACCTTGTTCAATGACAGGAAGACGAAGAACCAAAACGCGAGAAACCTGGAAGAATTGGGTGGGTCTACAGCGTGTATACAAGTGGCTTGTTTATGCAGGACATTGAAAAGTCAAGGGAGGGCATTACGTTTACAAATGAGAGTTGTTTTGCAGTCTTTTGTTAAACTCTTGTTAAATTAAAAAGTCTATGGCTATACAAGAAGCAGACTTTAGTGAAACAAAAGCCTTATCAATGTTGGGACTACACGAGTTCAGTGGATGAAAGGAAAGAAAATGAACAAATCTTCCAGTTGATATGTTTCGTGTTTCATGCATACGTACCAGAAGGCAATAAAGCCATTCAAATATGCATGACCATGCAAAGCCAGGAACAATTGTCTACAGATCGATCCAACATTAAGCCAACGGGACGCACGCATATACTCTCACACACCCACACATAGCGAAACGCACGCTCGAGTGCTAGGCGGCAGTTATTAGGGATAATCTGGCATGCATCGAAGAATTAATCCCTGGAGTCAGAAACTACAGCAAACCAACTTTCAAAGAAACACGCACACACACATACACAAAACTTTTTGGAAGATCTGGTTTTGGAAAAGTCTCTTTAGTATTCCAAAGGCTTTTCTTGATATTAGATAACAGTTATCTGATAACAACTAAAGGAGTTTGTATGGACTAGAGCCTGTTTTTGAAAGCATTCTTCAAATGGGATAAGCCTTCAGGCCATTTCAAACAATCCCTCCTAGACTTGCATCCACCAAGTAATTCTGTATTATTCAAACCGTTACTTGATCTCAGGACTAAGCAAACATTAACAGCATGATTAATGGATGGAATATACACTTGCGTAAGCCACAGTTTTTGAAGTCAATATTATACACAGCGTATGCATCAAGTAAATATACAACCCGAGGGGCGGATTATTCTGGCGTGTGGAGCGCATGAATTAGACTCGCCACTCTTGAGCTTTAGGGGATAAACAGTTCACGCGGTTCAATACAGAAAATTGTACAGAAACAAAGCAAGAACATGTGCATTTTAAATTGGGGCTGCATCTATTGGCCAACGCTTGAGAAAAGAAACTCAACTAACATTGCTCATTACATTTGTCTATTCAGGGACACTGAACACTCTAAAGACAGGCTTGGGATTAAGGCGTTACTCTTTTAAGGCTTCATTTTACTTCTTAAGCAGTAAATCTAACAAACAATTTGAAATATTTTTCATACAAAGATAGTATTGTATACTATTTTAAATCCATTTGATAGTCTTTTCATTCTGTCCACTTTGTTTTGGTCAAATAATAACGTGAAAGTTCACTCTCACCTGTTGAACTTATCTTGTACATTTAGTGAGGAACAGAATTCTTGAGGAGGTTGAGAAAAAAATTTCTTTTAAGCCCAAATTCCAAATAAATAAATTTAAAGTCTTGTAATATTTAATTTCTTAAAACAGAATACAAACTTGATGATCATGAGGAGTAAGACACTGTCTGTCAAGGAATTTTGTCAGGAAGTCATTGAAATTATTTTTCTTTATATCCAATAAAAATATTTTTAAAAAATAAAAAAGTATAATTATTTTTTTAAAATGAAGAAAAATAGAAAAAAATAAGTAAAGAACAAAAAAACACACAAACACACGCACACAGATAAACTTTTTCAGAAATCATAATCCAAGCCAAACATTTCCCCATCTCAAAAATCTCTCCACATCGGAGATTTCATTCTGATGAACTCAACCAAAGTAGTTAGAAAACAACTTTACATTTGATAGATTTGAAATGAAAAATTATGTCATCGAATGTATTCCCCATATGGTCGCGATATTATCACGTCAATTCTTTACCTCGTGCTTTTTTACAATGATAGAAATAAGTACATCTCTCTTTGGGTCAGGATTTTGTCATCACAAAAGAGACAACCATATCAAATAACAGACATACAAACTCTTTTTTTTCCCCTGGCAATCAAATCATTAAATACAATTCACCTGATAGAAACATTTCACATGTAAATTACGAATGAGTCTGGTGTGAATGTAAATGTTGGGTTTCTATTGTTATCCTGTTTTGTTTGGTGTAATGCACAAATTGTGAGACAAATTTCCTTATGGATAATAAGCATTATTATTCTTATTATTGTAATAACTTAAGTGAGGCAACTCAACGAGACATAGACGTTTATTCACACGACATCACAGGTACACAAAACAACATCTATCTTAGGCACAATCTCTCCATATTGGCTCTTTACTTGAGCGGAAATCGTTCTCTTCTTCTAATGTTGACATCCTTTCCAGTCTAGTTTATCACAGTGCGCACCTTCTAGCTTAGATGGCGGAACGAATGGCAGAGTTATAACATTGCCCCCTTCTTAGAGCTTTTCGTCCCGAAAAGAAACAGTACTGTGGAGGTTTGCCAGTTCAGATGGAGGTCGATCGGTGGGAGCCACAAACGGCAGGAGCCTGTTGCCCACGAGGCCATCTACACAGTATTCCGCGGCCGTCGCTTCCTCTTCTTCCAGTTGGCCAGTCTACGCTTGAGACGATGTCGTGGTGGCTGCTTTGACTTCATGACGATTGTCTCTGATGCCAGCCACTTAACACAAATGGAGGTTGTGGCGATCACTGTAGTTTCCAGGGCCGCTGTTTTAAGACGCCAAGTCAGCGGACGTTTTCCAAGGACGTCTCGTGACACAGTTGTAGGCCCACAGGTTTCAAACACGTAGTCTTTCTCAGCCTCATCTGTAAGGTATGCCCATGAAGCACCCTTGTAATGTTCCATAGCAAATGTTCATCCATCACTACATCAGGTTCTGCAAGAATTAATTCACCATCGTTCAAGTCACTCTCACTGACGTAGGCAGAAGTACAAATGTCTGTTAAGTTCAGACCTTGTAGCTGGGTTTCTTGGCATGGGCACTGTCCCCGCAGGGCGTCGCATTTACAGTTCTTGTCAATCGTCTGGAAGCAGTTGCCAAGCATCAAGTTCTCTCTTATGCCGACGCCAAAGTCTAATTCGTTGTTTCTGTCTCGGCCATTGTTGGGGCCCGTATTCACAATTTCACCCGACGTCATCCAAGGTAAGGAATCAGAAACGGTCTTGAGGCTTTCATGGTTCGAAGTCCCGTCAAATGTACTGACAGATAAACAGAGGTCTTTAAGGTCCAGAGCAGCAAGCTTGGACGCAGACCCAACGTTGTCTTGATCTGCTTGGCTCGTTGCAGGTATACCAGGAACAAAAGTTTCAGGCACGTAACAGACTTCTCTTGTTTCTTTCTTTGTCTCTTTCCATTCGAATCGGCACTTCCCATTGAGATCGTCGCAGCAATCGTTGTCACGTTTCTCGCCCTGAAAGTCATCCCCGTCAGACTTGCCCACAACACAGTCACAGACAGCGCTCCGATCCCCAGCGCCTCCATCACCACTGTTTGTGCAGCCACAGTCCTGACCAGGTAACTGCTCCTTCCCTAACGAGTTTATTCCTCCTTTTGCTTGCGACATAATTTTATCACTTTGGTCTATTTGGCCTTCTACCTGCAACACACTTTCATCTACTTTGTTCCACATCATGCTCCTCATCATATTACAGATCATGTTCAATAGTTCATTAAATGCATTCCTAAAGTCCTGGTACTCGCCAATGACCTCAACAATCCCAGATTCAATTTCAAATTGGTAGGTTTCCGGAATTTCTTCTTCATCAATCAAGGCCTGCCGGAGACGAGCCGTGAGCGTTTCTCTGCTACCGATGGGTTTTAATCCTCGGTACTGAAGCTCTCGTCTTAGCTCTTTAATTGAGAGCTGATGTAATAGCTTCAAACATGTCATTGTAATCAAAGCCTACCTCCTCTCGTTGAGTTGCCTATAATCCCACCTCTGACACCAATTGTAATAACTTAAGTGAGGCAACTCAACGAGACATAGACGTTTATTCACACGACATCACAGGTACACAAAACAACATCTATCTTAGGCACAATCTCTCCATATTGGCTTTTTACTTGAGCGGAAATCGTTCTCCTCTTCTAATGTTGACATCCTTTCCAGTCTAGTTTATCACAGTGCGCACCTTCTAGCTTAGATGGCGGTGCGAATGGCAGAGTTATAACATTATTATAACAATACAAACAATTTTAAGTCAAAACTTCAAGCACGGTGGGTGGAGAGTAGAAAGTGGAACCTGGAAACGGATCTCAAAAACGGCTCTAACGATTTTCCAAGAAATTGAACAGTTGCTGTATATCGCTGAGACAAGAATGACTAGCTCGCTGGCCCCACGGGGAAAACCCTTAGTTTAACCGTTCTAAGTTTTCAAAGTAAAAAATAATAGATTTTGGTTAGAAATTCAAGTACAAATTTAGCTAGAAATTTAGATATTAAAAAATATGACGCAGTCAGCCATAGTGTACCGATAACTTGAGTTGTTTATTAAAATCGCTTTCAGTTTGTTGATAGATTATCTAAGCTTTCCTTTTATTTTTATGTAAATCTAATATAGATTACATCTAGATTCTAGATCTAGAAGTCTAGATCTATTTTGATATGTTATGTAATGAAAGTAACAATAAAAAACACAATTACACAAAGTAGCTCTGACATAATGGATAGCGGCGTTGGTATATCGAACTGACGGTGCAAAAGTACCAGTTCCATACCCGAGTTAAGCCAAGAATTCTTAAAAATTATCTTTTTTTTAAATATTTTTTTTTAAGTCGTATAATGGAGAGATATTGTCTTTTTAAAAAATTCTTTTAAAAATAAATAAATAAATCGAATATTCTTTCTATCTTTTTAGCATTCTCAGAAATCAGTTGAATTATAAATTACAAAAGTCCGATCTTCTTCTGTTTGTATATATCTTCTGAAACTGTGAACTTCCGGGTTGGGTAATCCAAAGTCTTGTTGTTCCCCAATCAGAGACGAGGATTCGGACCAGCATTCTTGGAGATATCGATCAGGTGCTCTAGACACTTATAGAGAATTAACTTTTGACTTGCTGTATTCCGTCTTTCCACTCCAACATTAAAAAAAAAAAGTTACTTCTGATGACCACGTCCAGCAAACATGCTCGCGCGTAACTTTGTAATGGCCGATTTCTATAAATAGACCCTTCCGCTCGGATTCAATAAAGCATCTGTCAAGCGGACATTAAGTCCACAGGACAGTCAAGACTCCCGCAGCATGACGGAACTTTATTTCTGGCCTGCAAATGGACGA
Organism: Biomphalaria pfeifferi; assembly: GCA_030265305.1. Lineage (NCBI taxonomy): Eukaryota > Metazoa > Mollusca > Gastropoda > Planorbidae > Biomphalaria > Biomphalaria pfeifferi. The sequence goes on along the minus strand of JASAOG010000016.1, from coordinate 1,517,814 downwards.
AAACGTCTCCAGCCAAAGACGAGGAGGAAATCAACTGTAAGGTAGCCAGATTTGACTAAAAGTGTGTTTGAACTTTAACCTTTTTTTCCCACAATTTTTTTTTAATGCAGAATATCGTTTTCATTTAAACTTTGGGGGGGGGGGGGGGGGGGGTATGCAGAGGGATTGATGTGAATGTTGCAGGCAGACAAGCAGAAAGTTTCTAGATCTATGTCATTAAGACAAGAAAAGATTAAAAACGTCAATTAGATCTCATACAGACATTGATATATAGTTCGTCCATCGTGATTCGATGATGACCCCTTATGTGCCGCCTCATGTGGCTGGTGAGACCTTTGTGAGCACGGATTGTTCGGCTGCACACTGGGCAGGTTATTCCAGCTGGAGCTAGTGTCATTGCCCTAGCTTTTCTTCTCTGGCACTTTTCTTCTGCCAGCGCTGCTCTTTTGTCCTCGGCGATTTGTGCGCCAGTTTTCGCAGCGCGACGCCATGATGCTCTGTTATGTGCTTTAGTCTCCCAGGTGGCTGGGTTTATGCTGAACGCCTTCAGAGAAGCTTTAAGGGTGTCCTAAAGCGTTTTCTTTGTTCCCCTTGTGAGCGCTTTCCTCCCTTAATTGGCCACACAGGAGTCGCCTAGGGATGCGGCGGTCTTCCATTCAATATATTTTTTTATGCCAGAATAGAAAACACGGCATAGTAAATATATTGAAAAGATTCTACCCAATGAACCTCCAATACACTAAGAGGATTACAAGCAAAGATAGGGAGTGATCAATGAGACTGAATCAAAGTCAATTGGAGAACATAGGTTGGCTACTCAGTTATTTCAAAAGAATGATTCAAGGCAGAGAGGTTTAAGTTTAAAGAAAATACTTTTGAAAAATACACTTTAAAAAAATACATTACGTGCAAAGGTAGACTTTGTAAAAAAAAAAAATATAAATAAAATAAACATTCGTTCGGACCTTAATAGATGCTGGTCATCATCGAAACATACAGACAGACAGGCAATAAACATAAAGACAGACAAACAGACAGGCAGATAGATGGATAGATAGATAGATTCAACAACAGAGAGAAAGCGCGCACAAGAATTTATAATTACAAACATTCGTTGATATTGTAAACAAAACGACTGCGCATAAGCTACAGACTCGCTAGCCATAATGCCCATCCAGTTGGGGCCTTACGTAATATAATCACAAGACGACCGAATCGATAGCCTCCCACACTGTCCCTCCCAGTGCATCGAGTAGGACACTTCCTGGAGATCACTTCTTGCAGTTCAGCCGCCGTAACTGAAAGAGATAGTTCTCTCAAAGAAATCCGGCCGCCCAAGAGGATTAGTTCAAATCCAAAGCCCAGTGGGTTTTCTCTATTCGTTGGATCTACTCCAGACGTACAACACATAAAATACTAAATAATTGCATGCCACGGGCTAGGTGGCATTATCCTGGTGTTTCCTGGACAATTAGGGTCCGCGAGAACGTAGTGAAAATTAAGGAGTTAAGGCTTTTCTTTATATTAAATAGAAATGAATGCTTGATCTGGTATGGTTGAATGTATAGAGAGAGTGGTTATCGATTGAATATTGATCGGCTTATGGTACTTGCTTTGCACATTCAATAATAATTACAGAATGAGTCTGTCAAACTCTGCATACGACACCTACTTAAAAATCGGCAGGATAAGAATCCCCCCCCCCCCCCCGTTTTTTTTTCTCTTCAAAATTGGACAACTACATAACGCGCAGGGCAGGGAAGGGGTGATCAAAAGGGGTAAGCAATCTGAAGGGCTGATGGTTCGATTCCTGGTTAAGACACTTATTACATTTATTAATTACAGAACTGAAGAGCATATAGTATAGCTGTTTGCAGCATCTGTTCAACCATAGATATATAGACTAATTGCTGTTTAAAACGCCAATCGATTGCATGTTCTTTATTCGTGTCAAAGTTTGTTAACGATTTAGTTGAACATTGAACTTGTTAAATTCTTAGTTAGGAACAAAACTACAACTGAATGGGAATTGAGAGTTAAACCAGAGGTTAAAGAGATTCTCGGCTCATTCAGATCTTTATAAAGCCTTTTTTTTTTTAGTACAAGTATTTTACCCCCTTCCCCTCCAAATATATATATATACAAACAAAAAATTCACTGAAAATTTAGGCTTTGTAGTCTATGTCTGTAATAACTCAAATGTTTTTGTTTTGTTTTCAAAATAAAATGTAAAAAAAAAAAAAAATATTTTTAAAAAATCAAATTTCTAGTAAGAAAATCCCCAGCAAAGATTCGCTGGAAGTAGACATTGATTCTAGCCTACCCATTGAAGCTTGTGTAAAGTGGCATCGACAATAGGAGAATGTTTTCCTCCATTCCGCTTGTATGATTGTATGCAATTGTTTTTTTTCTCCTAGCGTTACAACGCAAAAAAAAAAAATAAAAAAAGTTTGGAGATGTTTTCATAAAGAATTATATACGAAATGGCACCTAGTAGAGCTTGAGTTTACGGGGTCTAAGAATGTCGAAGAAAAAAAGAGGAAGCCCTCAGAGAATGTCTAGAAGATCAGCTTGGAATAAGAAAAATCCGGGATGCTAGAAGTCAAGATTTCCAATAAGTAAATGGCAGCTAACCTCATTAAAGTATCGTATTTAAACTCTTTTTAAACTCACTGCTGCCTCAGTCACATAACAAGCTTACGTGGGCAGCCAATTAGGGGAAACCCAAACACAGAATTGATCTGACGTTAACTCAACAAATCTCCCCAAGGTTCAAGACTTCAAGTATGTCAATAATTGACAGCACCAAAGCCTTTTGTGTTCCCTTTCCATCGAAACTAGTGTAATAAACCAAGGCCGAAGATAACCGATCTGTTTCAGATAGACAACTGGAGTATTGAACTCACAATGGCACAGAGAAATGTCCATCACAGCAATATTATAGTTACATTATTTAGTAAAGTAAACATGGAATGACATTTAACATGATAAGTTGCCATAGACAACAGATTCGAAACTACATTAATTTTGGTATTTATTATTTAAACCTGCTTAAAGTAAACTCTAAAATAGTCAAATAAATAAAATGAAGTTTCCATACAGTGAAGTTATCAACAATCTTTCTCGCTCTCTCTCTCTCTCCCTATATGTATTCTCTCTCTCCCTATATGTATTCTCTCTCTCCCTATATGTATTCTCTCTCTCCCTATATGTATTCTCTCTCTCCCTATATGTATTCTCTCTCTCCCTATATGTATTCTCTCTCTCCCTATATGTATTCTCTCTCTCCCTATATGTATTCTCTCTCTCCCTATATGTATACTCTCTCTCCCTATATGTATACTCTCTCTCCCTATATGTATTCTCTCTCTCCCTATATGTATTCTCTCTCTTCCTATATGTATTCTCTCTCTCCCTATATGTATTCTCTCTCTCCCTATATGTATACTCTCTCTCCCTATATGTATTCTCTCTCTCCCTATATGTATACTCTCTCTCCCTATATGTATTCTCTCTCTTCCTATACTCTCCCTCCCTATATGTATTCTCTCTCTCCCTATATGTATTCTCTCTCTTCCTATACTCTCCCTCCCTATATGTATTCTCTCTCTCCCTATATGTATTCTCTCTCTTCCTATACTCTCCCTCCCTATATGTATTCTCTCTCTCCCTATATGTATTCTCTCTCTTCCTATACTCTCCCTCCCTATATGTATTCTCTCTCTCCCTATATGTATTCTCTCTCTTCCTATATGTATTCTCTCCCTCCCTATATGTATTCTCTCTCTCCCTATATGTATTCTCTCTCTCCCTATATGTATTCTCTCTATCCCTATATGTATTCTCTCTCTTCCTATACTCTCCCTCCCTATATGTATTCTCTCTCTCCCTATATGTATTCTCTCTCTTCCTATACTCTCCCTCCCTATATGTATTCTCTCTCTCCCTATATGTATTCTCTCTCTTCCTATACTCTCCCTCCCTATATGTATTCTCTCTCTCCCTATATGTATTCTCTCTCTTCCTATACTCTCCCTCCCTATATGTATTCTCTCTCTCCCTATATGTATTCTCTCTCTCCCTATATGTATTCTCTCTCTTCCTATACTCTCCCTCCCTATATGTATTCTCTCTCTCCCTATATGTATTCTCTCTCTCCCTATATGTATTCTCTCTCTTCCTATACTCTCTCTCCCTATATGTATTCTCTCTCTTCCTATACTCTCCCTCCCTATATGTATTCTCTCTCTCCCTATATGTATTCTCTCTCTTCCTATACTCTCCCTCCCTATATGTATTCTCTCTCTCCCTATATGTATTCTCTCTCTTCCTATACTCTCCCTCCCTATATGTATTCTCTCTCTCCCTATATGTATTCTCTCTCTTCCTATACTCTCCCTCCCTATATGTATTCTCTCTCTCCCTATATGTATTCTCTCTATCCCTATATGTATTCTCTCTCTTCCTATACTCTCCCTCCCTATATGTATTCTCTCTCTCCCTATATGTATTCTCTCTCTCCCTATATGTATTCTCTCTCTTCCTATCCTCTCCCTCCCTATATGTATTCTCTCTCTCCCTATATGTATTCTCTCTCTTCCTATACTCTCCCTCCCTATATGTATTCTCTCTCTCCCTATATGTATTCTCTCTCTCCCTATATGTATTCTCTCTCTCCCTATATGTATTCTCTCCCTCCCTATATGTATTCTCTCTCTCCCTATATGTATTCTCTCTCTTCCTATACTCTCCCTCCCTATATGTATTCTCTCTCTTCCTATACTCTCCCTCCCTATATGTATTCTCTCTCTCCCTATATGTATTCTCTCTCTCCCTATATGTATTCTCTCTCTCCCTATATGTATTCTCTCTCTCCCTATATGTATTCTCTCTCTCCCTATATGTATTCTCTCTCTCCCTATATGTATTCTCTCTCTCCCTATATGTATTCTCTCTCTCCCTATATGTATTCTCTCTCTCCCTATATGTATTCTCTCTCTTCCTATACTCTCCCTCCCTATATGTATTCTCTCTCTTCCTATACTCTCCCTCCCTATATGTATTCTCTCCCTCCCTATATGTATTCTCTCTCTCCCTATATGTATTCTCTCCCTCCCTATATGTATTCTCTCTCTCCCTATATGTATTCTCTCTCTCCCTATATGTATTCTCTCTCTTCCTATACTCTCTCTCCCTATATGTATTCTCTCTCTTCCTATACTCTCCCTCCCTATATGTATTCTCTCTCTCCCTATATGTATTCTCTCTCTTCCTATACTCTCCCTCCCTATATGTATTCTCTCTCTCCCTATATGTATTCTCTCTCTTCCTATACTCTCCCTCCCTATATGTATTCTCTCTCTCCCTATATGTATTCTCTCTCTTCCTATACTCTCCCTCCCTATATGTATTCTCTCTATCCCTATATGTATTCTCTCTCTTCCTATACTCTCCCTCCCTATATGTATTCTCTCTCTCCCTATATGTATTCTCTCTCTCCCTATATGTATTCTCTCTCTTCCTATCCTCTCCCTCCCTATATGTATTCTCTCTCTCCCTATATGTATTCTCTCTCTTCCTATACTCTCCCTCCCTATATGTATTCTCTCTCTCCCTATATGTATTCTCTCTCTCCCTATATGTATTCTCTCTCTCCCTATATGTATTCTCTCTCTTCCTATACTCTCCCTCCCTATATGTATTCTCTCTCTTCCTATACTCTCCCTCCCTATATGTATTCTCTCTCTCCCTATATGTATTCTCTCTCTCCCTATATGTATTCTCTCTCTCCCTATATGTATTCTCTCTCTCCCTATATGTATTCTCTCTCTCCCTATATGTATTCTCTCTCTCCCTATATGTATTCTCTCTCTTCCTATACTCTCCCTCCCTATATGTATTCTCTCTCTTCCTATACTCTCCCTCCCTATATGTATTCTCTCCCTCCCTATATGTATTCTCTCTCTCCCTATATGTATTCTCTCTCTCCCTATATGTATTCTCTCTCTCCCTATATGTATTCTCTCTCTTCCTATACTCTCCCTCCCTATATGTATTCTCTCTCTCCCTATATGTATTCTCTCTCTCCCTATATGTATTCTCTCTCTCCCTATATGTATTCTCTCTCTTCCTATACTCTCCCTCCCTATATGTATTCTCTCTCTTCCTATACTCTCCCTCCCTATATGTATTCTCTCTCTCCCTATATGTATTCTCTCTCTCCCTATATGTATTCTCTCTCTCCCTATATGTATTCTCTCTCTCCCTATATGTATTCTCTCTCTCCCTATATGTATTCTCTCTCTTCCTATACTCTCCCTCCCTATATGTATTCTCTCTCTTCCTATACTCTCCCTCCCTATATGTATTCTCTCCCTCCCTATATGTATTCTCTCTCTCCCTATATGTATTCTCTCTCTCCCTATATGTATTCTCTCCCTCCCTATATGTATTCTCTCTCTCCCTATATGTATTCTCTCTCTCCCTATATGTATTCTCTCTCTTCCTATACTCTCCCTCCCTATATGTATTCTCTCCCTCCCTATATGTATTCTCTCTCTCCCTATATGTATTCTCTCTCTCCCTATATGTATTCTCTCCCTCCCTATATGTATTCTCTCTCTCCCTATATGTATTCTCTCTCTCCCTATATGTATTCTCTCTCTTCCTATACTCTCTCTCCCTATATGTATTCTCTCTCTCCCCGTCTCCTCTCTTTCTGAAACTCTTTTGTTAAAAAAAAAAAGAGTCGATATAAAAAACTAAAACTTTATGGCCATATCAGGGCTCACAAAGACCTTTCTCCAGGGAACATTACCAGGAGAAAGAAGAGGAGGCAGTCAAAGAAAGCGATGGGAAGACAACATAAAAGAATGGACGGGCCTGTCCTTGAAAGAGATTCTATCCAAGGCAAAAGACAAGGAAATGGAGAAAAATGACAGATAATTGTGGTGCAACAGACTAAGGGACAGGTGAAGGATAGCGAAGTTTATATACAACTTCTCTCTCTCGCTCTCCCACTCCCTGATTATAAACAATCTTCCTCTCTCTCTCTCACAGTCTCTTGTACACTGTTCATAGTTCCTCCAGTTGATATATTCGGATGATGTAATCCTACTACAAGGACCAGACAGTAGTAGCTCAATGTAAGATTACACTGACGAGATAAAGCCCACGTGACCTACTCTTGTACTGGTAGTTCACTCATACAAGTCTGTCACGATTCATAGGTTATGAATCTTGAAACTACTATCCAGACATAACATGGGTACTTTGTTTGCTCTACGGCCACTCGCAACACACACACATTTTCCAGAGTTGACATATGGACAACTTTATCACAAATAAGTTCTTTGCTTACCAGCTGTTGTTTTAAAAAAGATAACTTTACAAAGAAGAAGCCAGTTTGTCTACTCGGCGCAACGTAAGGCGAAGAAAAGGTTTTAAAGGGAAACTATTTCCAGGCAGGTTAAAAAAGAAACAGGTTCTCTCCCGTGTTAATAGTACACACAATAGGTTTGTGTGTGGTGTGTCGACTATGTAGAATGGGTTACGTTATGAAGGCACATCTACATTCAAGATTAGGCTTCAGGATCCTAAACAATTTCTACATTCAATATTATGCTTCAGGGTCCTAAACAATTTCTACGAGATGGGGCAAATAAATAGTCCAAGGTCCAGTTAACAGTTTTAGTCAAATTACAGACCTCGGGTCACTGTTCGCCTTCGTGTGTCCCCTGGGCTAAAAGCATACAGCATTGGGGGCATGGAGGTCAGTTCGTGCCTGGATGTAGTCACGATTCTAAAGCTGCTCACTCACATTTACTGGAGTCTCGCCGCAGTAGAGACATGGAACGATAACTCTTTCAACACAGCCCATCTACCCCACAGCGTCCAACTGGACACACACACACACACACGTTTACACATGAAATTCCAACGATTAATATCAGAGAGCTCCCCCTTGCAACACATCATCCATATCACATACACACAGACATCCCCCAAAACACTTCAGCCATATCACCCACACAGACAGACATCCCCCTACACATTGGCCCTGCCACACACATACACCGACACTTACCCTACCATCCACACAAAACACACAAAAACTGGACACATTGAACGATTTCACTGGCGTATCGATACCGCCAGCAGCGTTCATTCTGTAACTTCATTACTAGAAGGACAAAATCATTGGAATCGCTTCTAGCGAAGAGGAGAAAAAAAAACTGACGATTCTATCATTCAAGTCGGTCGCTAAAGAAATATTTCTACGGGACTATCTGACAAGTGTTAATAGTAAAAAAAATATTTGTATATTTTGTTAATAGCAGTAGAGTTGATTCTAATTAGATCCAGTAATATTCAAATCAATCTGTCAACACCAAGCTCAACAGAAGAAAAACATAAAATATAAAAAAAAAAAAAACAACATTAAGTGAACTTGTATCAATTAGTTTGGATCAGTCATGCAATTAAATTCGTAACAGATCTAAGAATAAACAAGGTTACAAAGACAGTTTGTGTGGATACACATACTCAAAATCGGTCCCCCGAAGTGGTCCACCCAGGCAGGTAAAAGACATGTTTCAATATTTTCAGAAAGAACATCAGAATGAAATTCTATTAAAGACAAATGACAGAGAATAATGGAGAAATAAGGTTGACAGATCTTGTGTGGTGCCCCAGCGGTCCAACAGACCAAAGGATAGGTGAACGTGAATGTAAAGTTAAATGCAAACCTGGACTAACTGATGTTTTATAATGAATATCTAATTGATCTAGTTGTTTTGTAAAGAATCAATCTCTTATTCAAAGCCTCAAGAAAAAAATATTTCCGTAAAAAAAATATTTTTTTGGTTAGTTTAATGTTCTATAGTGACAGTAGCAGAGCTGCAGTTCACGCGATTATATGAAAAACTACTTATTAATTGTTGTTTTAAATTATGTCCAACTTATAGGCATACTAAATAGATTGTTACTTTAAAAAAAATAATAATAAACATTTTTTTGTGTAAATGTAGTAGTTAGTATGACAGAACTTACTAAACTTAACAATACAAATATAAAAATAAAAAACAATTTTTTGACAAAAATAATCTAAAACCATTTGTAATAATAATAAAGCATTTAAAAAATGAACGACCTGAATTTAAATGTGAGCTAATGCCTTCTCATGCTTGTCTAGTCAAAAAGGTAACAACTCAAATAGCGAAGTGTTCATGATAGATAGTATGGTTATCTATTGTTTCTATTTCATGTTTGTGTTCACCAAACTCTGTTTGGCCAGAGTTGATATAAGCTTTGTTAAAAGGACATGTACTAAGAAAGCTCTTTTTCAGGTTGTATTGAAGCGCCATGCACTTGGTTTCCCTCAGTCTTACACCAACAAGGAAAGAAAGATCGATGTGAACAAACCAAATGACAACCGATTAGAGATGACACTAGAACGTGGGACTCGGGAGAGACACTACAGGAGTAACAGCGTTCAATGTAGCAAACAGCATGATCTTTTCACAACACCACGGTCTGGGGTTCCCAGACGTTTTGGTAAAAGTTCACGCGCCAGTGGATCTCATTCACCAATCGTATACAAACAACCCCCTGAGCCACGTGATTCTCTATCTCTTCTATACAAATTATGACCTTATTTTTAATACACAATGACTATCACGTGACAGTTTTTTTTCGTTGTTTTATCAATATTATCACGTGACCATTTGGTTTTGGTGAATGAGGTCCATTGTATCATTTAAATGATTCTTTTCTAAACACCCAGTGGAGTGCAACTTAGCAGAACAAAAAAAAAATTACATAAAATACATTACAAATGTGAGAGGGGGGGGGGGAAGGTATGTCAGAAAGTGACCAGCGAAAAAAGTCTTTAACAGATCTACACCAAAATAGTACTTCTACAATGTAGTAGTAGTAGTTGAGTTAAAGTATTGATGTAGCTACAGACACCTAACAAAATCTACCTGGTTGGCAATGCTGGATTTACTAGTAGCAACATAGTTAGAGCTTAGGGCTCCCACAAATATAAAGTTCAAGAAAAAGAAAAGGAGTAAATTGCTTCATGTTGATTGTAAAGGGGGCTCTCAAATAGCTTAGAGCCTTGTTGATTGTATGGGGGGCTCTCAAATAGCTTAGAACCTTATTGATTGTAAGGGGGGCTCTCAAATAGCTTAGAACCTTACTGATTGTGGGGGGGGGGGGGGGTCTCAAATTTCTTAGAACCTTATTGATTGTAAGGGGTGCTCTCAAATAGCTTAGAACCTTATTGATTGTAAGGGGGGCTCTCAGATAGCTTAGAACCTTATTAAGTCTAAATCCGGTCCTGATTGTTTAAAGCGTGAAATATTTCTGTCCACAGCCCAAGCTCAAATGTCGACAACCTTTCATTTTCAGTGCAGTACTAGTCGAGCTTCACAGCTCAACACAAACTAACGTAATGAAGCTTTTCAGTTGTCTCTGGACTCCTCACATCTACTTGCTGTTGCCATTGTGTCTCCACGAGTGACTACTCATCTTTCATCAGCCCTCACTTCCTGTTCAAACAACGCACGTTCCTTTTTTAAAATAAACTCAATGAAATTCCCATTTCTTCAGAAATAACATCTCACTTAAGTCATAGTACACGCATTAAATCAGCATAGATACACAACACACATTTCATTTACCAAAGAAGTAAAGTATAAAAATACTTTAAAAAAAAAAAAAAAAGCTTCTCCAAAGGAAAGTACTATATATCTCAATAATGCAGGGGTTGACTCCATTTTTCGATATCAAACAAATTTAATTACCACTAATTGATTAACTAATTGCTTAACCTTTAAATTGATTCATAGACTATGAATATTTTTTTTCAAAGTTTCAAAGTGATCCGAGAATTGGAAGTGGGATACAAAAACGTGCAGAAGATTTGTACCAGACAGACTGACGGAGGGAGTTCATACACATTTGTAAAAAATAAAAAAGCATTTAGATAATCATTACACTGTGCCCAAAGTAGGTCAGAGTAGAAACATCAAGAGAAGAGACTAAGCGACTTGCTTACTATCCGGTACATTTGGTCGAAAGTGCGTCAAATGTGACACCCGAAATGCTTCTTCCGATCTCTCAACTACTGCTCATCATGACCTTTACTGATAACATAGAGGAAAATTGCGTTGTTATGAAAACACGCGAGAATCACGTTTTGCGACTGAGAAGTTACGAGAATCACTTATCTTTGTTATTGGCAAATGTTGCCAAAAGACATTTGCAATTGTCTAATAGGGATAAAAGTTCTTCATTAGCCATGACATTAACATTTAAAATTCTGATAACATTGCGGTGCCTTGTATTTGCATAAGTGCACTATCGTTCATTCACATCTTATAAATTGCAGATGTTCTATGAAACAAAAAAAAGATATTGCTTCCTACGTTTGTGCAAGTGTTGATTTAATCGTTTATGTTAAATAGGGATTAAAACTGGACAGAGATTAACAACCGGGTTCCACGTTTAAATGGTATTATGAAAATAACAAGCCTTATACGAGTTTGTCCTTGCATATGGCATAAGAAATATATATAGGACGCCCTCGACAAAGCTATTTCTTAATCTTCCAAATACCTCTATTCCTTAAAATAAAATTAATAGGAAATCAAATTACTTTTTGAAGCCATACGAAGGGAAAGAGGTCCTCAATCACAGGTCTCATTTACCTGGCTTTCAGCGCCCCTAATCCTCAGTAAACGTGTTAGACACAAAACATAGTGTCAGTTGTGTGACTAACGACGGTTTATCCCCCCCCCCCTAGCATTAATGTTTAGGGGCTTCAATCAAAAAAATTATTTTGGTCCCATTGATGTTTTAGTTTTAATTTTGTTTAAAAAGGGTTACCCATTCTCGTATCTATCCACTATCTCAGGTAAGTTTGAGCCTCTACTTTTACTATCAAGAGACAACAAGAAAGACCTATGGTGTGAACTTTTACACGGCGTTCAGGCAAAAAGTTAAAGGCGCCACTCTCGATAGTGCAAAGTTAAAGGTAAGAGTCTCATGGCCCAGCGATAGCAGGAACAAACTCCTGGCATCTCACTGCGTACAGACTGCAGGTCGCCGTCTCCTTACAGGTAGACACAGCTTGGTTGTTTGTAAAATGTTTTACATGTTTCGGATGTTCCTTCAGAGTTGAAGATAGTTTACTTCCTAGTCCAAACCTCCCGCAGGACGACGGGAGCGGGCAGGGTTTGAACCCGGGACCATTGATAAATCCAAACAACAGTCCGGCGCGCAAACCGCACGACCAGTCAGCCATCCTGGTTTAAGGCTTCTAGTCCAGGACAGCACGAGAAAGAAAACTGAAAGAGAACTAGTATCTTTGCCATTTCAAAACGTTGTCTGTTTCAAATGACACTATGACAATAAACCATAATACCGAATGCAATATTGTTGTACTAAACAGCTTAACTAAACTGCAGTCAGGCCTACTATTCTATTCATACTTATCAATCTAGTATAGATATATTTCACATGTTTTGAGGATCAATATATCAACCTAGTAATAATACACTACAGAAGACAAAAGCGGAGCAAGATTTCCCGTAACAGAGGGACAAGTTCCCGTTTAGTTAAATGTATGTGATGTTCGCCTGAAGTATCATTTAACTCTTCCACAAAAGCTTATTTATATATAGGTCACCAGGTCTGTGCTTCAATGTAGCCTACGTTCTGCCTTAAACCTTGACTAATAGCAAGAATAATTATGTTAATCATTTAATTACATGAAAAGGGGGGAGGGAGAGAGAGAATAGTCGTAGAAGAATGAGAGAGAGAGAGAGAGAGAGAAGAGAGAGACGCAATACAAAAAATTTTTGGTTAAGTCGCAGGTGGGAGGATACTCGGTATTAGTTGTGATGAAATACCCTACATCAAGGAGAGAGAGAGACAAAATACTCTAAGTTTTCTTTACACCTTTCTTTGTAAAGATATTCTTTTATCTATTAGGCCTATAAATATCCACACTTTGAGGAGGAGTGCATCACACACACCAGGCCTAACTATAGAGCTCTATTCTCTCGTACTCAACATATGCCATACACAATCATGTGCCCTACGACGATGTGACCTATCTCCTCAATAGCGTCAATATTTACATCATAACGATTGCTACCACCCAGACTGCCTCTATAGTTTCTTGGTCAACATTTGCCAAAGAGTATGAACCAAAAAACAAAATCAATTCTAGGCCACATCGGCTACTTATTGAGAACGCTCCGCACTGTGAGGATGATTAATTAGGTTTTTACAATTCCAACTAATTAGATCTTCACCGTACCACCAAAAACAGGCCACTGATATACTCCCGTAGAATACAGCATGCAATTAGTTGTGCAGAAAAGATTTGCATTCTGAATCTATTTAGAATTCTGCTAAACACGAACACATTCTAACAAGGAGTTTTATGTAGCAGATCTTGTTCTGGCATTCATGATTTGCAGCCTTATTTATACAAATAAAGACTTGGAGTTAATCATAATATGTTAGTGTTAAAGCGCTTGGCTTCCGAACCGAAGGGTCCCGGGTTCGAATCTCGGTGAAGACTGGGATTTTGAGCTGCTTGATTGTTAAGATGCCATTGTGTCCGTCCAACTCTAATGGGTACCTGACTTTAGTTGGGTAAAGTAAAGGCGCTTGGTCGTTGTGCTGGCCACATGACACCCTCGTTAACGGAAGTCCATGCAAACAGATGACCTTTACATCATCTTTCCTATAGATCGCAAGCTCTGAAAGGGGAACTTTATCTTTGCTATATATATATATATCTAGCGCTGTTAAATACGGTACGCTCAAGGTTCTTTCAAAAAATACGAGATAAAACTAAGGCAAATTAAGTAAGCTTCAAACAGATCAAGCCTTGACCGTTTTCTTGAATGAAATGAAGCGTGGTTTGCCTGAGCTGTATGGGGAGTGAGTTCCAAACCTTTGGTCCGAGTCCTGAAAAGACCCGCAAGCCTAAGTTTGGAGTGGAAACAACGCAGCATTAGTCCAATGACATCTGTGAGAGATATATGATGTTTAGAAAAGTAATCCTTTCCACAACGAACCACCCAAACGAGGCACATCTTTGGCACAAGCGCATTAGTTGCAACCTGACATTACGTAAAAAAAATGTTTTTTTTTCCTCTACAGTAGACTATTTAATAAGCACTAGTTTCAGTTTATCAAAATCAAGAAGTGCATGTGGATGGGAATATATTGGAATTCTAAGCTGTATGAAAATCGTCTCTCTTTGACTATATAAATGAAGGGATGCATTGAAACCCAGAGACTACAATGGTACAAATGTCCTCACCGTGTTAGAGTCTGTTATAATATATTAGATAATTGTTTCAATGAAGCAATAACAAATACTTTCAAGCCTTGATGTTTACGTTTATAGTCATTCAGGATCTTTAGATTATGGATTATTCCAAACACACAGAGATGTTATAAGTTATTTAATACTGTTGGTAAAAGTTGGTATACCAATGCAAGTGATATGAAAGAGTAATGTTAAGAGGCAGAAGCCATTTTACACAAAGAAACTAAGTGTCATCAGTCATTTTAAACTTAACAATCTTCATGAAGATTAAATCTACAGTCTTTAAACAATCTTCAAGCAGTTTAAGCATAATAATTTTCATATATACATTCCTGACATTCTTCATACGGTTTAACCTGACATTCCTCATACAGTTTAACCTGACATACCTCATACAGTTTAACCTGACATTCCTCATACAGTTTAATCTGACATTCTCCATACAGTTTAAGCCTGACATTCTTCATACAATTTAACCTGACATTCTTCATACAGTTTAACCTGACAATCTACATAAAGCTTAAACCTGACAGTCTCCATCCAGTTTAACATGACAATCCTATAGAAACTTACCTGGCACTTCCACTCCCTCTTCCATCTCGTATTCATCCACAAGGAAACTTCTTGTCGACTCTGAAATATGAACTTTTCCAGGCTCCCCAGTAGATTCCATGGTGTTGGCGAGTGTTACATCGTTGGACCAAACATCAAACTTAAAACGAACAGTTCCTACAATCCCACAGAGCACTGTGCCAGTGTGCACACCCACTCTCATGTTCACCTTTCACAAAACAAAAATGTCATTGGTTAATGAATTTCAACAAATAATTTTCATCATCAATATTTGTAAATACATTTCTGACGATATGGCAATGTATAGCAAATGTCTATTGAGTTCAAACTGTCTTTAACATAAATATCAATCAAAAGTAATACAAAAAATGTCACATTTTATACAAATAAGCAAAAGTTTACTAGAGAATGTATTTTACATCTTATTCATAATAACTATAAAAAATGGTTTGCATTCAATGATCACATTTTCCTCAGGTTAAACTACACATTGAAAAAATGTCATAGTAATATATATTTTGCTTTTTGCATTTCAAATATATTCATACATCTGTAAAGGCAACAAATATTTATGACAGTATCTTTTAATCTATGTATAATTGCTTGACTTGTATTCTTTTCCAAAAGATACCATTAAATGCTTTCTAAATGTTTACTTTAATAATCAGAATGATGTTTACTCCACTGTTGTAATTAGCCTTTTCTAATCTCTGAATGTTTACCTAAAAATCTAAGCTGAAAATCTATATATGTATGTAATTAAAATAGTCATCTGTTTGGCAAACAGCAATGCATATAAACTAAGCTTTTAAAAACACAATAAATGTTAACTACAAGAGCTCTACTGACCTTGAATAAAATAAAAGATAAATCCTATGTACAGGTAGAGCATATTAGTTAAAAGATCTGAAGTATTTATCAAAACAGATGACCCTTACATCATCTGTCCTATAGACTGCAAGGTCTAAAAGGGGAACTTTTGTACTTTTTACTTACAAACAATATCTATAAAATGTGGCAATAATGTTGAATAACACAACATAAGATGAGGTATAGTATCAAAGTATCTAGAGATGTAGAATTTAGTTTTATTAGCGTAATATATACTTTCAACATATTTGTTGTGCTTTATTTGTATAAATAATAAGTAGCCAGAACTCATAACCATTGTGATGACAGTCCAAAGTGCAAACACCACAAGACCAGGCAGGCATAGCAACAGTTTTGTCACAAAAACATTTACAACTACTGTGTTTATTTTTTTTAACTGCTGCATTTGACAGCATATTTTTTATATAATGTAGAAAACAATAGTTTTTGGATGGCTGTCTAGTTGTGTGCTATGCACTCTGAGCTGTCATCCCCATTGGTCCATTTCAGACCCTGCCTCGTGCCATCCTACACTGTCTTTCAAATGGTTTGGGTTAGGACATAATTTAGGAACATCTGAAACATGTTTACAAAATAAACAAACACTATTTGATTTATAACATTTGAAAATCTATGTCATCGTAATGAGCCAAAATATTTGTTGTTGTTTTTAAAGTCAACCAGACTCTTATCTTTGGTTCAGGCCCTGGAATCAGTAATTAATACAACTTTCTTTATAATGGTTAGATTTGTCAAAGAGCAAGCCAAGAACTTCTAAGCAAATTTAAGTTTAAGTTATGTAAAGTATTTGTTTTGCCTTTGGCAAACAATACTTGTCAAAATATAAAATAATCTCACCTCTTCTTTATGATCTTCATCAAATGCTCTGATGGCGATGACCATACTGAGGCCCATTTCTACACAGCATTTCGCATGATCCTCGCAAGGGTTTGGGCATCCGGAGACACAATAGTAACAATCTCCTAGTGTACTGATCTTTTCACATCCTGAGGCGTTACACAGTTTATCAAATCTGCCAAACAAATCATTTAACAGACCGACAAGCCTCTCAGCACTTTTATTTGAGCTCATCTTTGTGAATCCGACGATATCCGCAAACAAAATACTCACATTTTTCATCTCATCCATTTGAAATTTTCTGAAAATTATTTCACCCTTGACGTGTTTGGTTTTTCTTTGCTTCTTTTTCTCACTCTCATCTTTCTCTTCATCCTCTTTGGAAGGGTGGGCCGCCATGACAGAGCGCGCTACAACTGGGGGCATGAGAGAGTGGATCATTTTTTCTTTAATTTCTCGCTCTATCATCAGATCTCTCTGGGCACTAACAGACTGACCAATTTTGGAAAAACTACTACGTGCCCTCGTATTTGACATAATGTATATGAATGTTCCGATCAGATGTACAATGAGATGAAGCAAAAGTTTTGAGATAATAAAGTAAGCCTTACACATTTCTGGGTATCTAAGAGCGATAATGATTTCATATGATATGGACAGAAAGCATCCAAGTCCAGCAGCGGCAAATAAATTGATGGGAAAAAATGAATATAATAAAATCAATATCTCCACAACCCCACAGAAGGTACCTACTGGCGATATATCAGGAGATTCAAACACATATGGAAGCTGCACTGTTATTACTAATATGACTGCTAAAATGTAGGCTATTGATTTAGAGTAAACTGCGTAATGTCTTGTACAGGTGATAAATAAAAGTGTTAGCATGATAGCCAGCAGGGCACTTGAGCCGCCCACAAAATATAGCCAGTTTTCTTTTTTAAATTTTATTTGCTTGAGTCCGAAAAATACTAACCAACAAAAGGAAGCAATAGTCACATAGTAAACAATATGTCTAAATAACCTTTTCGCTTGTGGGAAATAACACTTTTGCAGATAATTCTCAAGAATTTCACTATCAAACTTAGGATTCAGTAAACTTCCATTTGAGCGTTCGAAAGGTTTGGGTAAGAAATGATCATGTTTGTGTTTCTTATTTTTTGAAGTGGCACTAGGGGTACGAATGGTCACTTTACAATGGTCATTGTCTAATGTGTCTCCTGAGAAAGAAACCCTTGGTTCATTGGTAAAATTAGCCTCATTATTTTCAGTGTTGTTAGTTCTGCAACTCGCCATAGTTTGAAATGGAAATAAAAGCCTTATCTAGACCTAGACTGGATCTACATCTAGATTCTAGTAGTAGTATGGCACCTTGGTAGATCTTGACTAGTTCTATATGTATTATATCAAGACTAGTTAGATCTAGGTATGGAAACTAGGCTCTATATCTAAGACTATCTAGATCATCCACTGAACTAGACTAGTAGAGTGCTTAGACTTAGTAAAGACGATTAAGTAGAATAGAATAGTCTATTTCCGTTTCACTGTTTTGTTGTTGTTATACACACGAAGAGATAGAAAGTTGCCGGTGTAACTATCAAATCGATTAGATCTACAAAAGAATATGCACACGTGAAACGCAATTGAATTTCAGAACTCATTAATGAAAAAATTTTGTCACTGAAATGTTTAAACTAGATCTAGATTTATATATTTCCATCGTCAGCCTCTGCCATCACAATCACAGTATACACACAATCGCTGGCAACACTACACAACACACACGGTGATTGCTCAAAGTCACCGCCTTGCGCTGCTACGGTGTTCACACAGAAGGGGGAAGAAATTATAAAACGTGCGAGGTGGCTTTCCTATGAACACCAGAGTACAGTAGAACGTCGTTTATCCGACTCAATTGGGACCGGACACCGTTCGGATACGCGATTGTTCGGATAACCGAAAACCGAAGCGATCCATGCAGTATATGCAACCGGACACTATACGAATACATGTACATGTGGTTGATAAAAAAAAAAAAAAACTGGTCCGGATATTTGACGCTCCGGATAATAAACGTTCGGATAAACGACGTTCTACTGTAGCTGCTGTCGTTTAAAAATACCCGTTTGTTTTGTTTTTTGTTTTTTTGTTTTGTTTGTTTGTTTTTCTTACAAATTAATCGTGTTTATAACTAGATCTACTGTTTTTGTTGTATTTTTTAAAAAGTAGATATAGTCTGCTACAACAATTATTTATAGATTGAAAATAACAGGGAGCGGAGTTATATTTTTATTACCTCTTAAAACATATAATTGATCTGCCCTCCCCCCCCCCCCCACACACTTTTGGACTATTAGGCCTATACGTTGTATTAATTCACATATACCTATTGATTGTCGAGATTTTTGCAAAGATGTAATCATTATTTATTGAAAACACAATAGTTGTCGATATATTATCGCATATTTAATTTTGTTTTTTGTGTTATGATATCTGAGTTATAACATATAAAATAATAATAATGGCAATGTCTTCAATTCCAAAGATCAAGGATTAGTGAAATGTTTCACATGACTACGCAAACCCAGTTGCGACCTACATATTTTTCCGCATCTAGTGCATTTTTTTTTTTTTTGTCTTCTGCGCCTATCTTCAATAAGGTATTTTCTTGGAATCTCCAATGTGTGTCCCGCAGCCTTTGTGAAAGCTCTTCAACTGTCTCTTTCAGAAGCAATCTGCTGCCATCTATTTACCTCTATGCCAATGAAGGCGAAATGGTGCCTGAGTTTATCTTTATAGCGTTAAAGCCAATAAACACCGCCTTTGGTAGTCTCTTATGTTGGATAAGTGTCCGACCTAGCTCTCAAATGGTAATTAGTGATTATAAATGGTCGACACCGGCCTCCAGCAGAACTTAGTTATTTGTAATGTAGTCCTAGTCTTGCTAGCCTATGCCAATTATGGAGCGAAGGCACATTTGATGGAAGCGTTCGAGGAGCCTTAACTGTCCTCGATAGAGCAACCAGGTTTCAGAGTCCACTAAAAGAGTTGTGAGAACCACTGCTTTATAAACATTGCTTATTGTAGCTAGGTAAAGAGACCTATTACGCCATACTCTCAGTTTAAGGCGACAAAAGCGCTGTTGGCCTTTGCGAGACGATTGTTTATTTCTCTGGACAGTGACGCATCATTGGACAGTGTGCTTCCCGAGTAGGTAAAGTGGTGAACAACAGGGCCGGTCCTAAAGATTGCGGGGCTCTATGCGAAACGGATTGCGCTGGGCCTAATTTGGGTAGGGATAATGATAAAAACTAAAAATTAAGATTTTTTATTTGAAAATAAATTCGTCCTTGCATTTCATTCGTACTTTACCAAGTGCAAAATCACGAACAAATTAACTTTACGAGCCATCTTCAATAGAAGGTAGATTTCCAACATAAAGCCGATAAACATTCAGATCTGCCTTTTAAATTTACTATCGACTAGCAAAATATCGCTTTTAATTTTTTTAAAGAGATCGAGATAGGTTTAGATCTATATTTAAATCACATTGACTATAACAATAAATTTAGAATTGGAACATACTGTTTTGGTTAAAATTCGCCTTATTATTTTTTTTATTAAATAAAAGATGACATTGACTTTTTTTTAAATCGCGAGTAGGATTGGCATTTTCCATATTGAATGACACCCCAAGATTACAATTTTGTCTATTTCACAGAACATGTTTTGAGTTTTCGGTCGGTATATAAGATATAGAAACATCTTCTAGAAATGTCATTCTAAAAAGTTTAACTTGAACGAAGATTTTTTAATTGGCAAATATCAAAACATTCAAAAGACACAAATTCTGGCCAGTATTTATTCAGTGCTATGAACATCAGTGTTGAAAGTATTGGGATAGCATAAAACAAAATGGTGAGTGTAACCACTGAATCCGTGCTTTGGCTGAGAAAAACTGATTTGTTGATAAAATTTAAAAAAAAACAAAACCAAGCCATATACTCTGACCTCTACGCGGGAAAGTTTGTGCAAAGCTGCATTGAATATCAAGCACGTTATTGACGAGAAAGAAATAGTACTTGACAGATGTGATGGTATAAATTTAATTATATCCCTTGAGGATGCTTGAGACATGAGTTCACATTCTAGTCGTACAACTTTTATTGTATTTAAAAAGCGATCACGGCAACCTTAAGACAGCTACCAGCTTCTTTCCTCCTTCCCCTCCCCTCCCCCCTTTTCCCAACCTGTCCTTACAAGTGACAGGGTCATAGTGTGGTGAGACAGCTCAAAGCATGAAATAGCGCTAAACAAAAACAATTGGTCAAAATATTTGTAATCGCAAAGATTTTGTTTTGTTCTATTACAAGCTGAATTACATGACTGATCCAAACTCATTGATACTACTACGCCGAACACAAGCTTTGTTTGTTTATTTTGTAAAGTATTTTTAAAAAATGTTTTTCTTGTATTTCTAATGGTAGACTATAAAAAGAAAATAGTACTCAGCCACCAACGTTAATACGTATGTGGCTGTAGCTCTTGCTAGCTTAATTTACGATGAGATTAACCTAGTTATTTCCCTTTGCACAGTTGTCTTCTTGTTTTAGTTTTACCAGGGGTCGGTAAAAGCAAAGCAAGGGCATTATGTAACCCGAGTGAAGTCTCTGTAAGGCCCGCTGAGCATCAACAACATTAAAAAATTAAAACTTTTTTTTAATTTTAGAAAGAATAATTCGTAATGTGCTTAACTGTTATAATAGTTCCCAATGAAACAGTCCGACCAATATAAGAAAATAAATACTTTTATACTACCAGTTTCTTAATTGTAAACATAGATTACTATCTAAAGACAAGACATGAAGGTAATATATATATATATATTTCTGTTTTTTTTCCTAAACAGCGGCAGTCAATGGTCTTCAACCTTTTTTGGCCTACCGCCCCCTTTTCGAATTTTTCTTTAAAAAAATCCTCCAGCGCCCCCCTCTAAGAAAAACAGTTATAAAGAAGCGTGAGAAGGTAAATTTGAACAAAATATCATCTATTTATTAATATTTATGCTGTCAATAACACTTATCCCGCTTGGGTGACGACTGCATGCCAAAGGCGATTATTGTGAACTTCTTGGCCTATGACTGACGAGCTTTGAATAGGACTGAGTTACAGAGGTGCTTCCCTCCCCCGTGAGCGCTATAAAGATTTATTCAGGCGCCATTTCTCTCTCACTGGCATAGAGGAAAGTACCTGCCAGCATTCTCTGGCAGCAGATAGCCTCTGAGAGAAACAGTTCGAGAGCTCTTACAAAAACTGCGGGACAAACATTTGATACTCAAAGAAAAGCCAGCATACAACGGCTTTGTCTGCATAAAATTCGGGAAAATATGTAGGTCGCAGTTGGGTTTGCGTAGTTATGTGAAACACTGGACTCAGCCGTAATCTTCAGTATTAAAGGCGAAAACAGCCAATATTATCATTATGCAAAAATTATGTCAAATAATATACAGGGATTACACTCAAAAATTAATTGTAAAGACTTTCTTTCAAATCCTAAGAATAGTCTCCGTTTAAATTTTTGAATATTAGGGCCTACTGTTTTTATGTTTAATTGTAAATTTAGTTTTATTTTTTAATATAAATATTATTTTTGCTGAATTCACTACAAAAAGAAATTAAGCTAATGGTAACCTTGTGCCTCCTGCAGTCTGACAATATTAAAAATTTCAAGCTTTAAGTTAGCCAAGGCAAGGCGAAGGTCTCCTCTATTTGCTACATCCAGTCTATTTCTTTCCTTATTTGTTACGCACTAAATCTAAGTTAACCATGTATGTTTACTGAAAAGCTAAAACATAATTCCAATTTTGACCACAGTTTTGGGATTTTACTGAAACATTTCAATGCAGCCGCATCTCTGTTGTGCCTCCAGCGGCGTAGCTAGGAATTTCCATCGTTTGGGGGCCAAGGTGCTCGACATCTTTGGAGGCCGCTGCATTTTGCGTAATATTCAATTTGATTAATTAAAAAAGCACTAATTTGCCCCCCCCCCCCCTTTAAATGGGGGCTCGGGTGATTTTCAAATTTCCACCCCTCCCCCAACCCTAGCTAAGCCAATGTGTGCCTCCTATGTTTACATTCTTTTTACTGCAGACATAGTTTTGTAAATCTATTTTTTTCATGCAACTCAATTTGAACGCCAGTAACAGATGTTTAATAATAGTCATTTATATATATTTTTTTTAATTTTAGAAGCGAATCTTAATTTCTTCATAGAGCATTGTTATGTGAATTGCATATCTATCGGTGTCCTTGGGCAGTAATTCATTTGTCAACAAACAAGTTATGTGAGATTGTAAAACTCTTTAAAATAGATTTAATATCTCGATAAAAGAGAAAATGAGATTATCAATAAAAGTGAATCTCTTGCCTAGCAGTCGGAGGTTCGTTTCATTCAGTTCTGTTAGATGCCTGCCATGTCAAACATTGTTTTTTAAACCTGCTTTAAGTCATCGCTAACTGTTGAATCTTACCGTTTCTCAAAAAAAAAATTATTTAAGATCTTAAAAAAACGAGCCATAAAATTAACAAACCTCTTTCGAAATCCAGCGAACTTCAGTTTCCAACAAGAGTCTAACACCTTTTTCATCATTTGTTTCACAAAACTGTTGAAAGATGCGCTTATTTTCGGCTTGGGTTTGTATTTTATTTAAAGTTTTATAATTAGATTCCAATAGAAATAAAATTGCGGGCTAAACTTTTCTTGTGTATCATAACTCACAATGTGAATAGTGAATAGATTTGTTCTTTATTCTATACTAGACATATGTTACCAGCGACCCGCGTGTCTTTATTTGCGTATTACTGTCGAAATAGTCACAATTAAACGAAATAATAATGTAATAAGTAAAGCGAATGTGTCAATGTAAAAATAGTGTGAATGAAGCTATCAAATAAAAATAGCTAATCGACTTAAATCCATTTTTTCAAATTAAAACATTTGCTTGTAGGCCTACATATATTTGATTAAAATTTGAGATGACTAGACTTAATTTTGTATGTTCATGTGTTAAAGTATAAAATAGATCTTGAGGTAGACATAGATCTAAATCTACACTAATCTGGAGTTAAAAATTGGCTTTTATAGAGTTCATTCTGTGTTGCGCATGCGTGAGCTTTTTTCATGTTTAAAATGTTTTACATGTTTCGGATGTTCCTTCAGAGTTGAAGATAATTACTTCCTAGTCCAAACCTCCCGCAGGACGACGGGGGATGGGAGCGGGCAGGGTTTGAACCCGGGACCATCGATAAATCTGTACGACAGTCCAGAGTGCAAACCGCACGACCATGCAGCCATTCATGAATGAATATAGGCCTATCTCAACACGGCTACGCAACTACGAAAAGCGAACGAATATATTAAAAATGCTTTAGAAAAACAAATTTGAATGTTAAATTGATTAAAATATCAAATGAATGGACAATAATTAGTATGTTTATGTGTTAAAGCACAAAACTATCTTTGCGAAAAGAAGTTTTATCATCTTAGAGTTCAATAAGAGTTTTAGACCTAGACCTAGGAATAGACTCAGTAGAGAGATGTGTTAATGTGTAACCAATTGGTAATGTCTAATGAAAGAATGTTCGCCAGGAAATCTGTAGTCACAGATATCAGGAACTAATTTATGTAAAAAATGCTTTTGAAACACAAAATTGAAGGTTAATTTATTACATAATGAAATCAATGGATCTTCTTTTGTATTTTCATGTGTCAAAGTAAAAAACTATGTGCGCAAAGTGTATTTCTTAAAATTAGATCTAGGTCTAAATCCTTTCGATCTTTTCTCATGTCAACATTGTTAACCATGGCCTATATCCATAAAATACTATAGCTGTAATAGAGCCGGACAACTTTATTTTTTTTTTGAGGGTCTTAGGTTTGTTTTAGGGCTACAATACATACACTACGGTCTAAGTTAGTACCCAAGGAACATTCCTGCCTAGTTTTATCAAGATTGGTCAAGCAGTTTTGATGTCTATATGTAACATACATACATACATACATACATACATACATACATACATACATACATACATACATACATACATACATACATACATACATACATACATACACCTCACATTCTACTTTATAATATAGATTATCTTATCTTATCGTATATATATCAAATTACCTATGAAGCCATTGTAGCGTCCAACCACTGATGGTTTCCTATATGTCCTCATAAGCTACATAACTAGACAATTTTGAAATAATATTTCGTCTCTAACAGAAAAAAAAAGTCTTTTTTGTGTTACATATGTTTTAAAATAAATCTAGTTTTAATCAATTTTTCAACATTATCATAAGAATTTTTTAAAGTTATGCACTTTCCTAAGAAGCCATTAAAACATATCCTGCTTTGCCGTTTTTTGTTTTTATAATTGTTTTAATTGTAGATTTTTATAATTTTTCATGAATATTCTTAAATTATTTTTGGATATCGCTATATGTTCGTGAAGCCGACTTGGTTTCATAACCTCATTTGAAAATGCCATTAAAGTCGAACTTACTTTTTTTCTAGAAGCAATTCACTAAATCTCAAGGAAATATTACATGACCAGTGATTTTTCGTAACATTTTATTAATGTTTTTTTGTTTTTAAAAAAATTAAATTATTCTTTTAAATGTTACCTTTAATGTTTTTTGCCATTAACATTGACATATCAATTAGGGGTGCACCGGATAGTCGCTCCGGCTCCGGCTTCTGCCGAATATCCGGCATTTTTTACTATCCGGTGCTATTCGGCTCCGGTCGGATATCACTACCGGATAGTAAACCGGATAGTAAAAAATACACCTATTTAATATGCATAAAGTTGACCTAGTTCCATTAATGTCTGTTGTTGACTGTATTAATGTTTATATTGAAACAAAATAATGTGCTTAAAAATAGAGCCATTATGAATATGCACCAAACATCGTTTATTATAAAGACTAGGCGTGTTAATAACGTAATATAAATAGAAATAAAACTTTACATCATAAATGCGCTTTACATACAGAGCAGCAATGGCTGACACTTTTTTCAATTTGTCTTGACCTTTGAGTAGGTTAGTTAACATGTTAAAATGCTACATTCCTTGACTACGTCATGCTGACCAGACGTCTGTCTAGCTGTGCGGGTATATCTCCAGAGGTATAGATGAACAACTCCCACCCCTTTTATTTGTTTAGTCCATCACATTGAGTTTTTTTTATAGGCAGGTGACCACAAGTTAAATGCGATGGACGTAGGGTTAATGTCTAGAGGTCACACCTTTCGAGGGAACTGAGTTTGTTTATTTAGTAGTTAATCTTTATTACGGGGCTGGACTACCATAGCCACACCTAACCAGGTATAATTCCAGATGAACAACTCCCTCCACCTTTTATTAATTTAGTCCATCACATTGAGTTCATTGATTGATAGGTGACCACAAGTCAGATACGATGGACGTAAGCACTCCATAGAGGTCACACGAGGGAACTATGTTTGTTTACTTAGTAGTTAATCTTAATTGGGGGTGGGGGTGGGAATGGACTTCAAGCCAAACATCTACACGGGTATCCGGACACAGAGTTTGCTTATTTGGAGAAAAATCTTAATCACGTGGTTGGGCTAGAGGCCACACCTTTTCAAGTGTGCCGAGTTACTTGAACATAAATCTCAATTAGTAAGCTGGACTAAAGATCACACACACCTAAACGAGTGACCTTTAGCTACACAGAACACAAACCGCGAGATTATATAGCCCAGTAAGCCAGTAACTAATTATTCTGTAGAAGACACGGCCAGGGCTATCTTGAAATGGAGAGCTAAACACCCCCTACTCTTTTTTTTATTTCTTTGGTCCTTCACACCCAATTTATTGATAGACATGACCATTTTTTTAAGGCCAGAATGAAAAAACACAATGTGCTAACAAAGGATATTACACTGTCAATAAATTTTACGGTTAAATACTTTTTCTAACGTGTTAACTTGAATATTATTCCTGCAAATATGTGTCTTGATTTGATAATAATATTCTTAATAATTTGTAACAGTCAATTAACTCCTTGTTATTACTATTTTTTTTTTACTTAAGATGCGTATGTGTATCAGGCTAGGACGACTTTTACACATAAATAACGGAAAACCTTACAGTAAATTTTAAAATTGCATAAAATAAATTGAATAATAGTACCGCAGTTAGATTTAGCAAACAAAGAAAGAATATGCTGGATTGTAAAAAAAAAAAAACAACCCTTGACCTCTAACTAGTGGACGGGTATAATTTATCTACATGCTTGACTGACCATGCCAATGTGTTATCTTTTTAGACTGACACCCAACTCTATTGCGTGCGTATGCTCAAGGAAAAAACAATGCTTGATGGTTAACACAAACAACTATACACACTACACTAGGACTACATGTGTAGGCTCACTAGGTATATCAAACCAGGTTGTTGGTCTGAAATTCATGAACACATACAGCCGACCACTATACAAGGCAGATTGCACTTTACTTATGAGAGATTTACACTAGTAACTAGTTCAATATATACTAACATTATTTACATTGACCTTCCTACACACATCCTTTACAGTTGGTGGCACACAGACACACAGACACACTCATGCTATACAGATTTTTAGAAATACTGTTAAGCTTGAATAAATCAATCAGTAACAGAGTTTAAAACAATAAGGTATATAAAAGAAAAAATAAAAAAACCAACAAATATAGGTATGTTATTTAACAGTTTCGTAAAATGTTCAGCAACACAAGCTATTAACAAGACACTTAGGTATCCGGCTCCGGCCCCGGCCGAATATCAAATTTTACTATCCGGTCATATCCGGCCCCGGCCGGATATCAAAAAGTACTATCCGGTGCACCCCTAATATCAATATATTAACATATGTAGATAAAATAAACTATATTCTAAAAGGCGTATTACCTACTTTGTTTATCAAATCTTAAACGTTTATACGCGTGAGATCGAAGGACAAAAAAATATCATAGCAAAAGAGTAAGAATTTAAAAATAGAAAATGAGATTCCCGAACTCAATTTCTAACGCTGTTTCTGTTCTTAAATTAGAAGCAAGTTAACTTTAATTTGTCTATATCTAGTTTCCCAGCTTTAATGTTGAAGACTTTTAAAATTTGTTTTGTTTCAGAGCACCTTTAGTTTCTTCTTTCCGCCTTTATGCCCAGCGCCCCCCTACCGCCCCTTTGGCTCTCAGCGCCCCCCAAAATCTCGAAAACGCCCCTTAGGGGGCGATATCGCCCCCGTTGGAGACCACTGGTCTAAACGGATAGTAAGGAGTAAAGGAAAGATCACTCTGCGGATAGTCCACGAGAAAACAAGAAAGGGGGTGGGAGAACACGTAGTCACAGGACCGTTGCAATATCACTTTTTTTTTTTTTATTTCTACTTCACGTTAGAAAAAATAAGGGGGGGGGGGGGGAGTAATCTACTCTGTAGTAACTATCGAAGCGACAGAGCACGCTCAAGAGTTTTGACACAATGGAAAGATCACTCTTTTATTTTTGCAACTCGGACGGAGGGAGTTATCCTAGGTAATGTGAGAGTGAAGAAAAAAAAGACAATATTCGTCTGTATATTTCAGAGATTGGTATGAGTTTTCAAAACATTTTAATAATTTCCGGATATTTCCAGGACTTTTGCAATTTCAGGAGATTTCCAGGACCTCCTGTTAAATCGACAGGAGGCCGCGGGAAATCTGTTATAAGTTATAAAATGGTTTAATTAATAATTTATACACCTATAATTAGCGCGGGACCTATAAAAGTGCTGGGCCCACTGCGGTCGCATAGGTTGCAGTGGCCTAAGGTTGGCCCTGCATAATAGAATGCGTAAAATTAAATGTCTACAGTAGTTAAGAATGCCTAAAATTAAATGTCTACAGTAGTTAAGAATGCCTAAAATATAAAAAATGCCTGAAATGAAATGTCTACATTTTGAGCAATGGCATCATTTGTTCACTTGGAATAAATCTATTGAGTAACATCAGATCCAACAAAGAATGGCCATTGTAAACATATTATTAATTCAAACAAATTGTAGCTTTTCAATCAAACATGTCTCTTCAGCACTACTTTACTTCAGACACTTAGCTGACTGGTTATTAGAGATGAAAGATATCTGTCGATTATATGAACACTTTTTTAACCTCTCTCCATTTGGCAGTGGCAAAGGGAGGTTTACAAAGGCTTGGGGTTTATAAACATTTATAAATATTCCTATCTGTCTGTGCCCTTTAACTCTTTCTCTCCGTAATTATTTACCACTTTCTGGTGGAATCAACGTTGGTATCGTCATTTAGGATAGAAAGAGTTAAAATTACAGACGTGCTTTGCGGTTAAGAGCACCATTAGGTCTACGTGTCAGGTATTATCTTATCTCTTATTGTATAACATTATCTTTGATCATAGATATATTAAAACAGCTGAGAAGTATTTGTATCAAAAGCGAGGGGCTTTATTCATCTATTGAACACTTTAATAGTTCATTAACTGTTTCTTTCCTAATTGACCATGCCATCGTAGATTTGACCTCATAAATTAAATTAATGTTTAATTTTATAAACTTTATATTGTGTTATATAAAAAAAGCCTGTATTTCCCTTTAATTCTATACCAAATAAAACATTTTCCGATAACAAACGACAAAGCTATTGAAGCTTAATCATAATCGGATAGTGAAAAAAGCAATGAGCACAATGAAGAGTTCCGTCGAAACGTCGAAAAAATAATTACGGAGTGAAAGAGTTAATTTATATCAAAATGTTTTCTACACTTTTTCCTTAACTTCCCACAGTCTGAGTATTGAACGCAACGCATTGCACATTTTTTTAGAGAGATTAATTCACGTGGTGTCTTACCAGTTAACTATACCAGTAGTTCATGGGACATCTATTCAGGCCTTGCTGAACTCTTAAGGCTCCGCGAAACACAGTTTGGGAAACACTGATTACCCTTTTTATTCTAGCGTGAGATTTTGGTATAAGATGCCTCAATGCAAGCGCTGTAACTTATAATTACTGGACATGCTACTTATTTTTTATATTCTTTTAATTTAGCCTACATTCAAATTGCTGTGATGTTTTTAGACTTTGGGTTTCAAGAGCAGAAACAAATAAACAAAAGAAATAAAAATCCAGTAAAAAAAAAAAACAAACTATCTAAGGGAAAGAACTCCACATTTAAATATCTCTCTCAATAATGTAAAAGTTATTTCCCGTATTCGATGTGACATGGGGGATTAAAAGGTGGCCGTTTTAATCTGTCTAAGGGGGGGGGGGGTGTTAGAATTTGAGAACCCACACTTGCACAAGTTTACACACAGGCACAGCGTTAAAATGCAGGCAATACTATTCATATATATATATATACACAAAGTTTATTGTACAAGGAAAAGATAAGGTGTAATGATTTTTTAGTGGGCTAGGATGAATTCTAGTATGTACATATACATTTCATCATCAGATTTAAGAGCCCAGTGGTCCTAGTGTCGTTAGGCTTTTCTTCTTTGCTTATGTGTCCGGTGCTGACGCTGTCTGCAGGTGGGTTGGCGGAGTATGTCCAGGCCGTGTGCAGTCCAACCGTTCGTAGGGGCAGGGATCAGCTGCGGCTACTGTCGGTGAAGCCAGTGACGGTTCTTTGACGAGCGTTGTTGTTTGGACGCTTGTGGTGTATTGGTAGGGCTGAGGTATCAGCAGATCTGGTATCAGCAGTAAAAAAGGGTTTTGAGCATCAACCACCACAAAGAGAAGTGGCTCAACCAATGGGCAACAGGAAACACAGGCAGAGCCATTTAAAAAGAAATGAACATGCCTAACAAACTGGACAGTATTAACTTCCTCGCCCGCAAAGAGCAATCTACAATCTTCCAACTAAGGACAGGACCTCTGTTAATTTACCACCTCAATAAAATAAATCCCACACAACCCCTCCTTTTTAGACACTGCACCCACCCTTATGAAACCGTAAACCAAAACCTTTTTGAATGCCCCTTCAGGCCCTTCCATTCCACCTTAGGCTGACCCTACTACCACTCCAGCCCAACATAACCAACACCCTGTAAGGCAGTGCTGAACAACTGAAGAAAACAGCACACTATTTTTCCTTGGCACAGTCTGTAAAAGAGCTGACAGCTCAGCAGCAATAAAGCTGGCTAGAAGAAGAAGAAGAGCATCGTCTTATGTAAAACTAATTAGCTTGACTGCTAGAATTAACTTGTGGTAATATACATAGGTATATAATACTTATAAAATTAGTTCATACACAATATCAACGCTATATCTCTCACTAGATCCAGTATTCTAACCTAGACTATTGTATTTTAATATTTTTAAGCTTGGATCTACATCACCAAACTAGAATTTTATAGAGTAGATGTATACTTGAGCGTAACCAGGAATTTTTTGGGAGGAGGGTATGGGACACGTAGAATATTTTTAAAAATTTTCATTGTTTGTTACATCGCTCCCAGTGGCGTAACTAGGAATTTGCCATCATTTAGAGGCCCGGGGGGGGGGGGATTGACCTATTTTGGGGCCCCTGAATTTTGCGTAATATTCAATTTTTAATGTAAAAAAACACTTATTTGGGGGCCCCCGTCAAGTGTGGGCCAGGACAGTTTTCAAATTCTTGCCCTCCCTCCCTCCACCTTAGCCACGCTTCTGATTGCTCCCTCAATAAGTCACCAGCTTCATAAATGAGGAATTCGTTTAAAACCCCCAAAAAAACCTTAACTTTTTTTTATTGTACTTGTTTCTTTTTTTAATCTAAAAGTTTTTTACCCGAAATTAATCAATGTTTTATCTATTTGATTCTATTTATTATTTTCTTTCTCGTTTTTGTAAACAGAAAGAAACTATTTTTAAAAAATTAAGTTGTTTCCCTTCCTGACCAGAATGCTTCTATCACATTCCCCTTTAAGATCTAGTGAAGGGAGATAAAACTAGTTTTATAAATAGGAGATCGAGGAATCCTTGAATGATGTGGTGTGGATGGGTTGAAAGTTGAGTGGGTAAGTGGACGTGTGTATTTGTGTGAGTGTGTTGGTCTATGTGTGATTGACCAAAGAAATATAAATACCATTATGAGAAACTAAAAGGGCTAGTACAGGAGTGACAGAAGGAGTGCTACAGAGAGAGAGAGAGAGAGAAAGAGAGAGAGAGAGAGAGAGGTGCCACCTAGGTCAAGGTAAATAACTCGGCAGTTTTATCAGGAAGCAAATCAGGGGTCGTAACTGCCTACATCAGAAGATAAGTAGTTGGTCTTGTAGGCAGATGTGAACAAGAAGAAAAAAAGTGTGCATTCTAAACATTGGAGATAGATCGGCTACAGCTTCGTATAGATTGAAGTGTGCAGCTACAGCTTCGTATAGATTGAAGTGTGCAGCTCCATGAGTCTGTCTTATAAGTGATCATGAAACAAGCTATACGCTTTGCGAGTCTTCAAAGACTAAACAAAGGTGAAGGCTCAGCATATCACACTTAGGAATATGATTGATTGTCGTGAGATGCTATGCCATGGATCCATTGGCCTTGATGAAAACAATCTTTCTGTCTGAGCTGGTTCTATCCATAGACCTGGATGAAATCAATCTCTCTGACTGAGCTGGTTCTATACATAGACCTGGATGAAATCAATCTCTCTGACTGAGCTGGTTCTATCCATAAACCTTTCTGTCTAAGCGTTCTCTATCCATAGTCGTGTATAAAAAGGTTCTTTAAGTCTGGTTCTATACATAGATCTGGATGAAATACATATTTTTGTCTGAAATTTTTCTAAGGAGTTGAATATTCGTCCCACATAAAGAGCCTAAGAGCGAGTCCAGCTCATAGCCATGAGTGTCTAAAGATAAGAGCCCTTGAAAAAAAAAGATGGGCGAATGTCTATCTCCTTAGACTAAGCTCAGACTTAAAGAAGGAAATGTAGATAGTCTCTTTACACTGCTTCTGCCCCATTTAGGAACGGTGTAATGGATCGTGACAGACTGGTGATTCTTTCTTTCATCCCCCCATAGGACGAATATGTGTAATTAGAAGCCATAGTTCATTACCATTTAATATCGATTAAATTATCTGGACCATTCTAACTTATGTCATATAGAAACGAGTTTGATAGACTCGGTCTCAAGCACTATTCGGACCAATGATCACGCATTCGTAGCATTGGCTCAGTAACCCAAGCAAATACTTCGGTTTACGACCTGGCCAAAGAAATAAACTCACCACTATTTCTAGTGTGACTTTTTAGAATCAATTTATAGAAAGCTATAAATATTTTGATTAGGACAAAGGTATAAATTTCAGATTTGCATTGATGATAAGTTTTATAGATTAGTGCATAGATGTAATATATTGTCCATGATTTGAGAGATAGAAAGCTGTAAAGAGAGAGGAAGAGAGAGAATCCATGATTCCTTTTAGGACCATTACCAATTTAATTATGATCTAACAAAAGGTTGTTGCATCTCTTTTCTCTAAAAACAATCTTACCTTGACCACGTATCATCTAATTAAAAGTAATGTCAAGGTCACCTACAGTAACATAAAGAACTAGAACTAGAATTCACGGATAAGAAGTGAGTGTATTTGGGAGGGCGTTTAAAAGCGGGCCGTTCCAATTAAACGTTCCATATACCTACAAAAATAAAAAAAGGGGCATTGTCAGTTTTATTGAAAGTTCAAAAGAAAAACATAAAAAAACATTTTTTTTAAAAAAAAAAGCTTATTCGAAGTGTAATTATATCAGATAGTTAGGATCAGTCATGTAATTAAATTTGTAATAGATCTAGACCAACAATAATAAATCTGTGCTATTAGAAATATTTTTACTCATTGTTTTTGTTTGGCATTATTTCATTTTTTTCAATACTGAGATCCTTGCGCGAACAGGTATTCCCAGCATCTTTACAGCCCTCAGACAACGCCGCCTACGCTGGCTTGGACATATTCGCCGGATGGAGGACAACGCATCCTGAAAGTCATCCTCTATGGACAATTCGTGACTGGCACAAGAAAAACTGGTCGCCCCCACCTCCGTTACATAGATGTAATAAAACGGGACTTCAAATCAGTGAACATCAATACCGACCACTGGGAAGACATAGCTCTAGACAGCAACAGATGGAGAGAGACAGTGACCAAGAAAGCTATGGACAGCGAAAGAACATGGGTTTCAGCTCTGGAAGAAAAACGTACAATGCGAAAAATGGCCAGCTAGTCTACCTCTGAAGCAAAGGCACCTTAACCTGCGATATTTGTGGACGGGAGTGTCTCCCCAAAATAGGGCTCCACAGTCACAAGAGGAAGTGTGCGAGATGAACCATAGTCGTTCTACGACTGAAGGAGGCCAACAAAATATTCACTTTTTAGCTTTCTCAATACGCTATGATCCTCTCACATGTCTGGACCAGTTAGGAAACGGAGGGAGGTGAATAGAGAAAGGGATATCTGGGGAAATTTTTCCGCAATTGGTTTTTAAAGGCATTTAAAAAATGGGAACGACCTGTGTTGGAACTCATGCCTTAAGGCAAAAGTATGTTCGATATTTTATAGAACATTGACTCAATAGGCGAAATATCGAAGTTTTTTCATATATTGGCTTAAGCTCCACCACAATCGCTAAGTAGATCTATCAACTTTTTTTTGAGTATCACTATACTATCAATGTTATGGGGGGGGGGGGGAGGGAATTTCTTTCCCCGCAAAAAATATGTGTGTGCGTGTGTGTGTACATAATTAATCTTTATTACATTCTGCCCCTTTATTCTTTCGTAAGACGTTTATTGTACTCTGTGAGCTCCCCCAGCGCGGGTCGGAGCCCCGCCTCCAAGCACAATTTCCGGTAGTGAAAGCCAACAAAATGCACATTCTGAGGTATCTACAGTGCATTATCCTGCTTTTTAAAAGTTTTATTTCAAAATCCTTATGTGGTATTCTTACTGACTTAGATCCTCCCGCATCGTTCGGCGCATTGGGTGGCAAGCTGCTTTCACAAAAATCTGTCACTGGTCTGAGGACCTCCATGAAGGTTTGGCGCCAAGTTGTACTAGGATGCCCCTGTTTGCGCTTTCCTCGTAATGGCCTCCATGTCATCGCAACTCTTATTATGCGTAATTCATTTTGTCGGAGAACATGTCCCACAAATGCTCTGTCACAACCTTACTAAGGGGTCGACTCCCAGTTCGGCAGAGGATTTCCTTGATTGAGACCCGATCTCTATAACTGACTCCTAAAATCCATCTTAGACGCATTTAGTCTTTTTCAATTTCGGCAGATGACTATTCACTGCACTTTATTATTGGAGCCCAGCCACTACTAGAAATTTATAACCTCTTTTGGCTACGCTCTTGGAATTAGGTGACTGTAGTTTGCTTTAGATTTTATATCAAAAAGGGAAGTTTTATTGTCAAAATCATCTGTCGGGGGAGGGGGGTTAAACTAAAAAATCTCTGGAGTTTTTTTTTTTATATTTTTTTTTATTCAAAAAACCTTTATCTACGTTCATAGAATTTGGTGACTGTAGTTTGCTTTAGAATAAAATTGAAGTGAGAGGTTTTCAATCTAAAAGCTCTCTGTATGGGGGTATTTAAACTCCAGACCATCAGGAAGGGTTTTAAACTTTTTAAAAAGTCCTCTGGTGGAGGGGGTTATACCCCCCTCCTCCTTGGCTTGGCTACGTTTGGCTACGCTTATCGAATTTTGAGTGTGTAATTTGATTTTTGTTTTATATTGGATATGTATTTTTTAGCTTCAAATCCCGCTGAAGGGGGGTTTAAAGTCAAAACCCCTTCGGCTACGCTCATAGAATTTTGAGTGTGTAATTTGCCTTTTTTATATTGAAGAGGTGGTTTTTAGCTATAAACCCGGGGGGGGGGGGGGTTAAACACAAATACGCTCATAAATCTGGTGACTTATGTACGGATAGTCTTATATTGAAGAGGGGGGTTGTATCGTAAATTTCGGATGGGGTTTTTAAATCAAAATCTTCCTTAGCTATGCTCTTGGAATCTGGGGATTGTCGTTTGCATTCTTTTTTTTTCCGTTTTTTATAGAAGAGGGGGATTTGACTGCAAAACCCCATGGCAGGGGTTTTTGAAACATGGAGAACAACTGAAGCCACAACAAAAAAAAATACAGACCTTCATCAACAGATGCCTGAGAAATATCCTAAAAATACACTGGTATGACAAAATAGAAAACACCAAACTGTGGGAGATGAGTGGACAGAAAAATATAGAAGTGCAGATCTTAGAGAGGAAGTGGAGATGGATTGGTCATACCTTTAGAAAAGATACCAGCAGCAGAGCTAGGCAGGCCTTAGAGTGGAACCCCCAGGGAACAAGACGTAGAGGAAGACGAAAAAGAAGATGGCGACGCAGTGTACTTGAAGAAGCAGAGAAGACCGGGAAGAGCTGGGAAACCATCACAAAGCTAGCAAGAGACCGTGGAGAGTGGCGTGTTTTTGTCGAGGCCCTATGTTCCATGAGGAACTCAAAGGAGTGATGATGATGATGATGATGGGTTTTTGAACTCAAAACCCCCTTGACTGCGCAGGGGCAAGTGATGATATAGTATTAAAATTTCCCCTAAAATAAACAGAATCAAAGCAAAAAATAAGTTACTTAATTCCGATCCCCACCCCCCTTCTGCGGGGGGGGGGGGTGAACCCCACTCCCCCGGCTACGCCCATGATCAATGCCACTGGTTAGGAAATAGAGTTTTGGTTCTTTGATTTTATATATGAGACAAGTGTAAGTTTCTTATTAAATAAACATCACCTTGGTTTATGGAAAGGGGATAGGGTGGTGGTGGTGGTGGCGGAAGGATACAGTGACTATTGAGTGAAGAGGAAGACCTACGTTCTTGTACAAGGAAACAGAGCACGTGCTCGAAATGTTGAAGCCAGAATCGTACGCGAGCTGCTTGGGTCAAAGTAGTCCGTTCACAACTTTACGTTGCTTTACGTAGCTATGAAAACTGAGGCGTCTACTTCAGATACGTGATTCTCGCCTCATGCCTCTTTAGAACGAAAAAAATAATTCAAAAGCAAGGTATGTGAGGGGGGAGGAGGGAGAAAACAATTTGGAAGAAAAAAAAAGCTCAAGGTCTCTTATAATCTCTAGCAAATATTTTATTTACAACAGAAACTCAAGGGATGAGGTTTTGATATGAAGCTTGTAGGGGAAGGAGTTAGGTGTGTGTGGGGGGGGGGGGTTAGACTGTAAGAGTGAACTGGGCTAGGGGGGATGACAATATTCTGAATGTGTGGTGAAACAAAAAGGCGGCGTGGGGTTGGGGTTTCCATAATACGCAGACGAATGCCGGGAATTAATAAATTACAACTTGTCTTCTGATAATCTGGAGAAAACTGTTTCTGGTACCCGGCTCTACATCATCACGTGACAGCTGTTTTGTGTGTGTGTGTGTGTGTGTGTGCGTGTTTGTAATTCGAGAATGTATACATATTTAGAGGAAGAGAAAATAAAAAGAGAGAGACACACACACACACAAAGAATGGAAAAGTGAGAGAATGCATGTAGACAGCTGTTCTAATGAGTTCTACCTCTGTTAGTAACATTACACACGTTTGTGTTACGTTATGCGCCGAGAAACAAAATAGATCTCCATGTTCGTCAGTAAATAGAATCTTTAGAGCCAATAATGTACGAGATCTATCTACATTTGTACAGTCGACCCGTTTATTCTATATTCGATACACTTCATATTGTTACTAAAAAGACATGGTAAAGCTGTCTCGAGTGCTGAACGATACTGACAGGTGTAAAGCAATCATTATTAGAGACCTGGTGTTCTCCAGAGGGCCGGACGCCTAGAGCCTAACTCTTAAAAGTGGATCTCCACTATTAAAAAAAAACTTTTCAACGACAACGGCATATTAAAAAACAAGAAAAAGATAACAAAAGTTTTAAAAAAAAAATAAACTTTATATTAAGGGAGTTGTATCCCTTCATTTGGATCAGTCACATTTGTAATAGATCTAGAGCTAGACTCTAAGCTAACAAGACAGAATCTGTGCCATTAGAAATATTTTTACCAATTGCTTTTGTTTAACTCCATTTCAGGCTTTTAGTCTGAGCCTTCTCACTACGCTCATGGACAAGTTGAAATAGGGTGAGGGTGGGAGGTAAAGATAGGTGCAGTTATATACAAAAAAAAAAAAAGAAGGTGAACGACCTGAATTCGAACTGAAGGGCTAAGGACTCCTCAGCCTCCTTAAGCTATGTACTAACCACCGTGCAAAGGTAATGATTATGAAAGTAAAAAGTTTTATAATTATAATTATCTATTGCTAGTTCCAAACTTGTTTCCACACAAACTGTCTTCGCAACCTTGTTTACTTTTTTATTAGACTTCCGTGTATTGAGCAACTTCCATGTTTTGACCATACTCCTTCCATGAATCGACCAGCCTCCTTCCACGAGTTGACCAACTTCCTTCCGACTTCTGACCATAGGGAGTTGAGGAATAGGAATTAATAAAGATTTAACTTTTTTTTTTAAATTAAATATTTGTATTACACCTTAAATCAAAAGTATAAAAGTATAGGACCTAATGGAGGAAGAAAACATCGATTGGCGATAATTGACCCAATCCGTTTTTGAAAATATTTACCTTATAAGTTACAGACGTTCTTTATAAACATAGAAAGAAGATCATTCCGCCCTACACGTATACTTGTGTTAATCCAGACGTAGGTGGCCTACACTTTCATTCATTCTTGTTAGCATCTCTGCTATTCTGTTGTGTGATTCCAAGTTGTCACTATTAATAGTGAATAGTTGTAAAAAATGGTGTATTTTATGAAAAAAACTGCTTGCATAGTTGATTTAAAAAATTAAATTTTTATCTTTCAGAAAAGAAAAAAGTAACCGTTGTATCAGAACTTTGAAAGGTCTAAAATATCATGATGTCGGGTTTTCAATATCTTTTTTAGTTTACGAGGTCTAAACGGGACGGACGGGCACACCACAGAAAACTAATAGTGTCTATTCCCCTTTCGGGGGCCACCAAAAATTAAATCATTTATTTTAAGGTAAAATTCTGCACAAATTAGTATAGCTAATTAGTTAAGTTGACAAAGAGTCAATCTAATAACGCCAATGTCGAGCGCCACTTAATAGCCTACTAGATTTAAACTCTTTAAGGATGGGTGCTACTGAAGATAAAGAATTCTAGATTTAAACTCTTTAAGGATGGGTGCTACTGAAGATAAAGAATTCTAGATCTAAACTCTTTAAGGATGGATGCTTCTGGAGTTCACGGAATTCTAGATCTAAATTTTGTAGGGAGTGTTGCACTCACAGCCTCTAATTGAAGTAAAAAAAAAAAAGGGGGGGGGGGGTGTCGAGAGTTGAACACACAAGGGAAGTAAGACAACAGACTGTTTGTACAAACGAGAACAAAGCATCAAAGCCACAAGTCTAGCATCAGACGTGTGCCCTCTCCCCTTCACGCAGTGGAGTCACCTAAGGATTCCATCTGAGACTGTAACAATGCCCTTGTAATTTTTTTTTGTGCCTTGTGTAGTCACCCCCTTTTTCACCCACCCCCTCTGTACTGATTCTCTTTCTGCGTCCCATTACCTTGCTATCTGAACACTATGACTGGTTGTTAAGAGATAGTTTGAAAGCATTCATAGTTATAACCAATTAGTTATGGCTAAAAATAGAACCATTTTCATATCTCTTGACCAATTAAATAAATAACCTCCCCTAATCAAGTATTTAAAATACAATATATGACACGATAGCTTCATATGGACTAGAGCTAGACTCCAGTAAGTTGAAACTTTTGACGACTTTACAAATCTGTGATGTTTTTTTTTTTCTTGATTTTCTCCCCTGGATGGAAGACTCACTCTCTACACGGTCCTCTCTTTCCTTGAATCTACAGTTCCTACAAAAAACACCCGCACAGACTTCCCACACTCACTCACTCACCCACACACTCAAATACACGTGCGCGCGCGCCTCACGCCACAAATCTCTTACTGTTTTGCTTATCCCCCCCACACACCCCGGCCGACCTTACCTTACCTTACCCCCTCCCCAATTCCAAGGATCACTGTTCTAAGTTGTTTGCGAGAATGTGTGTACGAGGGGGAGGATTTAGCACTCATGGAAGGAGGGCGGTGTAAACTCAACATTCGAGTGCCAGGATAAAATAACGCAGAGAAGCCGGTAACAATTGTGTTCGTAAAAGTCATGTCTATCTTCGTCTTAAGATATTTTTGTAAGAGTACAAAAAAGTGACATTTGTTCAAAGTAACATTTATATTCCGGATTTGTTATTATTTGTATTAGTTACAAAGAATTGTGTACACATTACTCTCACGTACCTTTGGTAATATCCACGAATCTCAACGCTTTGTGAACACAAGTTTAAAGGTCATTCTTATTGGATAATGGAAATATTTCCTGCAATGCTTTTCTCAACTTTTGGATGTGAATAGATTTGCTAGTCAGTTGCGATAGAATTATGCGTTTTCTAGTGTTTTTTTTTAATACGAAGCTTCTATCTATTTACTCTGTCTGTACACGTAATTTCTCCGACACCCGAGCTCGTATCGAGCTGAAATTTTTCACATTTTTCTTTTACCTAACAACACAAGAATCAATTGAAAAAAAAATTGGTTAATTAACTATTGGTAAATAATTATTTTGTTTGTTATCTCGAATATGGGAAAGAAATTAGACTTGACTGAAGTGGTGGTATAAGCTGAATTAGTCCCCTTTATAAGTTGGCGCTTTGAAGTAAGTTTGAAACAAACAATAGATAGCTGTTCAATGTTGTATTTTCATAAGCACATCACTAGCAGAGTGGTTAGAATGTCGGCGTTACGAGCCGCGAGCCATGAGTTCGATTTCGGGTCGTTCTCCCTTTTTTTTTATGTAAATGCTTTTAAATATCGATTACTGTAAAAATTCGTCTAGATATCCCTTTCTTTCTCCCCTAACTCCTACAGAGCTCGATATTTCCAACTGGTCCAAATAATAAATAGGATCATAGCGTAGTGAGAAAGCTAAAAGCATGAAATAGCGTTAAACAAATTGATAAAAATATTGCTAATGGCACAAATTTCTTGTTGCTGGTCTAGATCTATTACAAATTGAGTTACATACCTGACCTAAACTAATTGATACAATTACACGTCGTAAACTATTTTTTTAAAAGTATTATTCATGTTTTTTTCTTGTGTTTAAAGTGTACTTAAGAAAATAGATATCAGTTTTTTTTTCTCTTCTTAAACATAACGTGCACGACGATTCTATCTGTCACTAATTAATATTTGGACGAATACTCTGTGACACAAGGCTCTAGTTCTACTATATATATATATATATATATATATATATAGAGAGAGAGAGAGAGAGAGAGATTATTTTTATTTTTGAGTCAAAAATGTACTATTTGACTTGACGGTCATTTTGAAAAGCGGTTTTATGTCACACTAAAAAGTAGGTTTTAACGAGCAAAACATAAAAAAATACTTTTTAGAAAAAATCTTATATAAGGATAATAACTACACATTTACAGCCATATTTTTAATTAATTTTTTTTCAATATGGCGTTGCACTGTTGCGACATGCAATTTGTGCTTTCATTATTCATTATTTTTTCTTTCCTGGATGTATATTGAATGTTCTTTTGTAATTAGTTATGCATGTGAAAACTTCTGTTTTCAAGGTGGGCTCTACAATAAGTATTTACATTCCACGTATTACTAGATCTAGATCTAGATTTGTTCAACTTTGGTTATTTGGTTAGAAATAAAAGAAGAAAAATGGCGACCCAAGATGGCGGCCGATCTAGTACTAGATCTATTCGTTATAGTAAAGATCAACTCCTCGGACTTCGTTCAAAGAGGAAGCCTCTTCCACCATGTTATGCACATATAAATTGTCTCTACCCT
The DNA here is from genome assembly GCA_030265305.1 of Biomphalaria pfeifferi. Lineage (NCBI taxonomy): Eukaryota > Metazoa > Mollusca > Gastropoda > Planorbidae > Biomphalaria > Biomphalaria pfeifferi. The sequence continues at coordinate 1,476,152 of JASAOG010000016.1, read as the reverse complement.
TCCTCTGTTAGTACAAGGAAAATAGGGAAAAAAAAGAGGACTACGGCAAAGGCTGAGAAGAAGAGGTTTTCGCCCACCACTTCCTACGATTATTCTAGCTAACGTCCGCTCAATAAGAAACAAAGTGGATGAGATATGTGCCCATGTACGCTACGACCACGTTTTTAGGGAAAGTTGTCTATTGGCTTTTACTGAGACATGGTTAGAGAAGGATGACAACGACAACCTGATTGCTATTGATGGTTTCTCTTGCGTGAGATCTGACAGAACGGCTGAGTCTAAGAAGAAGAAAGGTGGGGGTTTGTGTGTATACATCAACCTCAAATACTGTACCAACTACACAGTTAAAAAGAGAATGTGCTGTCCGGATCTAGAACTACTGGCGCTCTCATTGAGACCTTTTTATTTGCCACGAGACTTTGGTGTTATTTACATAGGCCTGGTTTATGTTCCGCCTACAGCCAAGACGGAAGTTGCAGCTGCAATCATCGCTGACGAAGTGCATGAGTTTTAGACAAGGTCACCGGACGCACCAGTAGTTATACTGGGGGATTTTAATAAATGCACCTTGAAGGTTGACCTACCCACCTTCTATCAACACATCTCATGTCCGACAAGAGAGAACAGAACTCTGGACTTATGTTACTGTAACATCAAAGGAGCATTCATATCTCGTGAAAAGCCACCACTAGGATCATCGGACCACAAAACAATACAACTGCTGCCTACTTACCGCACGAAACTTAAAGAAGGAAAAATCATTCAAAAAAGCGTACAAGAATGGACTCAAGACAATATTCTCAAACTACAGGGATGTCTAGACTGCACTGACGGAATTTGTTTAAAGAGACCACTTCAAATCTGGAAGAATGAATCGACGCAGTGACAAATTACATCAAATTCTGTGAAAGAGCATCAAGATATACCCCAACAATAAACCATGGGTCACTGCAAAAGTAAAACGGGAAATAATCAAAAAAAAAGAGCATATATGAGTGGCGATGGGCAGACAAGGAAAATAGCTCTACGAAATCTCAACGTCGTTCTTGAGGAAGGGAGGAGAAACTATCGCAACAAGCTGGAAGACTCAATTAAGACAAGTGACATGAAATAGGCGTGGGGCATCATGAACAAAATGGCAGGATCACAAGTCAAAATTAAAAATAATCTTGCTACAATAGACGAATAAACATTAGCCAACGAGTTAAATGATTTCTATTGTCGCTTCGACACGAAAGATTTTAATTATCTAAGACTCAAAGCCCTTGAGGATGTCAATGTTAACAACTGTTTAGAATTAGCGATTACTAAAGAGCAAGTTTGTAACATTTTCAAAAATGTCAACCCAATGAAAGCTGGTGGGCCTGATGGAATAAAAGGGCGAATCTTAAAAGAATGTGCTGAACAACTAGCTGAACCTTTCCAAGAGATTTTTTCTACTTCATTACTAAACCATGAAATACTATCTGTGTGGAAGTCATCTATAATTGTACCTGTGCCAAAGGTTTCCAAACCTAAGGAAATAAATGACTATAGACTTACTTCCATAGTGTCTAAATGTTTAGAAAAATTGGTTAAAATGTTTCTTCTGAATGATCTTTGTAATAAGTTAGACCCTTTACAATTTGCTTAAGATGCCATCCTAAATATTTTAAATTGTGTCTACAAACATCTGGACTTACCGAAAACTTATGTAAGATTGTTCTTTATTGATTTCTCATCAGCTTTTAACACTATACAACTTCATTTACTCATTGAAAAGATGAAAGCGTTGAATATTAGTACATACATAATACTATGGGCTAATGAATTTTTGACCCAGAGATCTCAGAGGGTTAGGGTAAACAATGTTATATCAAATGAACGCATAGTTAACACAGGGGCGCCCCAGGGGGCTGTGACATCGCCATTGTGGTTCATTTTGTACACCAATGATTTTCAATCCGATAGTTCTTTTTGCTCCTTCACAAAATTCGCTGATGATGCGGCTCTTCTTGCCCTGCTCTCAGAGAGCTCAGACGTAAATGAGTATTTCAAAGAAATAGAACACATTGAAAAATACTGTAAAGATAATTTTTTACTATTAAATGTAAAAAAAACAACAAAGAAATGATTATCGATTTTCGTAGGGAAAAGAAGGAACATGATATTGTTTCTGTAGCTGGAGAGACTATTGAAATTCTGCAAACCTTTAAATACCTTGGTACTATCCTAGACAATATACTAAATTTTACTACAAATACTGATTATATCTGCAAAAAAAAGGCAGCAAAGATTACGATTACTAAGAAAACTGCCCTCGTTTATGTTAGCGAAAAGGCCTTGGCTATGTTTTATCATTCTCATATCCGCAATATTTTAAGTTTCAATATCACTGCCTGGTATGGCAATCTGAGCATTAAAAATAAGAATAAACTTTATAAAATCCTAAATGCTGCTGGTAAAATCATTGGCAAAAAACAAACCCCATTGGGCAGTTGTTTGAGACAAACATCTATAAAAAAGCTAACAAGATCCTCGAAATAAAGAATCCCTCTTTGTGTCAGGATTTTGTGATTTTACCATCACAAAAAAAGATACAAGACACCGATAGCAAAGACAAACAGACACAAACACTCTTTTGTTCCGCTAGCAATCAAATCATTAAATAAGAACAATCTGGTATAAACTTTGTCACATGTAAATTATGAGTGAGTCTGGTGTGAATGTACACTTTGGTTTCTTATTGTTATAATGTTTTTTGTTTGGTGTAATGCACAAATTGTAAGACAAATTTCCATACGGACAATAAAGATTATTATTATTATTATTATTATTATTATTAGTTCTCGGATGTATGTTGTTAATTCTCATTTCATTTCGTATTTTATTTGGTGCATGTTTCCCTTTACCCTGCTGACTCCCTTCCCCCTCCCCCCCCCCCCCGCCCCGCCCCTCGACATCCCATTTAAATATTGCATCGTCTGCTAGGTCCATCTGGCGTTAAATACAGTATTCATTCGTTTATTTGGTCAGGCTGTGGAAGTGTCAGTTCGCTAAATGTGTTTTGTTTTATATGCACTTCATATGCCGTACATGTATTCTTTGAATTCTTTTGATTCTTGGACGGGCATAGAGCTTTATTGTCAGACCCGCTTTAAATATTCATTTCATGTCATTGAAAATATTTTGTCGTTGTGGAAGTTTGGAATTAAAAGAAATGAATTAGGGAGTTATTAATTTCACTTTTCAATTACCCAGCTCTGAAATTGTAGCCTTTACTCAATTAAACACAAAACACAACAAACTTAGCATTTAGATGTGTAGACATGTTTTGTTCACTTTATCTCCCTTAACATTTTTTTTTTTCCCAAAACACAAAAAATTATATAGAATTTTTTTTTTTATAGTTAGAATTACAGCTAGAGTTTTTTTTCTTTTTCTGACACATGGCCCCCCTCTCTTTCTCACTCACTCTCTCTCTCTCTCTCTCCACCGCGAGCATGTCGTCACGTTTCAACCAGACAAAGCCTTTCAGAAACCAACTCCTACTGTATCACCACTAGACGCACGTGAACGTTTGCTTCCTATAGAGCCATAGTACGTCTTGTGCTTTCAATTGAAAGCAAACGCATGCATTTTGCAGCCAACACAGCAACACACACACGCACACATCCTAGCGCAACACGAGTGCTCATATTTACCGCCACATTCCTGCTATACACACTACACAGCACACTAGCATGTCTGTATGGTGCACAATGAAAAGAGAAAACTTTGTATCTACACCCTCCTCCCCATATGGCCAGGAGGCAGTCAGAACAGCGAATGGAGCAATATAAAATCCATTTACTTTTATATATTCTATGTAAATGTTGAACATGGGGGTGCTATGGCTGAGCACTAAGGCGCTTGGCTTCAGAACCGGGGGGGGGGGGGGGGCTAGTTTGAGATTTTTAAAGCGCCCCAGAGTCCAGCAAACTCTAATGGGTACATAGGTAGGGAAGTAAAGGGCGGTTGGTCGTGTTGGCCACCCTCGTTAAGCGTCGGCCATAGGAAAATAGTATCTCTACATAAATGTTTGGAAGAATTCCTGGTCATTTTATATTCAAGCAATCCAGCTAATAATTTCTATAGAAGACGATGCCCAAAATTTAAGTGTAATTTTTTATTATTCATTCAATCAATTTTACTGAATACAAATAATCATTTGAGATGAGTTCGGTAATTTCCGCTGAAAAATTACAACGTTGAAACCAGAGTTTTTCTCTCTGTTACTAATTAGCTATGTTTTTTTCCCCCAATATATATCCATAAAGTGTCAAATTTATAGAGTCCTTTTCGTTATCCATGTCCTCCCACCCAGTGTTCACCCAACCATGAAGAGTTTGCAAGATAATAAGAGGAAGTGTAGACATTTAGGAAAAATCACTTTGTGCTACGGGGGCGCTTTGGCTGTGTGGTTAAGCGCTTGGCTTTCGAACCTGGGGTTTAAATCTCGGTGAATACTCTGATTTAGAATTTCGGGACTTTTAGAGCGCCCCTGAGTCCACCCACCTCTAATGGGTACCTGACTTTAGTTGGGGAAGGTAAAAGGGGTTGGTCGTTGTGTTGACTACATGATACCCTGATCGTTAACCGTTGGCCATAGAAACAGAGAAACAAATGACCTTTTACACCATCTGCCCCATAGATCGCTAGGTCTGAAAGGGGAACTTTACTTTTACTCTTTACTTTGTGCTTCAAGAGACAGAGCTAAAATATTTTTATTTTAAAGTGCCAAAAGTGTATCAACACTTTTTCAGAAAACTTTTAATATACACAGATTATCAACACTATAATTTGTATATACGATGCATAAATAAGCAATTTATAGTTAGATCTATAAGTGATAGGTAGAACATTTCTATATTAACTTTTTTTTATTTGAACACTTTTTAAATGACTTCGATTTAAAATGACTTTAGCAAACAAAATATAAAAAAGCTCTTGAAAGTTCTACAAAATGTGTAGGACTGCCGCTATTAAGAAGCACTTCTTGTTTCTGCTAAAATTTGGCAATTGGTGGAGAATTAATTTTGTACATCAAAAAATGGCAAGATCATGTTGCTCTACAAAATGCTAATAATTTTTTTTTAAAAGAATTCCTATCACTATTTTAATAAACTTTAAACTTCAAAATAAAGATGTAAAAATTGTTTTTAAAAAAATATTTAAATCAATTTAAACGCAGTCGGTGCTATTCATTGCGGAGTCCATCATTTTGTGTTTTGGTGCAGAATTTTTCTTGGCTCTTAACGTTCAAATGGTTCCACGACATTTCCCATGGTCAAACCTACTCAGATGATTCTTTGAGAGCCTTTCGTTTTGACTGCTCAAGATCTAAATCTTGTAGTTGTGTAGCCTTGCAAGGTGAACATGAAATGAAGAGTGCCTCAATTGAAAATCTTCACACAGACATCATTAGATCAATTTAAATTCAGTCACATTGGATGGTATAGAACTGAAATCTACATATTTAAAAGTACTGTCTTGGACATTAAAGTAAAATGCTAGTTTGCCGGATTTTTTTTTTAATTTCTTTTTTTTTATTCAGTACTGAAGAGATTACATTGCCAACAACACATAAGATACTATCATACGTTTACGGTTTACACAACAGTTCACATGAAAATTGTTCATACACTGTCCAAACTAGACGATCACTGAGTTATCCATTGTCCTGTGCTGTAGTCGAACGAAGTTATTTGGTTTCTTTCGGAAGGATTTGTCCTTATATCCTTTGGAAGTCCAAAGGTTCTATGAAATTAAGTTAACTAAGCAATTACAGTAGCATTTACTCTCATACTCTTTGCTAAATACTGCAAACGAGCTTACAGATCAGCAGCGAATAGCTAGCTAGTAGAAAAATCGTGCCCCTTCCCCTCCAACCTGTTACATCGGCAGATCGTGGTCTTAAATTGGAATCGATTATCCAACTTGAGGATGTTCCAAAGTAAAATAAAATAATAAAACATGACTATCTTCACATACCAATTAAACATCAATGGACCTCATTCACCAATCGTAAACAAACAACATTTAGCCACGTGGCGCTCTATCTCTTCTATATAATTTACGTACTCATGTTTAATTTATGATGGTTGTCACGTGACAGTTTTTCCTATTGTTTTATCAAAAAGATCACGTGACTAAATGTTTGTTCAGGATTGGTGAATGAGGTCCATTGGAAATGGCTAAGTTCACAATGCAATCATATGTGATATCAGCCAGGAGGGAAGTTACAATATTATCAATAGTATTTATATTAAAATCAGAATCGAATATTCGTTTTCTGTTACTACCAGGATCATGGGCGTAGCCAAGATTTTTTTTTTCGGGAAAAGAAGGGGGGGGGGAACCGCTTAAAAAAATATATCTTATCTATATCTATATATATATATATATATATATATGTCTGTGTGTGTGTACATAATTTATCTTTATTACATTCTGACCCTTAATTTTTTCGGAAGACTTTTATTGTACGCTAGAATAGGTTCTTCCTGGAGTTAGTTGAAAATGTGTAGGCTCCACGCCTTAGCCAGCAAGGTGGTCTAGGAGAGCGCCGTGAGATCCCGCATCGGAGTTCGGGGCGGAGCCCCGCCGCTAAACGCTATTTCCGGTATTGAAAGCCTACAAAATGCATACTCTGAGGTATCTACTTTGCATTATCCTGCTATTAAAAAGTTTTATTTCAAAAACCTAACGTGCTATTCTTAATTACTTAGATACTCCACGCCGTTCAGCGCATTGGGTGGCAAGATGCTTCTACAAAAATCTATCACTGGCACTGTCTGAAGCCTCGGTCCCACCTGCTCTGAGGACCGCCATGAAAGTGTGGCGCCAAGTTGTACTAGGGTGTCCCTAATAAGTTAATTAATTATTTTGTTTGATATCGAAAAAGGGGAATAAATGCTACTTAATGAAAGATGTTGGTGTATATATGGATTTAATCCCCTTATAACGTTTTGACACGTTTTTTTCTCCCACTTTCCATTCTCGGATCAAGTTAAAATTTTACATAAGTATTCATTGTCTTTAACAATACAGGAATCAATCCAAAAAAATAACCAATTAGTTACTAATTAATTAATTTTGTTTTTTACAACAGAAAGGGATCTAAACCCTGTAATTTTCCGTAAATGGAAGTAATTAGCAGTGTTCTTTCCCTTAGATAAGCTTTTTTTTTTTTAAAAAAAGTATTCATTTTTCTATTGTATGTTTGAAATGTAGATTCTAAATTTCAACCTCCCTTATCTCTGTAAGACCGCATGTTCTAGATTCTGCTATTGTTGCATTTTTACCAAACTCAGAATCGACTAAGACAATCTGGAATGTTTAAAATTTATTACAGAATCGAATAAACAGTCATCTCTACCACCGGGTTCTTTCATCACACCTATGTTTTGGTTGTATCACCGTCTTATCATTTTCATTTCATTTTCATGTGTTACGTCAAGTAGGTCGCTGTATCTCCAGGTCACAACAACACTCACGCTGGCACAGCTGTAAAACTTAAACGGCATCTCATTGAGTAGAACTTGGATAGGAAAGAAATATTCGTGTAAGCTATACATGCAGACCTAGGTCTAGAGTAGATCTAGGTTTAGAGTAGAAATAGGTCAAGAGTAGGCAATAACTTCCATAAAAAAAATTCGCCGGAACCTCTCAAACTGGAAACACTTACAGAGCTACTTTCATTATAATAATTTCACTCATGAAAGCACTCTTTAGTTATTGTACATCCTTTCTCATTTTACGTTCATTAAATAGTGTGTATGGAATTTTAGAATGTTTACGGTAAAATGAACTTTTAAAAAAAATAAGAAGGACTGCTTTTTTATTTTTAAAAAACTGATTAAAGATACATATAAGAGTGAGATAAACAATATATATATATATAAAAGGAGAGAGTGTGTGTGTGTGTGTGTGTATTTTATTTTTTTAAAGCAGAGTTAATTCATTCTTACTCGCTTCAAATATTTATAGATTTATTTGTTGCATTTTTTGGTTCAGATGTTACAAACATGAAATGTAAAATGTCCGTTCTTCATTATAGTAACTAGTGTGTAGTTACATATAACATTGTGTGTCATTAGAATGAATAGTACTTAATATGAATTCTTTGTAGCCTCTTTAAAGATCAGTGTCTACTTTTAATATCATTGCATTTTTGTATTTAAATGACTGACTTTTTTGTACGCAACATTAGAATCTATTTATATATTACACTCTTATCTATCTATCTATCTATCTATCTATCTATCTATCTATCTATTAGAATCTATTTATAAGTTACTCTCTTATCTATCTATCTATCTATCTATCTATTAGAATCTATTTATAAGTTACTCTCTTATCTATCTATTTATCTATCTATCTATCTATCTATCCATTAGAATCTATTTATAAGTTACTCTCTTATCTATCTATCTATCTATCTATCTATCTATCTATCTATCTATCTAACTATCTATCTATCTATCCATTAGAATCTATTTATAAGTTACTCTCTTATCTATCTATCTATCTATCTATCTATCTATCTATCTAACTATCTATCTATCTATCCATTAGAATCTATTTATAAGTTACTCTCTTATCTATCTATCTATCTATCTATCTATCTATCTATCTATCTATCTAACTATCTATCTATCTATCCATTAGAATCTATTTATAAGTTACTCTCTTATCTATCTATCTATCTATCTATCTATCCATTAGAATCTATTTATAAGTTACTCTCTTATCTATCTATCTATCTATCTCTCTATATCTCTATATCTCTATCTATCTATCTATCTATCTATCTATCTATCTAATTATCTATCTATCTATCCATTAGAATCTATTTATAAGTTACTCTCTTATCTATCTATCTATCTATCTATCTATCTAACTATCTATCTATCTATCCATTAGAATCTATTTATAAGTTACTCTCTTATCTATCTATCTATCTATCTATCTATCCATTAGAATCTATTTATAAGTTACTCTCTTATCTATCTATCTATCTATCTATCTATCTATCTATCTATCTATCTAATTATCTATCTATCTATCCATTAGAATCTATTTATAAGTTACTCTCTTATCTATCTATCTATCTATCTATCTATCTAACTATCTATCTATCTATCCATTAGAATCTATTTATAAGTTACTCTCTTATCTATCTATCAATCTATCTATCTATCTATCTATCTAACTATCTATCTATCTATCTATCCATTAGAATCTATTTATAAGCTACTCTCTTACCTATCTATCTATCTATCTATCTATCTATCTAACTAACTATCTATCTATCTATCCATTAGAATCTATTTATAAGTTACGCTCTTATCTATCTATCTATCTATCTATCTATCTATCTAACTAACTATCTATCTATCTATCCATTAGAATCTATTTATAAGTTACTCTCTTATCTATCTATCTATCTATCTATCTAACTATCTATCTATCTATCTATCTATCTAACTATCTATCTATCTATCTATCTATCTATCTATCCATTAGAATCTATTTATAAGTTACTCTCTTATCTATCTATCTATCTATCTATCTATCTATCTATCTAACTATCTATCTATCTATCCATTAGAATCTATTTATAAGTTACTCTCTTATCTAACTATCTATCTATCTATCTATCTATCTATCTAACTTTCTATCTATCTATCCATTAGAATCTATTTATAAGTTACTCTCTTATCTATCTATCTATCTATCTATCTATCTATCCATTAGAATCTATTTATAAGTTACTCTCTTATCTATCTATCTATCTATCTATAAGTTACTCTCTTATCTATCTATCTATCTATCTATCTATCTATCTATCTATCTATCTATACTCTGAGTAGTTTAAACAGTTCCTTTGTGAAATAACACGGGTATGACGGAGACACAAATATACCTTTATTTAAAAGAGACAGTTTAACCCTTAGAGTGCTGAGCTGTTTTACGATGAGTGCATACCAAACGGAATTACAATTCTGATGTTTAGAGGCTGATCTACGACACGCGTTTAAAGGGTTAATGATTCATAGGTTCAGATAACGAAATGTAATACATTCTTTTAAACACAATGCATTAGTCTTTATACACAGAGTATAGAGACAGTAAACGGATAGGTCGTTAGATAGATAGATAGATAGATAGATAGATAGATAGATAGATAGATAGATAGATAGATAGATACTCCCCATACCCAATGTGGGTAGACTGAATAGATTAGACCTAAATAGATAGTTTGATAGATACATAACAGGTACACTTTATTAACTCATGTTACAATTTTATCATCATCCTCACCATTTATGTTGTATTTCCACAGGACGCTATGGCCTAAACAAAGTGCAACATGCTTAACAAGCTTGACTGTAGCTTGACTGTAGCTTGCAAGACGGACTTTGAGTGAAGAGAAATAAGTCTCATCTTCATCTCAACGCCAGCTCCTTCAAGGCAACTTCTAATTTGAAAAGATATCCAATTCGTCCATTACTAAGCCCCAAAAATGGTCAATCCTATCAGCTCACTGAGCATTTTCTTACTGCTCGCCTCCCTTTGCACTGTCTTTACACAAGCTAAGAAACCAACACACAAAGCTTCTAGCTCAGCGAAATCTTTAGAGATCAAATTTGGCTTTCTACCTAACCCAAGCCACAATCGATCGAACCTCATTGTGATATCAGAAGAAATGCCCATGAATTCACTTCTTGGGATTGTGACTGTGGAAGAGAGTAGCAAGGGAAACATCCACTGCGAAGATGATAGCAATTACATCAAGCTCGACAGATTGGGACCCAAGGGATTTAAAGTCGATCTCGCTCGACACTTGGACAGGGAGCTGGTGGAGGAGTTCGTCGTGACTGTGACGTGTCGAGACGTAGACTCGGTGCCGCCAGTTAGTGGCACGCAAAGCTTCAGCGTCCTAGTCCTTGACGAGAACGACAACGCGCCGGTCTTCTCAGAGACCATCTACATCGCCAACATTACCGAGAACATAGCTATCGGAGAGGTCGTCTTGACCGTCAAGGCCACCGACGCGGACTCGGACTTAAGCGGCAGTTTTAACTTTTCCCTCTTCGGCTTGGAGAACTATGGCAACAAGCCATTCGTCATCGACCCGGAAACAGGCAGGATCACGACGCAGCTAGGCGTCGACAGGGAGTCCAACGCTAATTTCACGTTCTCCGTGATGGCCACAGACAAAGGTAAGCCGGCGAACACGGGCACGGCTGTGGTGGTCGTGTTTATTGAGGATGTGAATGACAACGCTCCGGTGGTATTGAACCGTGAGCTCAGAACACGCGAGAACCAAGCCGCCAACACCCTTGTGGGTAAAATCATCGCAGCAGACATAGATGAGGGTAAAAACGCAGAGCTTGTGTTCTCCAAAATCGAAGATGATGATTTTTCGTCCACGGCTCCTTTTGAAGTCAACCCGAACGGGAATGTCCTGTCAGTGGTTCCGCTAGACAGAGAACAAAGAGCTGAGTACTCGATGAAGGTCATGGTCAAGGACAGGGGAACGCCACGCTTGTCCAGCACTGCCACCATCGTCATTATCGTCGACGATGACAATGACAATGCTCCGGAAATCACCAGCGATTGCATGGGGGGCGTTGATTCATTTATCCAGAACGAAAGCTACTTGCAGGAAAACGACACATCAACCTCTGACCAGGGTCTCATCTCGGTCGACTGGTACACACCAGATAACACCTCGATTTATCAGGTCACAGCTACCGACAGAGACAGCGGCGATAATTCTCGACTCGTTTTTGACATGGAAGCATCTGCCAAAGAAGAGCCTTCCGCGGAAGGTCTGTTCGCCATCGACAGGTCACTGGGTGTTATCACCTTGAGGCGCAAACTCTTGCCTAGCGACGGTCTTGTGCACCTTGTCAATGTCAGCGTGTCAGACAGCGGAAACCCGAGCCGTTCCTCCTACTGTCTCTTGAACGTCACATTCGACATTGAACTTTCCCTTCTCGAGACAGCGGCCTCACAATCAACGGAAATGATGCAATTAGAAAATGGTCAAACATCGCACGTTTTTAGAACACTTCCCTTCAGACATCACGAGTTGGCAATCGTTTGGCTGGCTGCGTTGTCTTTATTAGCAACATATCTCTTGAAATAGCTGCCACCTTAGCACTTTTATCCCATTAAGAGGATGTCTCCTGTTACGATATGCTTTTTATTTATTATTTATGTTTTTTAAATCTTCAATTAGTTATCTTATCTTAATTTATCTTATTAATTCTATCAAGAAACAAACCAATGATATGATGTAGAGATTTAAATGCATTTTCAAAATATTTTAAAACAAGAAAAATATTTAAAACTAGTCGACCCACGGCGTAGCATACGACGATATTTTGCAGGGCCGGCTTTAGGCCACTGCAACCTATGCGACCGCACTGGGCCTCGCACTTTCATAGAACCCGCGCTAAATCTAAGTGTAAATTATTAAATTAAACCATTTTATAACTTATAACAGATTTCCCGCGGCCTCCTGATTTACCACGAGCTCTTGGAAATCTCCTGAAATTGCAAAATATACGAAAATGTCCTAGAAATCTCCGGAAATAATTTAAATCTTTTGAAAACACATGCAAATCTCCTGAAATATATTGACAAAAATTGTCTTTTTAGGGTGTTATTCAATATAGAAAACGCCAATCCTACGCGCGCTAAAAAAAACGGCATCATGCAATACCCGTTATTGTGGAATCTGTTAAAAGAAGCTTCTCGCGCCTCAAACTAATGAAGGATTACTTGGAGTCAACAATTCTCGTAGATGGATTGAAACATTTGGTAATTCTTTCTCTTGAGCGTGATCTAGGTAGGAAATAGAATTTGTATGATATACTGTATGACTTCGCTACTCGCGAGCCTCGTAAAGTAATTCTGTATGTAGTAAAGAATGAATAAAATGCAAAGACGAATTTATTTTCTAATACAAACTCTTAATTTTAACTTATTATCCGTATCCCTACCCAAACTTGGCCCCGCCAAATCCGTTTCGCATAGGGCTCAACAATGATTAAGTCGGCCCTACTTTTTATTGACGGGTGAATACAGAGTAGATTACTTGTTCTCCCCCCCCCCCCCTCTTTTTTTTTACGTGGGGTAATTCTAGTCCGACTTGTAGAAATAAAAGAGTGATCTTTCCATGACTTCTTGGGCATATATATATACTTTTTCAAAAAGACAATACCTCCTTTATACATTTTTACTTATTCCCCCCCCCCCCCCTTTTCCGCCCGAGAAAAAATCTGGTTAGACAAATGTATACATCTACTAGACTTTATAATATTGCACTGATAGGCCTTTTGATCTAGACTTAGAAGACTGTGCGTAAAATTTTACTGAACATTTATTTATTAAACTCTTGAATCTATGATGCCTTACATTTGGAAATTCCCGAACTGAAGGTCCTATAAACAATGCGATTGTCCTTTCAAAACCAATTATTAAGGATCTAGAATAAATCTAGATCTTAAGCCAACTTTAAATTTATTTATTTTTTTACTTTGAAGAATTATCACAGGTACATGGGAGTTTTTTCCAGTGTGGCCAACAAGCTAGTAATTCTTTTCTCGGCGATATAATCAACTATTAAATTTATTGGAGAATTATTTGTACTGTTTTTCAGATGTGTTCTAAGTTCCTCAACCCTCCATGAAGATATGACTTAAATATAGGTATTGTAAAAATGACTAAAATGTATTTCCAATGGCCTTCCATTGACGCTGTCATTAAATATCATACGAAATGTTATCATAGTAAAATGCCCACTAACATAGCTTTTATTAACTCATAAGAACCTATTTTCCTATTCTTTCTCTCTCTTTCTCTCTCCATCTCTCTCTCTCTCTCTCTGTCTCCCACACATACAAACGCATTATCAATGGAATGTTTTCATACTTATTTGTTCCTTTTCCTAAATGTTTTATTTTCAATGTCATTTCGAAAGTTTCATTCACATTCACCCAGCACTGACAATGACACATTTTGTTTCTCTTCAATTGCCGGTTAAGCTTTAAAAATATGTCTATTAAACTATGTGTATGTATAAGTTTCATGACAGATTTTTGTTATTGCATATTTTTACATTTTACTTTTATAAATTTTATTAGCATCTTTTTTAAAATCCATTTCACATAATTTTTTGGGGTTAAATATACATGTGGCCAACGACACCTTGAACTATTTGTTTTCATCGCGGTCAACATTAGAGATTTATTTCTTTGTGTTGCGGTCAACATTAATTTATTCGTTTGTGTTGTGGTCAACATTAGAAATTTATTGACTATCATCGCGGTCATCATTAGAGATTTATTTGTTTTCATCGTGGTCAACATTAGAGATTTATTTGTTTGTGTTGTGGATAAGATAGGAAATTTATTTTCATCATGGTCAACATTTTAAGTTTATTTGTTATCTCTGTGGTCAACATTAAAGATCTAATTGTTATCATTGTAGTTTGCATTATAGATTTAATTGCTTCCATTTCAAGGACGTCATTTGAGATTTCATTGAATGCAACAGCTGTTATCTTTGCGTAATGTTTTGTTTCAAAGAAAAAATCAATAAACATCAAAGAGAAAAAACCCAGCTTTGGTTTATTTTACATTGTCTTTTAGTGTTAAAATACTTCTTTACTTACCTAGACTTAGATCCTCCGTTCGGCGCATTGGGCGGTAAGCTGTCTGCACAAAGATCTGTCACTGGCCATGTCTGAAGCCTCTTCCCACCCCAGTTCCACTGCTCTGAGGTCCTCCATGAAAATGTGACGTCAAGTTATACCTCCCTGTTTGCGCTTTCGTCGTATTGGCCTCAATGTCATTGCAACTCTTGGTATGTGTAATTCATTCTGTTGGAGGACATGCCCCGCCAACCTCATGCAACGCTCGGTCACAACCTAATTAAGAAATCGACTGCCAGTTTGGTTAGGATTTCTTTGTTTGTTTCTTTCTTAGGTTTAGCGATACAAACCTACCCAGCTATTTAGTTTTGTATCCTGTTGTCTTTTAATGTTCAAATATTTCTTTGATTTATTGTTACAAAGCTGAATTAGACATAAAGTAACAGCTAAATTGAAGCGTTAGAGTATATATTTATTAAAACTGGTCGCTAGACGAGAACCCAGCGCGGTGTCACATCGAGCAAGGTTAGGACAGGAACGCTGCTTTGTTAATTTAAGTGCTCTGAACGCGTAGAATCAGTCGCTACATGTAGACAGAAATGATGCCTACAATAGTTAGTAAATATAAATAGTTTAATACAAAATTTACGACACGAGTTATTACTCATACTCATTCCGGCTTTTTCTTTTCTGATCAAACAGACGGCAAGTAGAAATAACAATCCAATCTGGAAAGAGGAAACAAACACACCCAGGACAAACATATTCATGAAAACTAAGTCACGTACATTCAAAATCAACAAGGCTGTAATCAAAAACTAGAAATACGAAACGAATCCATACAGAAAATATCATAGAGATATAGAAGAACACTTATCCTAAACAGGGATCAAAAAGTCCTACCAAAGACTTGGACCAAGGAAATAAATAAAATAAAAGCCTAACATTTATTCCCAGGCTCAAACGGCAACAAGCAACCAAATATAAGAAGTGTCAACTGACTAAGGGCCAGTAAGGGCCAAGAAGAATAATCGTCACTAGGTGTCAATGACGTCAAAATAAATTGTGATAGGGCGCAAAGAAGAAGGCAACGCAATTTTATTGCACAATTTCCCAAGGAAAAAAAAATCTCAAAACCAAAACGTCGACACAGTCATAGTCATCTTTGTTGTTCAAAGCATCTTACTTGATGAAACATCATAGATAACTCTGTGAACGTTGGCGATCATAATGCTTTTAAAGAGTTACGACCCTTGCCATAATAATGAGGGGGGGAAAAATAGACGAGTAACTTATAATCAGGTATTCCTAGGTTCGGACTAAGATGGAATAATATTCAACACTGGAGGAACACATCAAAAGTAAAAAAAAAACAAAAAAACCCCCAACTAAACACAGTAGGCAAAGCAACTTTTTTTAGCCAACTCACCCCAGTCGTCCGGTCGAGTGAAATTCAAAGATGACCAACTCGGCTCTATTACAATTCAAAGTGTTCATTAATACTTTTAAAAAAAAGATCTCGGTAACCTAATTAAAAATTAATTAATTAATTGACTAAAATGTTGTTGTTTTTTCTACTTAACTAGTGAAGTCTTATCAAATAGTTGATGGGAAGCGTGGTCGAGAGGCTAAGTGCGATTGAACTTGGCTTGGCTTGACTACCTAGAAGGGGGCTCGAGGTTCGACACCAGACTCGGTCAGAGTTGTGTTTACTGAGCGCCTAAAGGCAGCACGGAAGACCAACTCCTAGATACCCCTCCCCCCCACTGGTCCACAAATGAGATTGGACCAAAGCGCTCTGAGCATGCTATAAGCATGAAAGTAGCGCTATATAAAATATATATATATAGTTTATTGTTAGTGGAAAGCATGAATTAGATTGGGCTTGGATACCTATTTTACAGAATGAATATAATTTAAATTTATAGATTGTTATCAACTCTTAAGGAATGCCTCAAAGTGTTTCCGGTTATTAGCAATTAGACGGTATCTAATTTTGGTACACTACTTAGAAACAATACAACTTCAAACAACTTTTTTGTTATTGTTTATTTTAGCGTTTTTTCAATATGTGTATGGCGTGTCACAGTTTTGAACGCCTGACCACTTTCAGGCCGACCAAGCGCAATAAGGGACGCTAACCAACGTGAGAAGCCAAAGGAAATAGTGTTCTCAACAGTGGAACTCAACTCAGTCGAAACGAGGCTGAGTCCATTAGAGGAAAGATTATTGTAATGAAGCGTCGACTGTCAATTGATCGTTTATTGTGTTTGTTATTTTTGCAATCGTGTCACACTTTGCCGAGTTGGTTTGTATTGTATGCAATTCTTCTTAATTTCTAAACTATCGCACACAGGTTTCGACATCTGAAACTGTGTTTAACTGGGGATGACATGTTACAGGACAAAAATACATGGAACAAAACCAACAATTATAGATTTCACGGCAAGCTGCAAATGGATTTTTAAAATACATTTATGGATTTTAATTATAATCAATTCACCGTTTTTCTTTGGCCTAAGCTGAAACCACAGCACGTGAAAGATTGTTTCTTTGTTTTAAAAAGATTTAACCTGAAAATGTTATGAGGTTATGAAACAAAAGCAAGTCAAACAACTTTTTAAATAATTATTAGTTATGAAATAAAAAATTATAGATCCCGGCTTTACAAAGCATTAATTTACCAAACAAAGCTTTAAACATACTCAAAAACAACAAAACAAAATGGAATAGATTATTTCAGAACGCTTTTATAATTGTAAGCCTTCGTGTCACCATTATCTAATTTATAGCCTTCCTCTGTACTCTCTGTGTCCCTCTCTGTACTCTCTAGGCCCCTCTCTGTACTCTCTAAGCCCCTCTCTGTACTCTCTAAGCCCCTCTCTGTACTCTCTATGCCCATCTCTGTACTCTCTAGGCCCTCTTTGTACTCTCTAGGTACTCTTTGTACTCTCTAGGCCCTCTCTGTACTCTCAAGGCCCTCTCTGTACTCTCTGTACTCTCTAGGCCCCTCGCTGTACTCTCTAAGCTCCTCTCTGTACTCTCTAGGCCCCTCTCTGTACTCTCTAGGCCCCTCTCTGTACTCTCTATGCCCATCTCTGTACTCTCTAGGCCCTCTTTGTACTCTCTAGGCCCTCTTTGTACTCTCTAGGTACTCTTTGTACTCTCTAGGCCCTCTCTGTACTCTCAAGGCCCTCTCTGTACTCTCTAAGCCCTCTCTGTACTCTCTAAGCCCATCTCTATACTCTCTAGGCCCTCTTTGTACTCTCTAGGCCCTCTCTGTACTCTCTAGGCCCTCTCTGTGCCCATTTGTTTTCACGTACTGTAAAAGAAACTTCCTAAAAAAACATGAATCCATCAAAAACTAACCAATTAATTAATTAAGTAAATAATACGATATAAAAGGGAAATAAATCTTACAGTATATATGTGTGTGTGTGTGTGTGTGTGTGTAAATATACACTTCTTTCCCTAATATAAGCTTTATTTTTCTAAAATATGTCTAACTTATATGCATATTAAACAGCTATTTTTCTGTTTAAAAAAAAGTAAACATTATTTTTGGGTAAACTTAGTAGTAAGTAGAACAGAACTTACATAACGTAGCAATACAAATGTAAAAAAAAATAAAAATAAACAAAATGTCTAAAACCATTTGCATAACTATGTTAAAAATATGATATGTCTACATCTACCCTACAAAACAGCTTCGCGGATTTGCTACTATTAATAGTGGATAGTTGTAAAAGTGGTGTATTTTATGAAAAAATTGCTTGCATAAGTGATTTAAAAAAATAGATTTTTTGCTTTTAGAAAATAAAAAAGTAGCCGTAGCATCAGAACTTTGAATGGACTAAAATATTATGATGTCAAATTTTCACTATCTTTTTAGTTTACGAGATCTAAACGGGACGGACATACGGACATACAGACATTTCACACAAAACTATTAGCGTCCTTTACCCTTTCGGGGGCCGCTAAAAAACAAGAAACGAACCCACTAGATTCACTTTGTTTCTCCTTTTAAGTAAAACCTTAGCCTAAAAACTCATTTAGTAGCCATTGTTTACTTTGTGCTAGTGTGCAGTGCTCTACATGATCACTGAATTATTTTCTTAAAATTCTAGCATAAAAAGGTTTGTTTCGTTTCGTTTGATTTGTTGTTGTTTTTAACGAAATCCCCGCTAGAGGAAATTTTAAGCTTGCGACCAACAACAGTGATCGTTAATTAAATTGATTTAGAAGAATATCCTTATTAATTCACAAAACTGAATAAGGATGGATACAATTGTTTTTTTTTTAAATTATTATTTTGTTTAGATCGAGCGTCTCTAGCTATGGCTGGAAACCAGTGGCGGGGGGAGGGGTTCCAAATTTTAAATTTCCCGCCTGTGTTTCACTTGATGGGGGACCCTAAATGAATGCCCTAATTTTTTTTTACATTAAATATTAATATTACACCACTGCCATTCAATCTTGCTATTCACGTCGGGTCACAAATACTAGACAGCATTGATCTAGATGACGTTATAGATGAAATTTGACCTTTGCTGCACAGAAAGCACAACGTGAGGCGATATGAATTGAGATGTGTCACTTGTGCATAATCTCGACAACAAACAACAGTATTATTCATTAAAATAATCTTTCATTCTTTGTTTATTTTACGTATATACTGCATCAATCGGAATTTAGACATATATTTATTAAGTACACTATCGAATGCCATGATGTCGAATGTCAAAATGCAGAAGCCCCTCAAGAGGTCAATCTCCCCGGCCCCCAAATCCCTGGCTACGCCGCTGCTGTACATTGGATGATGTATGAAACAAATAGGCTGAGAACTGAAATGAAATAGTGCAGGCCATTGAAAAGAATTTGTTTTTCAACCGTAATATAAACTTAGAGAGAAGTGAGCTCTTGTGGAATTAAAACCACTTTTGAAACAGCAGATAATCCAATTGGCCTAGTTACATGTAAACCATGTTAAATAAAATTATTATATCTAAAACTGTCTATTTATTGCGTCATGTACTATTTGTAAGGAAGAACATATTTCTACTGAATGTTAAAATGCGCCCTCGAAACAGATGACCTATCCATCATCTGCTCCGTGCATTGCAAGGTCTGAAATGGGAAACGAACCAAACTCGTACCTCACTTCTGACCGAATCGAACCGGAGGGGCCTTTAAAATGGTTCAATCAGCACTAGTACACAATGAAATGACTCAGTGCAGATATATTTACATAAGTTTAATGCCTCGGCATGAAACAGTTAAGAAATGTACACAATTAGATTATGATGATCAAAGAAACTAACCAGCCCTATAGCTTCACAAGCGACCAACTAACTCTCTATGTCCAACTAAATAACTCCAACTTCCTTGATTAGCTCCTTATCCTTAAATATCCTCGTCCCAAGAAATAAACTAGACTCACGCCCCACTATAATAACCTTAACCTTGACCTTTCCCCACACATTTCGTACTCCATATATTGACCTTGACCTTTTCGTGTATTTCGCGCTTTAAATTAACCTTGACATTTTATGCTTATCGTACTCACTCTATTGACCTTCACCATGAACTACCTTTTCATGTAGCTGCAAATAACTATCTTTTTAGCAACTGTCGTGGCCTTTTTTTTTCACCTTATGTAATATGATCTGATGTGACCTGAATTAAGAACGGATAACCTTGAGCTGTCATGCACCTGTGACTAGCCTTGACCTCTCGTCCAGCCTACAAGCTAAAGAAAGTGGGCAGAAACAATTGAAAACTTGTGTGATTACCTAATACTTTTTTTTTCAAGATCACGTGACATGCTCATTTCAAATACTAGAAACCTTCCATGCTCATTAGATAGAAGGATAACTCTGTCATTTCAAAGAAACTGTTAATCTCAACCTGCATATGAATTACTGTTTTAAGAAAAAAATCATTGATGTATTCATTCTTCTACAAATGCGAGTGTCGTGTTGAAGGTGAACATTGATTGGTCAAGTGTTGAGTGGATCAAAGACGGTGCTGCAATCTTGTGTTTATGATGGCAAGCTGAGCTAACATTGAGGACAACCACTTGATGAAATAATTTTTTTTTGGTCAATGTTCTCATAGCTTGGCATAGAAAGTGAACACATTTATTTGATTCAATGCCCAGAGCAAACGATACATCTTAGGAGAGGGGAATCAAGTGTTCCATAAAGCGCTGGTACGCGAAATACTTAGTACAAAGTTTATAACAACTCACTACGTCTGTCTCTATGGCACAATATTTGTTTACGTTGTTTCTGACACTTCCAATTCTCGGATCAAAGGGACACGCACAAAATATGAATCATGAATCAATTTTAACAAATATTAATAAACAAGGAAGATAAGCCTTACAGTATTGAGATATATGGATGTAATTGTGCAGTTCATTCCCGTATATACGCTGTGCTTTAAAAAATATTTTGCTTGTTAATTATCTACACAGCAAAGCTACATTGTAATATTGTTTCAATAAATATGAATTTAAAAAAGATTTTTTTAAAAATAATTTCACTTTTTAGCTTGGTTGAGACCTACCTGAAATCTGTCTAATAAGACACGAATCTCGAAAACGGCTCTAACGATTTTCTTAGCAATCTGACAGCTTATTGAATCTTTGGGAAAACAATTACTAGCTAATTGGACACACAAGGAAAACGCTGGATTAACCTTTATAATTTTTCAAAATTTAATGATCTTACAATTGAACGGGAATTCCCGCATGTATGCAATAACGAGCTGAATAAATTTGATAATGTTCAAGAGACTTTTGCACACCTTTTTATGTAGAAATTTATAAATATGTACTTTCCAGACTTCATTATTTGGTAGGACCTGGATTCATCACAAGTAAAATAAACTGACTAGAAATTTGTGGAGATTTGCAGTTGCTACTCACAAACATTGAGCATGACATAAATATGCTCAAATAAAAACTCATCCACCTCATGCAAATCATTAATTTTTAAATTTGTATTTTCAACAAAAGTTATAATTTTGATGTTACATACTCCCATAAAATATGTTGTTGTTGTTGTTGTTGTTGTTTTCTGCATACGTCATTCATATGGCATTTGTCAGTATCTTCATAGTTATTTTTATTATATTTGTTAATAATGACCTTTTGTCTGGATGACTCCTATGACCTCTGCTGTGATTGAACTCCTCTTAGGTTTTGATTTAAGAGAATGACCAATGCGTAAAGTGTATATAGAAGGCAAGTAGCCCTGTAACTTTTAAGATGAGGCCATGTTATTGACTACTGTTTGGTCTAATATCAGATGTTATGGCTGTTGAAAACCTTTGTCATCTATCCACTTTTAATGTGTTTTTTTTTTTGTAATGTACTATCGCTGCACATATTTGTAGAGGAATCTTTTTAGAATAAGACAACATTGTTACAATATTATTGTTTTAGGGTCTGTGACGGTGTGGTTTGAGATCCTGTAGAATGACTAAGACTGTGTAGTCAAGAAGACAGAGTTGGTGTGACTCAAGACACGAGGAACTGTTGCATGAAAAGCATTTGATGAGTTGATACATGTACAGGAGATCATTGAGTAACTACATCAATAACGTGAGTACGTTACATAAATGAGAACTGTGTATGTGATATATATATATATGTATTTTTCTGTTCTCTATTCAAGCCTCTGTTTCTTACAATACCTCTATTCAAGTCTCTGTTTCTTACAATACCTCTATTCAAGTCTCTGTTTCTTACAATACCTCTATTCAAGTCTCTGTTTCTTACAATACTTCTATTCAAGTCTCTGTTTCTTACAATACCTCTATTCAAGTCACTGTTTCTTACAATACCTCTATTCAAGTCTCTGTTTCTTACAATACCTCTATTCAAGTCACTGTTTCTTACAATACCTCTATTCAAGTCACTGTTTCTTACAATACCTCTATTCAAGTCACTGTTTCTTACAATACCTCTATTCAAGTCACTGTTTCTTACAATACCTCTATTCAAGTCACTGTTTCTTACAATACCTCTATTCAAGTCACTGTTTCTTACAATACCTCTATTCAAGTCACTGTTTCTTACAATACCTCTATTCAAGTCACTGTTTCTTACAATACCTCTATTCAAGTCACTGTTTCTTACAATACCTCTATTCAAGTCACTCCTTCATGGCAGGTGGGCGAACACTGATATCAAAAACGACTCTAACGATTTTCCTTGACCTTTAACAGTTGATGTATATCGCTGAGAAAAGAATTGCTAGCTTGTTGGCCCCATGGGGAAATTCTAGTTTAAACGTTATAATTTTTTTCAAAGTTAAAAAAATTAATAACTGTAAATTAGGCTGAAAATATATGTAGCCCTAGATTCAATTTTATTAAATTTTGAAAGCGTTGCTTATATTTTTACGTAAATCTAATATAAATTACATCTAGATTCTAAATTAGAACTTTAGGTCTAGTGTTAGATCTACATCCATATAATGAACATATCAATAAATCATCGCAATACTACGCCTTCCTTGCTGGCCGAATCAGAAAATGCCTAAGTTTTAGCAGTTGACGGTATCACGTGTTCGATTACAGAATTTAATCATATATTTTTTAAACTTATGTTTTTAAAATTATTAATTATGTTTGGAGTTTAGTAATAAAGGTATTGTCTTTGTAAAAATATATTTTTAAAAATGTTTTCTTGTTTGTGTAATTTTGCATAACTGTTGAACTAACTCCTATTGCTATTTTAGAGAGTAAATTTACATTTCTTATATTCTAATTTCAGGTAAATAAATTTATGTTACGGTCGTAAAAACACCCCTGGGCGTAAGTTGTTACTACTGTATTTAGTTTCTATGTTCCACCCATGCCACATATGCGGTCGGCTTTTTAAAGTGAGGATTGGACTTTACAGTCATCTTCGAGTCCATACGAAATAAGAAATGTGATCATCTTCGACCAAGGAGGAGGAGCTATATATTCCGACATATATGTACCTCTTCCACTTATGGGTCTCCCTGTCCTTGGTAGCACATTTTAAAAACACAAATTACTAATTGCAGAATACGTATCCAAACGGAACATTTCAGATATAACAAAATGTCACAATATAATTAAATTCAAATAACAAATCCAGTGTATGCATTCAATTAAATATGATACCGTAAGTAATGGTCAACTGTTAGTTGACTCGATCGGCCTGTGTGGTCTACTGCTAGTTGACTCGATCGGTCTGTGGGATCAACTATTAGTTGACTCGATCGGTCTCTGTGGTCAACTGTTAGTTGACTCGATCGATCTGTGTGGTCAGCTGTTAGTTGACTCGATCGGTCTGTGTGGTCAACTGTTAGTTGACTCGATCGGTCAGTGTTGCCTCTGTTTATGTTTTCCATGTTCACATCTTTAGCTTCTGCATAGTCTGAAACTTGACCATTTTTTAAAGCCCTTGGTCTTTTGGGGCTATAATTAGCTCTAAGACAATGATTACAAACAATTTACGTTGTTAGGAGCGACGAAAGGGCCGTCACCTTATATGACACAAATTACTCTCATAAAACGTTTCTTTGTGACAAAGATTAGTTCCCTTTAATTTGCGACTTGCAGTCGTCGCCTAACATAGAAATTATGTGTTCAATTTATACTGGGAGGCCAACATTGAAGTAATTTTTTTTTATTTCAGGGCCATCATTAATTCGGTTTGCAATAAATTTGTGGACAATAAATTTTATGCACAAAATCAGGTGTGCAGTAATCCGGTGCACATAAATCCAACGCACAGTAATCAGGTGCATAGTATCTGTAGCAAAGTTATACTATTCACAGTAATCGTGTGCACAGTAATCCAATGCACAGTGATCCGGTGCACAGTGATCCGCTGCACAGTAATCCAAGTTTAGCTAAATACATTTTACTGTTATGGCTTCCTGTCACTTCCGGTCACCATTGTCATCAGCATCTACTGTCATGGCCGCCCCGATTAAATCCATTAGTTACAGATCGACAGTAACGGAAAATTGACGTAACATGGGGTGAAAATAAAAGTGTTTGAAGAACTGGGATGGAGAGAGACTGCGCGTGTACGCTTGAGTGATTTTAATTCAGTACTTAGAGACTCAGAGCTTCCAACTCTCCCCCCAACTTTCTATCGGCTTTATACAAGGACGAGAACACTAATTGTTACCACAAGAGATATGGTTGTTGGCGACAGGGGGGGGGGGGGGAGTGTCAGAGAAGATTAGCGTCATACTGACAAAACATAACACACCCATTGGCGCTAGTGTTGGGTCACATTTATTCCGGACAGAAATACGATTTTTCGAGCCATTGACCACACCAGTTTTACCTGTTAGGGAGAGTGCCTTTAATCTAAATGAAAGAAAAAAAAGTTATTTTAAAAGTCATGGAAGTTTCAGAGTTCGCTTGGCAGATTATGGAGTTGTTTTTAAAGCGCGCACTTCCATTACGTTGTTTCACTTAGGCCCTATGCCATGAGTAGCCGGGTAGAATCTGTAATGTTCTCGAAATAAAAAAAAACAAGGTTTAACTGTTATACATCTCATGCCTCTGTTTTGCGTCTTCAAATTCTAATATTGACCTTAGTTTAAATAGCATTTTAGTTTTTGTTTAATCTGAAGACAGATGCTGTAAGTACCTGGGTGACATCGGCACAAGATCCCCTTTCAGACCTTGAGATCTATAGGGCTGATGTGTGAGATGAGGTAAAGGCCATCTGTTTCTGTGACCCACTGTTTACGAGGTTGTCATGTGGCCAGCACAACGGCCAACCACCTTTACTTTTTTCCCATCTAACGTCAAGCACCCATTAGAGCTTGGTGACATTGGTAGCGTTCTCAAAATGGTTTGAATCCTGAGCGTTGGCTCATTTTCCCATTAAATTATAAAAAAAAAAAGTGGATCTAAAAATAAAACATATTTATGTGTATTTATGTAAATGTATATGTGTGTTGTGTGTTTAGTAACCAAATTTCAATCTGTTCTCTTTTACACCCTTAAGTAATTTTTTTTGAATTGTAAAGTCTTTCCCTCACCCCCGTGTCGCTTGATAAAAAATTTAAAAAGCGAAGCTTTTTTATTCCCTTCAACAACACGCCGTTACTAACACCATATGAAGTGGCCCCGTGCTGGTCGTCGAGCACTTCCAGGCAGAGAAATGAACGTGTCAGCACACTGGATGAAACTGTGCAATACACCGTAGAGTTTCCGTTACTTTCAGGGTTCATTTTTTTTTGTTTCCGAAAGGGTTTCGGTGTAAAACAGTAAGCGATTGAACTTTTTTTTTTTTACTCGATCTAGTTCGCTTAAGTAAAAATTAATTATCTCAAAGAATGAGATGTAGATACAGTCATCAAGACTTGAGTGCTAGGATTTGATTGAGGCAATGTCCAAGTAATAACAGCGCTATGGTAGAAAAGTTAGTGAAAGAAGATGGTGAAGAAAATGTGGCGAAACAAAGATGAGCCAACGAGAAGGGCTCGAACAACGGACCTCCTAGCATGTACCTAAGCCATCAAAGTGCATAAAAGAAAAAATCTTTCAAGTCAATACTCCTATCTGGCCTCTGAATCGGTGCCCAATGGTCAATTGATAACTCTCCCCTCTTAAAAACCTCCTTCACTTCTTCCATAATAATTCTCACAGATAACTTAAATTTAGGGTCAACACATATTGGAGCCTAAGGCCTCTTCCAAAGATAAACAAAGACCCTAATTGTGTGTATGTGTCTCTCATTCTCTCTAACAATACAAGACTACATTAAAATATTACAATTACAAATAGATAGCTTCAGAGATGTAGGTCGGGTTCAGAGAGATAATCGTATCTATATCTCGGTATATTGTCTTCCCCTTCTTCTTTCAATAACCTTGGTACCTTAGTGCTCCTGCTCATGTTTATTCATATTTTGTTTCAGCACTAAAAGCTTCAAACTCTAGTTAAACTCTATATCATATTCGGTCGTTGACTTATAGACTAATTAAAAAAGCATCGTATATCACCCAAAGTACCACAACAAGAAAGATGCATTTCCAAAAGACTCACGATTCTTAAAGACAACCTGCACCCATTAAACCACTGTTACATAAGATCGGAACGAAGTGGTCGTCTCCTTTCCATTAGGACTAAAACAGAAAGATTTTAAAACTCCTTTATCCCACTATCGGTCAGAGTGTTACAAGATCAGCTGTCGTCATCGAGAAGTACATAGAAGTCAAACTCATAAAGCGCTGGTTGTGAATGTGTATGTGTGTGAGTAATTGCTGTTCGAATTTTTTCATCCATATTGATTTGTGAAGTAGTAACGCTGAGATTGGCAATTGAAGTCATACTGAATTTCCATTTGATTGGATCAGTAAAATTATCTTATCTTATCTTATTGCACCAAAATGATAGCAGACAGCTAAACCGTTGTGGACGTAATATATCTTAACTAATACAACTTCTAATAACTGTAATAACTTCCTTGTGAACAAAACTAAATAGAACTTTATTCATAAAATAGACAAAAGTCAAGTTGATATAGAAGACTTTAGTAATAATATTTCTTAGAAACTAACTCACTATATTAACACAACCGTTAAGTCTCATGCTCTGGAGTCGTCTCCTAACTAAGAACAAGTGACGACAATGCCATCTATGTTGCATCATTAACAACCAATCGCTAACTTCTTTCCTCCATCACCCTGGAAAAACAAAAACACTCCGTAACACTCCTAATATACAATCCTCCCCTCTCCAAAACACTGATCAGAAGTACCCCATAAATACAACACAAGAGCAGCAGCCCATAATTTGTTTTAAAAAAAAATAATAATGCAAATTTTCTTGTAGTTGAAATCATGCCATGCAAAAAATTAATGGCCTAACAAGAAATAAAGACGCTTTGGTTCTTAGTGAAAGCATGAGATCTAAAAATATATAGTACAAGTTTTCGAGAATTAAACGGCAGAGTGAATTTTTTTTAATGCATTGCAAGTTACAATACATTTCACTACACGTGAACAAGTAGGCCACTTTGCGATTGTTCTACCACATAACAACATACTACCTTTGTTAACAATATAAAGATGTCGATAGTAGTTCCAAATATTCAAAAGGGACAGTTCTTCGCCTCGTTATCCGTGAAAAAACTATGGGCCATCTTATGAGATGAAAGCCTGGGCATTTGGCTATGGTCAGAACGATGTCGCCCACACAAAAGATCACCCTCCCCCTTCTCTAAACACAGCTAATGTGTCCAGAGGAATGGCAGGTACAGGACACTGTTTGACGCTCAAACAGGTTTTTTTTTTAAACTTAGAGCTCGAAGAGCCTTCGGCTCAGCTCTTAAGACTATCAAACGGTACAGGATACAGCTTGAAATCAGCGTTGATGCAATGTGTGCTGCATGCTGACTAATGGTCAATGGATTCAAATAGCCGCAAGGTAGAAATGGTCTTCCTTCTCCTAGTTGGGTGACCAGCTAAGGCTAACGAGCCGCTTCTGTTTGAGCAGTACCAACAAAATAAGCAGAAAGAGTAGTTTAATAGATATAGTTACGTCCTACGCGTATAAATGTTAATTTGGTTCATGCACACAGACTTAAAACTCTGGGTTTTACTGGCTCATTCTGTCAACTCTGTTATGCTCTAATGGCACTAGGGAAGAAGAACATATGCAAGTGGGATTTTTAAAAAAATCTGCTTTTATCTTTGTGTCTGAGCATTTAGTAAGTTATGTTTTATACTTGTATGTTATGTATGTTTCAGTTTGTATATACTATGGCTGCTTTAATTTTTAGTCTTCTGTTCTGAAGTGTCTCTAAATCTAGTGATTTTACTAATGATGCCAGTCTAGTTCTAGTTAAATATGAATTCTCGTTTGTTATAAATATCAAAATTCTATTTTGTCTCTGTTCTATATTCGTTGTTTTCTTGAGTTGAGAGGTCACAAACATAAACCCTGCAGAAAGAAGAAGGGGCCTGAAAGACAATAGCATTAAAGAAACAAACAAATAGATTTCGATAGAATCTAGAGGTCTTTACTCATTCTGAAATGTTGAGCGCGTAGGGAGGAGATCCTATGGGATATAAGGAATAGGTCAATGAAACTAAAAGACATTTTTTAAAAACTTTGTTTTTAAAATTTAAACATTTTGTTTCAAAACAGTTTATTCTCTCTGGGTAAAGTGTGTTTTTTTACGCTGAAAAATCCATCGCTGGTGGTTCGGATCGTTACAGAGAGCAAATATTGCCAAGTTGGGTACTTTGACTCCCGTGCGGATTGTCCGATCCAAGTGTCAATATAAGCTTTCAGTCGCGATTGTTCAGACGACGCTCAAAGTAAAATGGATTTGTTCTAAGCCTATTGATTGAAATGCCCCGATTTAATATCCCATGCTGGTCTTGAGAGTCAATCAATTAAAGGGAGAGAATGTACTTCTGTTTGCTTAGAAATGTGTCAGACTTCTGTGTTATTTGTGTCCAAAAACACCAGACACTTAATGTACATATCTACATCTGAATGACAAGCAGTAACGTAGAGTTTGCTTAGAAATTTATTTACCTTGCTATAACTTTAAGTGCATAATATCGTGATCAAGTCTTTTGGGGTACGAGAGAGTTTTAAAGTGGTATTCATTTCTTTCAAGCATCGTGATTATCCCGATTCTGTCCCTTGAGTATTACCCACGTCTGGTGAATTATTTATTAATGACGCATTATGTAATGTCAAGACGTGCCTATACGTGGTATAAGAGATGAAAGATGAACTAAATTTATTTTTTTAACTTTTACTTTAATGCTTAACTTTTACCCATACATTAACTCTTTTACCACATTCTGGTGGAATCACTGGCGGATCAAGGGGGGGGGGCGGTAGGGGCGATCGCCCCCCTCACTCGATCGACTCCACCCCCCCTTTCGGATTTTAGGTTAGAATTCACACAATTTGTATACGAATTTATTACTTATGTTAATAATATAAATTAATTATTTATATTTTTAACATATTTTTAGATTATTTCGCCCCCCCTCTAGTATGTTGGCCGATTAGGTGGGGGGGGAGGGGGCGATGGTATCAATTCGCCCCCCCCCCCAAACATTAAACTTTTGAGTGGGGGGGGGCGGTCCAATTTATTTGTAGAAATCACAGCTTGCTAACAGAATCAATTAAATATCTTTATGATTAAAACTTGTTATTGATATTTTAACCGATCTTTATATTATGTCGTTCCCCTGTTGACCGAGTGGGAGGGGGGGGGGGGGAATACCTCTATTGCCCTTCCCACCTAAACCCTTTGAGTGGGGAGGGGCGGTCCTACTTTTATGGACAAATAATAGTTTGTGAACAAAATTAGTTGAATTAATATATAAATTTTATATTATGTCGCTCCCCTTCTGGTATTTTGGCCGATTCAGTGGGGTAGGGGGGTATGTGATTGCCTGTACTGCTCTCCCCACTCTAGCCCTTTTAGTGGAGGGGGGGGCGGTCCTATTTTTATGGAGAAATCGTAGTTTGTGAACATAATTATTTGAATATATATATAACATAAACTACGTATTGATATGTGAATCCATTGTATATTATGTCGTACCACACTCAAATTTTATGATTATTAAATAAAAAATGAAAAAGGGTTGTACCAGGTGGGAGGGGCGATACGTGCAATCGGACAAACCAATACTTTTTCTTTTTGTATTATAGTTAAGAAATTACAAAATTAAAAAAATCTGTCACTGATATAATTTATACATGCTATAAATTAAATTCCTATATCGAGTCGCCCCACCCCTATTCTTTAATGCCAAATGCAATCATTAGCAGAAATTATAAAAAGGAGCGAGGATTAATCGTTTTTACTCTATCGCCTCTCCCTTTTCCAGACAGAGTTCATGATGTAATTTCACATGATTTTGTCATAAGTATGAAAAGAAAGACTTTGCTTTGGAAAAGTTAGAATGTCAGAGGAATGCCTTTCTATAGTGAAGATTGCAAGAAAACGCTTTTGGAGTCGGGGCTTCGCCCCGAACTCAATTGATTAATAATGTGCTGTAGATGTCAGGAGAATACTTTTCTTCAGTGAAGAGTGCAAGAAAACGATTTTGGCAGCGGGGCTTCGCCCCGAACCTCACTGGAGAAG
Organism: Biomphalaria pfeifferi; assembly: GCA_030265305.1. Taxonomy (NCBI): domain Eukaryota; kingdom Metazoa; phylum Mollusca; class Gastropoda; family Planorbidae; genus Biomphalaria; species Biomphalaria pfeifferi. Next base: position 1,445,325 of record JASAOG010000016.1, on the reverse strand, counting down.
CATACAGCGTTCCCCCAGACCCCTAAGCTTCCAAGAGAAAGGCCTCAACATGACTGGGTTTTTTTCGCCGAAGGTTGAGAAACACTGCTTTTTATTCTTATATATATATATATATGCTGTACGCACGTTTACGCATAGGGTTAGGGTTTACTGGGCGCTATGGTTAAGGTTTGGAAAAAAATGCCCCCCCCCCCCCCCACTCTAAAGTTCTGGATCCGCTAGTGGGTGGAATCAACGTTGGTAACGTCAGTTAGGAGAGAAAGAGTTAAAATGAGGACCTGTCAGGGTTTGTTTGTTTTTTTATGTTGTTTACTTTTTTCGACATGCCCATACTTTTAAAACTTCCAAGTATCCCTTCTAGCTTTCGTTTTCTTTCCAGATCTGAAATGTTATTGTTAAAAAAATGTTTACTCCTTTTTTAAAAAACACTAGCAGACAATGTGTTGCAGATGACAACTAACAAAACAGGTTTTGTATAGCTTCTGTAGACCGTTGTCACAAATATAAAAAAAAAAAAAAGTTCCCTTTTCTTTTGTTGTGTGTCAATTTATATTTAATTCGCTGCCTTGTTTAATTTACGTGATAACTGAGAGGCCTAGACTTACATTACGTGATAACTGAGAGGCCGTGGAATTGTGTGGTGAGCTGAATGTTACGTTTCAAAATTCTAGCGGAACATTGGTCGTCTGTTGTACATTCTGTGCGTTCCACGAACAGCTAGAAGGCATCAAGTTTATAGGCAAGTGCAAAGTGATAAAGAAAATGTGCTTAGCTATTAATAAGACTGTCATGACTATCACTTATAGAGTTCACAAATCGTATGTTGTTAGTCTTGCTGTGATAAGATACTGAAAGGAGATTATTCAAAGTCTTTTGTGAATCAACCCATCTCATGTGTAATTAAGCAAACCAGCTCATATTTATTTCAACGGCCCAGCTCTACTGTATTCAAACAATCCAGCTCATATGTATTTTTAAAAAATGAGATTAGATGTATTTTTTAAAAAATGCATCTATATTTAAAAAAAAACATGCCATTTATATTTGAATAACCAAGCGTATATGTATTTGAAAACACAGCTCATATGTATTTAAAACACAGCTCATATGTATTTAAAAACACAGCTCATATGTATTTTAAAAAATACAGCTCATATGTATTTAAAAAAACACAGCTCATATGTATTTAAAATAACACAGCTCATATGTATTTAAAATAACACAGCTCATATGTATTTTAAAAAATACAGCTCATATGTATTTAAAAAACACAGCTCATATGTATTTAAAAACACAGCCCATATGTATTTAAAAACACAGCTCATATGTATTTCAAAAACAGAGCTCATATGTATTTTAAAAAACACAGCTCCTTTGTATTTAAAAAAACACAGCTCATATGTATTGAAAAAAAACACAGCCCATATGTATTGAAAAAAAACACAGCCCATATGTATTGAAAAAAACACAACTCATATGTGCCCAAAAAAAGTAATTAAAAATAATTTGTATGTTCTAACTCAAATGCTAAAGTATATGGAGCCGAGACCTGGAGAACAACTAAAACTGCCATTAGGAAAGTGCAAACTGCCTACGAAGAATCCTTCACATTCATTGGTCAGAGACCACCAGCAACAGTGACCTCTAGCAAAGAACCAACCAAACTCCTGTAGAAGAAGAAATCAGAAAGATGGATCTAGATTGAGCACACTTTGCGCAAAATCGTCAACTAGCATCCCAAGGCAGGCATTGAAGTAGAACCCACAAGGCAAGAGAAAGAGAAGACGTCCTAGAAGCACCTGGCGACGTGAACTAGAGGCAGACACATTGGCGACGTGAACTAGAGACAGACACATTGGCGACGTGAACTAGAGGCAGACACATTAAAGTTTGGTTACACCTGGAACAAGATGGAAAGGATGGCTCAGGACAGGGGACGATTGAGATCTATTGTTGACGGCCCGTACCCCAATAGGGTTGACGGGCTGTAAGTAAGTAATGCCAAACGACGTACCTACCGGGCTACTAATTCAAAGTACATAGTGAGACCGATGACTTCGAAATCAAAGAACTAACTGTTTTAAGGCATGAAACTGACAGGCATAAACCACTTGGCTACTTATCAAGTGGGCTCGAACTGAATTGCTGAGTGAATCGTTACCGTTTGATCGTCTTGTGAGCTGAGCCGAAGGCTCTTCGAGCTCAAAGTTTGAAAAAAGACCTGTTTGGACACCAAACAGTAAAAAAAAAAAACTGAACACACAGTTCTGTTTGGGAGAGACCCGAGTCAATGCCTATGTAAAGCATTGCTGTTTCCGATGCATTTGGCTTCCAACGCATGGGCTAGACACGGCCGAGGGCCGAGGACACCGGAAGCCTCCGCCATTTTCCTTCATTGTACCAAGCTAACCGTTGGGGACTCGCCATTTTATGTAACGGTCCCTTGAGGAACAGCGCATGGATTGGTGACAAGTTTGTGTGAACTTTTTTGCCGCATCCCCACGGGAGTTATGTTTCACCATTCATTTAGCCTAGTTACCCCCTCAAGTAACCGTTTCCACCCGGGTTCCACGATGAGGCAGAACAGCGTACCCGGGGCTGAGTGAATACAGACAGCCCGGAAACCTTCTCCCAGATACACCCTCCCCACTGGTCCACAAAAGAGATTGGACCATAGTGAACTGGCTGTGCTGTAGGCATGTAAGGCGCGCTAACTAAAAGCAATTTATAATATATATATATATATATATATATATATATATTAGATCCACATCATTTTATTACTAGATAATATTTTAAGCAAAAAATATAACGTAATAAAATTGCTAATACTTCTTATACCTCCTCAAGCCACCCCCCTCCAAACCTTTTTTTTTATGTTTTGTTGGTTGTTGTTTTTTTTTTCATTTTTTTTTTTTATATTTTAAAAGGAGCTTGCGTGATGGTCTTCAAGATAGCTTAAGCCGGTTTAAAGATGCGATTTTCCAGACGCTTCACTTTATATCGTATCTTGCGCATATCTCGTAGTTTACGTCACTATTCTCTTTGTCTCCATCCGCGGCCCAAGCTTCGGTTCAAGAAGTTAGCATTGTTTTATTGAGAGCATCCAACAAAGAAGCATCTTTCTGTTCTGAAACAACCAGGTTCTTTTTTTTAGTTTTTACTTCTCCATTCTTGTGTCAGAGGTGTAAACAGGGGGAGGAGGGTACGAGGGTGTGGGGGAGCATGTCTGTTATACTGCAGGAATTATTTTCCCTGCCGGTCACGCTTCAGTCTGTACTCGGCTCTCACAATACCGCCGCCCGCTGCGAACGTTCGATAGCACAGGAAAATAAAACTTCGACTAAAAAATGAGTCCGGCCAAACAAGTTCTTTGCAAGTGAAGCGGGGATAACTTATATACAATTCGCGTGGAGACACTTCAAGAAGAGAGAGAGAGAGAGAGTTGGAGAGATGAATTAATTACTTGTCTTTTTTTTTAAAGAAACAATACTCTCCAAGAAAGACACACTTTTTATGGATTCAGTGCAAGCTAGGTTAGAATGTCAAAACCGTTCAAAGATCCAGAACTGTGGTGTATTCTTGTAGACCAGATTGTTATACTGACCCTAGAGTCTTCATTAAATCTGTAAGTTACAAGTTGTAGATACACTACCTGATAGAGCACTATAATACATATATATCATTATCTTTAGTATTTCATTATCATTAATAGATTTTAAATACAACTAAATTTCTAATAATGAGTTATGTCTAGTGGATTTTCTTTTGGGTTAAGGTTAGGCAGAGCTCTTGTGTTTTATTGTTGCTGTTTTTGTTTTGATTTGTTTTTGTGATCGCTGTCTTGTAATTTCTTTGTGATGGTAAAATGTTGGACTCGTGCGTATGTTGTATGTACAGACAAATAAACCTTTTTTAAAAAATAAATAATATTGTAAAAAATAAAGAAATAAAACACATCTGATAATAATCGGAAGACACTATATCCACTGCATGGTAGCTGGCAGGGCCGGCCTTAGGGCACTGCCTCCTATGCGACCGCAGTGGGCTCTGCACTTACATAGCCCCAGCGCTAGCTCTACTAATACACATTTAACCATTTTAACTTACATAGGGTATCCCGGCCTCCTAATTTTCCAGGAGGTCTTGGAAATCTCTTGAAATTGCAAAGTATACGAAAAAGAGTCATGAAATCTCCTGAAATTATTAAAATATCCTGCAAACTCATACACATGTCATGAAAAATAGACAAAATTGTCATTTTTGAGTGTCTTTCAATATGAAAAACGCCAATCCTACTCGCGATCACAAAAAAAAACGACATTGTCATCTTTCATTTAGTAAAAATAATAGGGAGAATTTTATCCAAAACAGGAAGTTCAAACACGTAATTTACTTTAATAGTCACAGGCATATAAATATAGATCTAAATCTATCTCGACCTCTTAAAAAAATCAAAAGCGATAATTTGCTACTTGATAGTAAATCTAAAAGGCAGATCTGAATGCTACACTGCAAAAACCCTAGCTTAACCGTTATATTTTTTCAAATTAAAAAAGTATATATAAATAATTTCAATTTGGCTAGAGGGCATATACATAAATAAATATAGACTGGCCGATTAAAGAGTTTTATGAAACGAAAATTTGTGACTTGCAATTTTGTGTACTTTATTATACAGCATTTATGAGCAGTATAAAAGTTAAGTATTCATATCTATTTCAGCCACACTCCTATATTTATATTGTAAATAAGGAGGCAGTGTAGTTTTTTTTTATCTCTAAGAATGAAGATCATGCAATTTTTGATAATTCGGAAATCCGAATACAATAGATATACATGTTTTCAATTTACATGAAGTTATTTCCTTCGGTCAGTCTATATTTATTTATGCTTATGCTAGAGGATTAGAAAATATTGATCTTGAACAGACGATACGTCTTCGGGTATTACGGCATATTTATTAAAAAGTTAAATAAATGAACGTTCGGGAACATTTTGGAACCCTTGAACTCAAGAAAACATTAAGAAACTGGAACAGACACAAAATAGAGCAGTGAGATTCATAACAAATGAATATTCATATTCGACTAGAGTAACACCTTTAGTTAAATCACTAAATTTAGAAAGCCTTCAGGACAGAAGACTCAAAAGTAAAGTAGCAATTATACATAAAACACTGAACCATAATCTTCAAATACAGAAACAAAATTTAATAAAATACTCTGAAAGACACAAAGATAAAGGCACATTCCTCGTCCCATATGCTAGGACAAATTTCTACAAATACTCCTTCTTCCCTAGCGCTATTAGTGCATGGAATGGGTTGCCTGAGCTAGCCAGGAAAACCAGTGACTTGGCAGATTTAAGTCATTGGTTAATATGCATGACTGAATGCATGACGCGTAGGACGTAATCATCTTCTTTTTTGAAGTAACGTCTGTATTATATAAGATAAGAAGATAAGATTTGAGCGTCGTCTTCTAAGTCGAGATCCAAAGGTCTATCATTAGAATATTATAAAATCAATTAGGCTTATACATTCGCTTAACCAGGATTGGGGGGGGGGGGGGCGAAGAATGTGAAAGGTTAATTCATTCATTAGTTATTATGAGAGAAACAATCGCTCTAGAAGTTGTATGAAGTCGCCTGATTGTCTATCGTACCATTGTCAAGACAAATACGAACGCAGTAAGAAAGGACAAAATAATAGATAGATAGATAGATAGATAGATAGATAGATAGATAGATAGATAGATAGATAGATAGATAGATAGATAGATAGATAGATAGATAGATAGATAGATAGATAAGGCTTGTCTTCAAGTTAAAGATTAATAATGAGTGCAATATTTTGCGTGGCTACGCAGCTCCCCGCCCCCCCCCCCCTCTTTCCGAACAGAAGTTTTGATAAATATTTAAAACACAATGCTTTCGATTCTATTTGTTTTCTGTGAACTGATCACATTTGTGTTTGAACAGTGACAAGTGACAGTCTGGTACAAGACTTTTATACACATTTCTTGCAATTAGGTTCACCAGACATCTGCAGGCTTAGGGGAGGTCAAAAAGGATGAAAAAGCCTTACAATTGATGAAATGATGACAAAAAAGAAAACATTGTAAACTTTAAAAGCTAGGGTTACAGTCTCATTAATGACTGCTCTCTGCAGTTCATCGACTGTATAACTAGATTATGTTAAGCAGTTCACTGACTCCTTGAGTAACTAGACTATGTTTAGCAGTTCACTGACCAAGTGAATAACTAGGTTTTGTTCAGCAGTTAACTGACCAAGTGAATAACTAGATTATGTTCAGCACTTTACTGACTTATTTAATAACTAGATTTTGTTCAGCAGTTCACTGACTTATTGAATAGCTAGATTATGTTCAGCAGTTCACTGACTTATTGAATAACTAGATTTTGTTCAGCAGTTCACTGACCAAGTGAATAACTAGATTGTGTTCAGCAGTTCAATGACTTATTGAATAACTAGATTATGTTCAGCAGTTTACTGACAAAGTGAATAACTAGATTATGTTCAGCAGTTCACTGACCAAGTGAATAACTAGTCTATGTTTAGCAGTTCATCGAATGTATAACTATAACTGTATAACAGGAAAAGGAAACAATATTGAGGTCGGTTGTCAGACTGCTTGATAAATCCAATTTCAGTTTGAAGTTTGATTTCCGACATAAAACTTTACATGAATCTTTTAATTACAGTGACTTCATTTTTTTTTAGTATCCCCTCCCCTTGCTTTAGTCATTACACATATGTGTTACGTTTATTTAGGGACAACTAAATCCACAAGATTGCGACATTCCGTCAGATATATAGCCCATAATGCGTTGCAGGCTATTGATAGGCCCATCGACTCATGCTTACTGTGAGAAGTTCGATTAGGGCTTTAAAACTTAAAGGAGGACAAACGTGTCAAACAAACAAACAAAATCACATTTTGAACTTTAAAGAAAGAAGATATTTTTAAATACAAAAAAAAAATGCCAAACCGCTTCAAAAAGTAAAGAAATAAATACTTTTACTTCATCGCAAAATATTAGGTTACAAACTTATTTATAGGGATCTAGATCTATATAATATTTGATATTGACGTTGGTAGTTTCAGTTTAGTATCAATAACCCGTGTGCAGTGTATTGTACAAGATATATGGGAACACTCGTGCAAGATATCCGACACTTTGGACGCTCTCTCCACAGTGACGTAATCGGAATGTGTACTTCGAACGGAACCGGGAAACAAATGCCGCAACAGATCACATATATCAGATGCTGCTTCTGGCGTACGATGTTTTGGTACGTCGCTACCACACATCTAGATTTGTGATCTCAAAAATTGATGTTCCACAGTCCATCTCAGAACAGCTTCGAAAGTCTTCCTTTTCTGCAGGATAGATGTGTAAACCGTCGCACCTTGAGCTTTAAGTTTGGTTTGTTAAGTTTCGGACATTCCTTCTCGAATGAAGACTATTACGTCCTGGCCAAGACCTCCTGCAGGACGGCATGCAATGGAAGTGGGCAGGGTTCGATCTAGGAACCATCGTGAGACTGAAGAGCATACACAAGAACAGGTAGTCTCAACTCCACTACAAAAAACTTATTACAGACAACAATATTTCCAAAGTTTATATCAACTCACTATGTCCGTTTGTACACGTTATTTATCCCACTCCCGTTCTCGGATCAAGTTATTCATTGACCTCCTTCAGTCGTAGAACGACTATGATTTATTTCAGAGCACACTTCCTCATGTGGCTGTGGAGCCCTATTTTGGAGAGACACTCCTGTCCACAGATAGCGCAGGTTAAGGTGGCTTTTGCTTCGGTGGTAGAGAAGCTGGCCGTTTTTCGGAATGTACGTTTTTCTTCCTGAGCTGAGACCCATGTACTTTCACTGTCCATAGCTTTCTTGGTCACTGTCTCTCTCCATCTGTTGCGGTCTAGAGCTATGTCTTCCCAATTGTCAATATTGATGTTCACTGATTTGAAGTCACGTTTTATTACATCTATGTAACGGAGGTGGAACGACCAGTTTTTCTTGTGCCAGTCGCGAGTTGACCATAGAGGATGACTTTCAGGATGCGCTTGTCCTCCATCCGGCGAACATGTCCAAGCCAGCGCAAACAGCATTGTATCATTGTCTGAGGGCTGTAAAGATGCTGGGAATACCTGATCGCGAAAGGATCTCAGTATTGCACACTTTTTCTTTCCATGTGACATTCAAGATCCTACGGAGACATCACAAATGGAATGAGTTCAGTTTTCTCTCTTGCGTTGCGTAGGTGGTCCATGATTCACTGCCATACAGCAGTGTACTCATAACGCATGCCTTGTAGACTTTCATTTTGGTCACCGTAGTTAGCTTATGGTTTTCCCAAACTCTTGGCCTGAGTCTAGCGAAGGTCGAGGCAGCCTTCCCTATGCGTTTTTTTTTATCTCCTCTTCTAGAGACAGGTCAGTTATAACTGTACAATTATAAATTGGTATAGACAAGAAATGAATCAATAAACAAGATTACAAAGAGAGTTTGTGTTGTCCCACAAACTCAGAGGAGGCCCCCGTCTGAGTCGGATCCCTGTCGGATACGCCTATTCGCAAGGATTATTCAAGACCTAATTTTGTTTTGATTGTCAAAAGTAATAATGTTTCTTAGATTCATTTTGCATTGTAAAAAAATGTTTTTTTCTGTAAAATGTTTTACATGTTGGATGTTCCTTTAAAGTTAAAGATAATTTACTTCCTTATCCAAATCTCCCGCTTGACGACGGGGGATAGTATCGAGCAGGGTATGAAACCGTTACCGTCGAGATAATCAGTCCTGCGCGCTAACCGCACGGCATTGCTATTAATTTAATAACAAACTAATAGCCTATTATTGATAAAAAGATATATTACACATTACGGCATGGCAACTACCGAATATGTACAATATGTCAGACGAGCGATTTTAAATAATCTTTTGGTATTGATTTGTAATTGAAAAAAAAAGAAAATAACAAGGCATCAAGCTTGTACTTTGGCAACGTCTGCTTGATGTCCCAGCACAGTTCCTACCAACAGAGCTATTGGCATTTTCATTTAAATAGAACTAGAATGAGGATGTAGACCGATTAACAGACAAAACGCACAAAAATAAGCGTCTTTTATTCTGACGGGGGCACTAAACAAAAAAATAAATAAAATCTGAATATTTAAAAAATTTTGAGAGAACTAATTAGTGCTTTGTCGTGATGCTGCTTGTCACGCTACTGCAAGAAAGTTGCTGCACAAAACATCCATTTAAAAAAAATGTGCGTGATATTTACATGCAAAGTGCATTCTTAGCCTTTATTAACAACATAAATGTTTTCTTTTAATTTTAGCAGCTAGTTGACCAGAAAAAACACCTTTAACTAATATTTATATTTGTTGTGAACATTTTTTGTACATTTTATAAATGTGTTTGACTTAGTGATATCGAAAATGTACAGAATATTGTCCTTCTTGGTTAACATATTACCTCCCTTATATTTATGTAATTGTTTTAGAACTGGTATATTTTTATGAAAAAATCGCTTGCATAATTAATTTTATAAACTAAACGGTTTGCTTTAAGAAAACCAAACGTAGCCGTTGCACCTAAACTTTTCAAGCCGCATCGCATGGCGAAATAATATTTTTCATTTTTCGAGATCTGAATGTGACAGACGGACATTTGGCACAAAACCTAATAGCGGCTTTTCACCTTATGAGGGCCGCTAAAAACTCTATTTTGGAAATTCCCAATAGAAAACATGAAGGCATGCGTAGTTTAAATTAACGGTTATGTAATATCTATTTTGTTAAAGTTGTGTATCTAAGTATCATTGAAGTATTTATCTATTTTCAAAAAAGTTGTGTATCTAAATACTATTTGAGTATTTATCTATTTTTTAGAAAGTTGTGTATCTAACTATTGTTTAAGTATTTATCTATTTAAGTTCGTATTCATCTACTCTGGTGTAATCTGTACATTCCTAGCAATTCCTTGTCCAGCATTGGTGAGAAATAATTGAATCAAAGAATGACGTGAGGAGTCATGAAGGCTGCCTACATCTTCTTGATCTCTGACCTCATCTGCTTTTTAGTCATCCTGACTATGGACTCAAAGGCTGACTTTTGTCAGTCCTCAGTAGGTCAGTAATTATCTAATAGCTAATAACAAGTTGTTTTGGTTGGAGTTGTTTACAGCTGTGAAGAACAATGCCGCCATGAAATGTGTCTTTGTTTGAGACACCTATTTTATCATTCGAATCCTACATGGTCAGCTTGGTAAAACATACGAAGATGGCGTGGGTTCCCGGTGTGCTCGGCCTTCGGACATGTATCCTAGTCAATTAGCCCGGAGTGTCAGACACATGGGAATATAGGCATTGGCTTGGATCTCTCCCAGACAGAGCGATTTGGTCATGCAGGCTTTCGCGCCTAGACTTAGGCTCAAACGAGATTAATCGTTATAAAGGCCTGAACAGTGACCTGCAACGTCACAACCCATGGGTAGTTTAGACAAATAGTTCATTGCCACGTCACAGGCCTGAAGGGAAATGGCAGAAAAAAAATGTTTAGACAGACAGATACACAGACAGACAGAGAGACAGAGTGAGTTAATATAAGCTTTTTAATTAAACAAATTTTGGAGCATTTTAAAGCATCATTTTAGTGAACTTAAGGACTTCATCATCTTTCCATTGCTAGGTTCTTGTCCTGTTGGAAGACATTTGTACTTCTGAAAGAAAATATAAAAATAGTAGTCTTAAATATTTTATTTCGTCTACCTTGATTACATAGGTACCAGATTTGTAATTACATCTCTAAGTCCAATATCTCGGGCTAGAAACGAGGCCGAAAGCCGAGTACACTGAGGATCCCCACCACTTTTCCTTCTCTGTACCAGGCCAACCATGTTATTTTTATTGTTTCCTTCTATATGTAGATCACCAGGTTATTTTAAAATCTTCCTTTAAAGCCTCTTTAAAACTTTGATTTTGTGTGACATTTCCGACGACCTTCGGATATAAAGAATATGGGGATTAGATACCTAAAGTGTGGATTAACCTGGTGTTGTGTTTATGACTTGATCGTTAGAAAAGAGGAATTCGAAACAGAGGTAAGAATTTTGTTCACAGAATTATGGAAACACTGAATCAATGAGTGCACTAGGATCCTATTGACTTTAATTAATTGAGAGGGGAAGTCAGGCAGGGGGGGAGGGAGAAATGGAGTTACGAAAAAAAAAAGGTTAAAAACATTGTGCTTTTGAAATGTGTTACTCATTGTTTTATTATTCTAACGGTCGGACTACATGACGAAAGAGTTGTAAGGCCTCATTAATGTGTGGATTATAAGATATGAGAGATGTGTAGATTATAAGATATGAGAGATGTGTGGATTATAAGATATGAGAGATGTGTGGATTATAAGATATGAGAGATGTGTGGATTATAAGATATGAGAGATGTGTGGATTATAAGATATGAGAGATGTGTGGATTATAAGATATGAGAGATATCAGGATTATAAGATATGAGAGATGTGTGGATTATAATGTGTTTATGAGATGTGTAAATATAAGATGTGTGGATTATAAAATGTTTCTAAAATGTGTGGACTATAAAATGTTTGTGAGATAATGTTTAAGCTAACATAAATGAACACAAACAATACATGGGAAGCGTGGTCGAGAGGCTAAGTGCGCTTGAACTTAGCTTGGCTTGGCTACCTAGAAGGGGGCTCGAGGTTCGACACCCGACTCGGAGAGAGAAAAACTCGGTCAGAGTTGTGTTTACTGAGCGCCTAAAGGCAGCAACCAACTCCTAGATACCCCCTCCCCCCACTGGTCCACAAATGAGATGGGACCAAAGCATGAAAGTAGCGCTATATAAAAACTATAAATATAAATACATACCACAAAAGGTGTAAGATTCCAATGTTACAATCTCCACCCAGGAAATCTGTCCAGTTATGGAGTCGACTTTTACGTACCCTTTCCGGAAGTGAACCTCACTCTGAGTTCATCCTTTGAGTACAGAGTCTACGTCACCAACCCTAACAACTTCTCCATTGCAGTGACAGTTAGGGTGACAGGTTGGAGTTGGAACGACCTGAAGATTTTGTCCATTGGCATGAAAAATTCAGACTACGTCTTCTACAACTCAAGTTTCATGATGAAAGGTAGGCCTTCCTTACTTGCTCGTTTCGTATGCATGAGAAACCTTGTGGGGTTAAAACGGCATAAATAAGTGGCTTGCAAGACTTCAAGAAATATTTCTTGAGTTTTAAAGGTTAACAATTTGAGTCTGCAGATAATATAGAGTGAGTGCATAAAAAAGTGGTTCTGCATTCATAGGTCTGAACATGAAATAAAGTTTCCCTTTCAGACTTTCTGGTCTACAGGGCAGATGATGTAAAGGCCATATGTTTCTGTGGAGTACCGTTAACGAGGGTGTCATGTGGCCAGCACAACGACCAACCGCCCTTACTTTCCCCAACTAATGTCAGGTACCCATTAGAATGGGTGGACTCAGAGGAGCCGAAAAATCCCGAAATTAAAAATCCTAGTCTTCACCAGGATTCTAACCCGGGACACTCGGAAGCCAAGCGCTTTACCTAAGCCACCGCGCCTCCCGGTCTGAACATCACAAACAAAAAAAGGTCAACATTTATAAGAACCTTGTAGTTGCCTTCTAAATGCTGCAAGTGGAAAGGCTTGATGAATAAAGTCCTATCTTGGCAACATATTACATTTTAAACCCAAAAAATTTCAGGCTAGAGTTGGCAAATCTAGAGCAGCCCTAAAACTAACCAAATGACTTTCAAACTTGTATTCGAGACCAATTCTCTGGAGTAACAGATTTGAAAATTTACTATGTTCTTTTTTTACGTCCTTAAGCATCATGAAAGAGTTCTCATGGAAGATGTTTTTGAACTAACTAGAGAAACAAATGATTGATTGAACATAACTTCAGTCGTCAACTTCAATATTTAGTTTCAATCTTAAATTTAAACTTTGAATCTAAATGAAAACTTCAACTTAAATCTTCGTCCTAAATCTTCTACAAAAATCTTTTTAAAAATCTTAAAATCAAATTTCTAACATAAGTCTTCAACATAAATCTCGCACCATTAACGCAAATGACAGTAATAAATCTAAAGCTTAAATCATCCACTTACTTGCATCTCTGATTTGTAAACCAATCATTCAATTAAACGTATTTTGTATATTATGTTTTAATATTATTGAAAGGGTATTTTCAACTATAGCACGATTGGGCCCCAATTATGTAATTCTAAGCTCACTAAATGCATTTAAAGTGATTTCTTTGTAGGGTACTTAAACTGTATACCAGCAATAAATGAAGAGCATCGACCTTCACGCTTCATTTGACTCAGGACATTTTTTCTTGCGTTATTTTAAAAAAAATTTTAGTCTATTGAACACACACGCACGCACCTACTTATCTTCTACCTAGGAGAGGGTCGATTCAATCAGGTCATACATCTCAGCTCTAGCATGGCCTTTGGCGTTCACGTCATAACTACGGAGAAGATGGATGGCTACACGTCACTTCCTGTAGAGTCCTGGGGCAACCACTACCTGGCGGTGACCTACTGTAAGCCTGGCATTGCAAAATGTCAGCTTGTCCTAATGGCGAGTCAGTACACAGAGGTAATTTAATCATAGACACTATTCATCACCTTCTCGAAAAATCTGTTTCATGTTTAGGAAGTAATCACCATGCTAGAGGTTATATTAGAAAATGTGTTTTTATCACTAATGACATTATGAAACGAATACTATCTCAGTTTAAATGGGTGCACATTTGTTCATTATCGTTGATGTCATGTGTCTGTGTCTCTTCCAGCAGTTCAATACTCACTTAGCAAATATTTCATATATATATATATATATATATATATATATATATAGATAGATAGATAGATAGATAGATAGATAGATAGATAGATAGATAGATAGATAGATAGATAGATAGATAGATAGATAGATAGATAGATAGATAGATAGATAGATAGATAGATAGATAGATAGATAGATAGATAGATAGATAGATAGATAGGCAGAAAGACTGACAGACAGATAGAAAGGAGTTGGATGGATAGACCTTCTATTCCTTAAAGCTCTATAGTATAAATACTTTAATCTGGTTTGTTAGTTTACTTAGAAGTAAAACTTCTTTTAGATTGTTTCCAATCTCTTCACTATAAAATGTCACTTGTAATTAAATTCCTTGCTATTCATTGATGCCAAAAGTTTCATTAGAACACTACCCTGATGTACACAGAGAATGAGATTGTGTTCATCTTTGGTCATGAAGGAAGTTTTCCATTAAGTTGTGCAGGAAATGGGCTTCAGTGATGTTAAGATGTAGGCGACGCACATTTAAAAAGATGCATTGTAAGAAGCGATGTCGCTAAATTGGAAGTAATGTTGGTCCAAAAGAAACAGGGTGTGTCATGTATTGAGAAATACAAGAAGTACATTCTAATGTAGCGCATAGAGCGTATACGCCTCTACAACTTTCATATAGTCATGTCATGATTAGTCTTGACTCTTCTAGTTTGCTATTTATGTATTCAATGCTGGAGTACTATAACACTAGATCAGGTTGACCTTGATGGCCCAAGACTCGAACACGATCAGTGTGATGAACACACAATCACCCGCAGCAGCTGAAGACCTAACCATCAACCTGGAACCAGGTCAGGTGTATCAAGTCCAGAGACTCTATGACATCACAGGTCAGTCTCTTTGTGCTTCATCTTCTAAAGCAGTAAAAAAAAAAAAAAAAACACGCACATAATACATAATACATAATACATAACTATTCGCTTTAAGAGACCGCAACACACGCATTTTTAGCGCCCCCGAAAGGGAAAAAGACGCTATTAGTTTTGTGTGGAATATCCGTCCGTCTGTCCCGTTTAGATCTCGTAAACTAAAAAAGAGTGAAAATCTGACATCAAAATATTTTAGTGCATTCAAAGTTTAGATGCAACGGCTACTTTTTTCTTTTCTGAAAGCGAAAAATTTAATTTTTTAAATCACTTATGCAAGCAGTTTTTTTAATAAAAATGCACCATTTTTACAACTATTCACTATTAATAGTATCGAAAACGGTAAGCTCTTTAGTAAGGGACCAAATAAAGACCGCCATACTTTCAACACATTTATGCCAATGGTTTTAGATTTTTAGTCAAAAATTATTTTTTTTTACAATTGCATTGCTAAGTTAAGTAAGTTCTGTCAAGCATTATTACATTTACAGACACACAAAAAATGTTTATTTTTTTCAAAGAGAAAACATCTATTTAGTAAGCATATAAGTTGGACATAATTTAAAACAACAATTAATAAGTAGTTCTTCCTATTATCGCTTGAGCTGCATTGCTACCATAGTGGCTCCAAAACACCCAACTAAATCAATACTTTAATTAAAATTCACATGTAATGGCACACATATAGATCAAAGTTCAAATACTTTAGGTTCTGAGCCTAGAATGATTTCAAGGTCTACCTGTTAATTTGGTTTTGTTCTTACAAAGATTTAGAATGTCTACTAGATTCTAGTTAATTTGCTTACACGTAACACAAGAATGAAATTTACGCAATTATTTATTAAATCATAGACTATATGATTGAATGTACATTATGTGATATTTGTATTTTTAACTTTATGTAAGACAAGACCAAGAGTTAAAACTAGGACTAATTCAGTTGTTAATGTATAGATTTACAAAACAAACAAAACGCCAAATTAGTTCAATATTTCAAATGACTGTTACGAAAAATGAATTAAACACTGTTCCGGAGTTGTTAATAATAGTTCTTTAAAAGTGGCAACTGGATATAATTGAGTCATTCATCTAAATTTCAAGTTCATTTTTAAAAATAAATTTAAAATGATCGAACTAAATTTGAATATCTATAGACCATGATTCTTTATAAAGATGTATATTAAACAACTCAGAGTAGTCCCTCGAGAGTTGCAGATTCAAGATCTGTCATTATAGATGAGGCGATTTACTAGATTCAAGAGAAAGAAATAGAAATAACGCAGTAAATCACAATAAACTTTCCCACAGAGTTACACGCAAACTGCAATGGATCCTTTTGACAATCAGCGCACTCTGTCTGTCTGGTAAAAATTTTGAACTCGTTATTTCCCTTTCATTCCGGGATCAAGTCGAAACTTTGCACAATTAGACATCGGTCCTTGTGACAATCACACTTGCCGGGGATTATATTATCAAACTTGACAATTCAATGAAGTGAAGAAAGAAACATCTCTCTGTATTTTCTTCAAACTTCTTTAATAACTTCTTCAACTTTCACATCAAATTAACTTCTCAATTTAACAATAACTTGACTTGATACTTCATAAATAAAACTTAAAGATACATGAAACTTCACTTATTATAACTTCCACTTCAACTAATAATATTACTTCAACTAATAAAACTTTAATTAATGGACCCGCTAATATCACTTATAACTCTATCAAACCTTTTCTAATCGAGGACTAAGCGAGGACCCCGTCTAACTGACTTTCCCCTAATTTATACCTTTCTTAATCATACATTCCAGAATCATGGAAACTTCTCCCCTAATTATTTTAGTACCTTTGACCTTCTAGAAGCTGACGTGTGCTATTTTTTTCCTTAACCCCTTTCTTTGATTGGATACCTAAAATTAACTTGTTTACGCTGGACACAAGCACCGGTTTGACCTCGAGCTTCTAGAAACTGGTCGAAATAGGTCACAGACTCGACTCGTGACAGTCCTAACAAAGCAAAACAAAAATAACCGATTAGTAATTATTTAATTTGATTCGTATCGAAAAAGAGAAATATATCTTACAGAATCGAGATATATTCCCTGTAAATGTGTAATTCTTTCCTTTTATTATTATTTGTTTCGTCTCTTTGCCAGGTGCAGTCATCCATGCCAACGTGTCTGTGGGTGTATTGAGTGGGTCACCTGGCACACCTGTAGGTGGAAACCCAGTGCCTGGTGCCTTCCTGGAGTTTCTTTCACCTGTTAGGACGTATGGGACAGAATTTGTCCTCCACCAGACCTACCGACATACTTCTGCCAGCGACCTCGTTCTCATTTTAGCCTTTCAAGACTCCACTGTTGTCTACATGTCTACTGGTCAGCAGAGGTTCTCTATGAGTCGCCTCCAGCACTTAAAACGGTAAGTCGTTTTGATACAGGAGCATTTTTTTTTCCTTAAAAAAAAACGAAACAAGTTGAATGATGGATGACAATGCAACCATGGGCGTGGCCAGAAGGGGGGAGGTCAAACCCCCCCCCCGCCGCCGCCGAAATGAAATCCCCCCCGCAGGTGGGGGTGTCGGAGTTTAGTGACTGATCTTTAGCTCTAATTTTGTTTATTTTTGGTGAAATTTTAATACTAAACCATCACTTTTCCTAGCACAGCCAAGGGAGTTTTGAGTTTAAAACCCCTTACCAAGGGGGTTTGAGTTGGAAACCCCTACCAAGGGGTTTTGAGTTTGAAACCCCATACCAAGGGGTTTTGAGTTTAAAACCCCCTACCAGGGGGTTTTGCATTTAAATCCCCCTCTTCTATAAAACAAAAAAAAATGCAAACGACAATCCCCAAATTCCAACATCTAAGGAAGATTTTTTATTTTAAACCCCTCTCCAAAATTTACGATAAACCCCTCTTCAATATAAAAAAAGCAAATTACACACTCAAAATTGTATGAGCGTAGCCAAAGGGTTTTTGAGTTAAAACCCCTCTTCAGCTGGGTTTGAAGCTAAAAAGACCTCTTCAATATAAAAAAAAGCAAATTACACACTAAAATTCTTCGAGCGTAGCCAAGCCAATGAGGGGTTTTGAGTTTCAACCCCTCTCCTCCAGATGGCTTTTTTTAAAGTCTAAAACCCCTCAAGATAGATTTGAGTTTAAAATCCCCCTACAGAGCGTTTTAAGGTTGAAAGCCTCTCTCTTCAATGTTATTTCTAAAGTAAACTACAGTCACCAAATTCTATGACCGTAGCTAAATGTGATTTTGAATTTTTTTAAAAATCCAGATATATTTTAGCTTAAAACCCCTCAACAGATGATTTTGACGATAAAACTTCCCATTTCGATATAACATCTAAAGCAAAATAGTCACCTAATTCCAAGATTGTAGTCAAGACAAGTTACACATGTCTACCAGTGGCTGGGCTCCATTAATAAATTGTAATGAATTGAAAAGCACTAAATGTGGCTCTACAAAAATTGGTAAGACGGATTTTAGGAGTCAGCTATAGAGATCGGGTCTAAATTAAGGAAATCCTATGCCGAAGTGGGAGTCGACCCCTTAGTAAGGTTGTGACAGAGCGTAGCATGAGGTTTGCGGGACATGTTCTCCGACAAAATGAATTACGCGTAATAAGAGTTGCAATGACATCCTAGTAAAACTTGGCGCCACACTTTCATGGAGGTCCTCAGAGCAGGTAGGAAGAGGCTTCAGACATTGCCAGTGACAGATTTTTGAGGGTACAGCTTGCCAGCAAATGTGCCGAACGGCGCGGGATGGTCTAAGTCAGTAAGAATACCACATTAGGTTTTTGAAATAAAACTTTTTGATAGCTAAATAATGCACTGTAGGTACCTCAGAATATGCATTTAGTTGGCTTTCAATACCAGAAATAGAGCTTGGCGGCGGGGCTCTCAGCGCTCCCCCAGACCCCTTGTTGGCAAGAGCGAGGAGTCTACAATTTTTTCACTAACTCCAGGAAGAACCTATTCTAGGGCACAATAAACGACTTCCAAAAGAATGAAGGGTTAGAATGTTATACGCCCATGAATTGACAACCCATTTTAACTGTACGTTGGTTACTTTGTTCAGAACAATCAATAACACACTAGAACAGGGGGTCCAAACCTTTTCCTTATCGGAACACTTCGCACATTTGAAAAACTTTTTCATGAAAGATGCCTTCCCTATACACGATTCTTAAAGACAAAGTGCACCCATTAAACCACTGTTACATCAGATCTGAACCAAGTGGTCGTCTCCTTTCCATTAAGACTAAAACAGAAAAATTTAAAATGCCTTTATTCCACTTTCGGTCAGTGTTACAAGATCATCTGTCGTCATAGAGACATGAAAGTCTAATTCATAAAGCGCTGGTTGTGAGTGTGTATGTGTTTCGTGTGTTTCCCTAACCCAAACTTAGTGAACACAAACATGAAATAGAGACAATAGATAACTACAACTATACAATCTTACAGGTTCATGGACTCTTCATTAGCAGAGTGGTTACCGAGTTGGCTTGAGAAGCCAGAGAAGGCTTTAGCACACAAGCTCGAATTCAGGTCGTTCCCGTTTTAAAAAAATACATTTAAAAAGCGATCACCCAAATACCCCGTTTATTCTTTCCCTTTCCAACTCATCCAAACAAGTGATAGGATCATATAGACAAGTGATAGGATCATAACATATTGAGAATGCTAAAAGCATCAAATTGCGCTAAACAAAAACAATTGGTAAAAAAGTATTTCTAATCGCACTTATTTATTATTGTTAGTCAAGAGCAGCGGTTCTCAACCTTCTTGGCTTTCCTTTCTATAATTCTCCACTATACAGCCACCGCAACTGTAAAATTATTTTTGTTCACAAGCATAATAAATCCTAATTGTGTAAATTATCTGATAAGTCATCTTCTGCATCAAGTCTTTCTCTATATTTAGACTTCGTAACTAACAGACTGGAAACTCGTTTCGCAAAAAAATTTATTGGAAATAGATTTGGAAAAGGCGCAACTCAGTGTAGATAAGCTTTGTTTTTTAAAAGGTATATGATACATTTTGTGCACTTTTTAGCGCTGTAGAATCAAATTTTTCTAACTTCTTCCGTTGGTAGCATAAATTTTTTTCAATATGATGGAAGCATTTGACTTTTATTCAATGACTTAAACACCTCTTTAAAAACAAATGGACAACTAACTAGAGGTAATAAAGGTATTTATATTCATGCCACATGTACAGTCCTGAGAGTTAATTAATCATCCTTAGCATGCATAAATTGACACATGAAAGGCGTAGAAAGCATTAATCTTCCTTGTATAATGTTATTAATTATGTTTTAAATACTGAAGCATTAGTTGGCTTAAGCACTATTGGAGATTTTCATAGACGCCGGGAAAACTATAAATAGCGATATCCTTGGTATATCCGGTGTACATAATAAAGGTAGTATAGAGAAGATAAGAAAATATCCACTGGGAGCCAGTTACTTCCGTTCATACACAGAAAATATCCAACAGCCTTAAGTTTTATAGCAAAAAAAAAAAAAGGTAACCAAAGGAATTTTTTTTTATTTCTAGCGTATCTTAACTTTATTATTGTGGCGTAATACATGGAGGACCCCTAAAATCTTGTGAAATTATAGTCAATGTATACACACAAAATATTTATTCTTTATTTCTTGTTTCATTGGGTCTGTATTTTCTTCGAATCTCATTCATGACTGTATTTCCTTCAAGAAATATTTCATTGATGCCTGTATTTTCTTCAACAGATATTTCATTGATGCCTGTATTTTCTTCAATAGATATTTCGCTGATGCGCTTGTCTACATTAGATCAGACCGACCTGTCAGTGTCGTCAAATTCACTCAGGGTGACAAGTCGGTGACACCTCCACAGTATCCCACCATGTCCGTCATCTTACCCACTACACAGTACCTGGCCAACGTCTCGTTCATCCTCTCCAAGGTTAGCCACTCTTGGTGTGAATGGAATCAAAACCATAGGAGCAATCGTTTAGCCACTCTTGGTGTGAATAAATCAAAACCATAGGTGCAATTGCTTAGCCACTCTTGGTGTCAATAGAATCAAAACCATAGGAGCAATTGTTATTTCTTACTGATTGTAGCGTGAGTTAGTGAATTTATTCATCTCGTCTGGTCATGTGACTAGGGTTTTCATGGTAACATTAAGAGTGAGGAAAAGAAGGGGGGGGGGGGGGGGGGGGGGGAAACGACAAACTTATTTTATTAAGCACTGAAACCAGTTCTTAACCAAATTTTTTAAAAAATTTAAAAGGGTGAAATCTTACTATTTATATTTGGGGGGGGGGGGGGGTGAATGAGCAGCAATGAGCTCATTTAACACTAAAACCAAAGTTAGACACCAGTTCGTGAGGTCTAGTGACATACTGCACTCATCTCTTATCTTCAGTATCGGTAAACAATGCATTATAAAGTTACGCTATTTACTTGCCGTGGCCTAAGGGGCTCAACTCATAAACCCTCTTCTGGACCGACCTCCCCGCAGGGCAGTAGCCATTAGACCGCATAAACTAACTTTTAGTTTGCATACACTTAGTCCGTGACGAAAAATAAACAAAAAAAAAGCTTCTTTCATCTGATCCTAAGTACGGAAGGAACCAACAAGAAAGAAAAAAAAAAAAAGAAGGTTAATGCTTGTCAACAGAGACAATGAGGAGGGGGGGGGGGGAAACGTCTCCTCCCTCTCAGCAAACTGTTTTGACGGTCCAAGATGAGGTTTTGATAGCGAGGCACTTTGTTCTGGTAGTTACCTTATCGTGCAACAGATTGATTAAGTATCGATAGCACGTCTTACTGGAGCTCAGACATTTTTCGGCCCCAGTATGTTTATGTTTGTTTATTTCATCATTTGTTCCGTTCAATCTTTGTTCACTTTGCACTCAAGGAGTTGACAAATTTGTATTGAACATATCGATTAGGTGAGAGAGTGATTTTTTAGCTGCAGGTTAGGCTGACCCAGCTCAATAATACCAACATAAAATTGTTGTATTAGATGGCATGTCAATAGTCTAGTCAATGATTTCAACATTACATTATTATAGTAGATGTGTGTCAATAGTATAGTCCATTAGAAGTAAAAAAAAAAGTTAAGTTTCCCTTTCAGACCTTGCGATCTATGGGGCAGATGATGTTAAGATCATCTGTTTCTATGGCGAACGGTTAACAAGCAGGATGTTTTGTGGCCAGCACAACGACCAACCGCATTTACTTTCCCCAACTAAAGCCAGTTACCCATTAGAGTTGGGTGGACTCAGGGGAGCCCTAAATTCCCGAAATTCAAAATCCCAGTCCTAACCGAGATTTGAACCCAGGACCCCAGGTTAATTCGGAAACCGACCGCTTAACCACTCAGCTACCGCGTCCGCTCTAGTCAATGATACCAACATAACATTGCTGTACTAGATGGTGTGTCAATAGTCTAGTTTATTAAGTAGGCTAAGTCAATGCTAGAGTTCCAAAAGACCAAATATTGCTCCTCAAGATTGGGTGACTTGAGTCGAGTCTACGTGGGCAACGGATGTCAATTCGTAATGTAAAAAGTAATGTTTGCTTAGTCATTGTACTGGCTGCTTGATACTGTTCTAAGATGACTAGGGAAAAATAAACGCGTTATTAACGTGATGTCGTTTGAAATAGACTTGGTCAAAGACTGGCAAGAGTGTTATTGTATGTGTGTTATTTTGTGTGTGTTGACTGTACTGACCACAGAGACGTGTAAATATAGGCCTGTGTTAATTGTAAAGCATTATGTGTGAGGAATTGTCTGTGTAATTATCATGAATGAGAAAAAGGTCTTTATACTGACTTCTAGTTGCTACAGTAAAGTAGTTGATAGAAGATAGTTAAAGGAAAGTTACCGTTTCCCAAGACCATCATTGTTGGGTGACGATAGAAACAGATATCAAACAATAATCTCTATGGCTTCGTGAAGTTCTGAGTTCATTCGTAACTTTGAATGAGCTCACACATTGTAAGGAAAAAATACAAAATTGTTGGTTCTTGTGTTGGCCACACGGCATCCTGGTTAACCATCGGCCTCGACATGGTTGAACTATCATCATATTTATAGACTCCAGGTCTGGCAAGAGTACCGTATACTGATGTACTCTTGTGTAACGTAGGGATAATTTTTGGGTTGGCTTTGAAAGCATGTAACGTGGAAACTAGTTTGTAGAGGTTCGAACTAGTTCATTACGGAATAGGAGTGCAGTGCTTACTTGATGCACAATTAGTAAATACCAGTTAGATGGGGATGACAAGACATTTATTTATGCATCACTCACCAGTGACATGGTGACCTCTGTAACGGAGGTTGCATACTCTTCATCAACATCTTTCGTGGAAGGGGTGCAGTGACAGCGTAACAAAGTCTCACCACTTTTCCCGGTTAGCTGCTGTTGGTAGCAGGATATCGAGAGGCCGGCCCATTCTTTAACGTTGTCCTGTCAGATTTTGAATTTGTTGATGTTTTATTATTATTCCTCAGATGTCAAATATCACAAGAAGTGTGCAATACATGGTAATCATTGGTCGCACTACAGCCATGAATTGTCTTGCAGGTCTTACCGCACTGGATACTTCTTATATTACAGGTAAAGGGATTGTTTACGTCTAACTCAGTGGTTCTCAAACTACGACCGTATTATAGCTTAGTTGAATTACTATATAATCATTATATTATGTCACTCCCCTCTGGTATCTTGACCGATTCGGTGGGGTTGGGGGGGGGGGTGATTGCATCTACTGCACTTCACACTCTAGCCCTCTGAGTGAGGGGAGGGGGCGCTCCTACTTTTATGAGAAATCATAGTTTGTGGGCAAAATTAGTTGAATATCTATATAAGATAAGCTACTTATTGATATTTGAACCCATTTGTATACTATGTCCACCACACTTTAATCTCAAATTTTATCATTAGTAAATGTAAAATGAAAAAGGGTTGTACCAGGTGGAAAGGGCGATACATGCAATCGCCCTCCACCCATCAGACAAACCAATACTTTTTCTTTTGTTTTCTTTTCTTTTAGTTTAAAAATTAAAATTTTAATAAAAATCAAAACCGTTTGAACAATCTCGATCAGAATGTTCCTTAGATCATGTCAGAGACCGTAGTGTATGTTTAATGTTCAACTCAAAACCGGCCCTAAAAATACACAAAAAGTACCTCATAGTACAGTATCTTTATTTAAAATTGAAACTTTTTAACAAATCGGATCCATCCGTTTTCATAGTATTTTATAATTGATATTAATATGTCAGCTGAACCGGTAAACCCATTTTTCACACGGTACTTTTATTCCCGTGGCAATAGATCTAAATTAAATCTAGTACATAAGGCATACATGAAACTAAGGCCCGCAGGCGGCGAGTCATAAACGGCTAGTACATACATACACCTTACATTTAATTATATATATTAGATTTCTTTCACATTGAAATTCTAAGAAGCAAGCGTTGTTTCAACTTTCTTTTTCCAGTCCTCATCAACCATTCGAAATAAGTGTAACGGAAGTGTGTCATCTTACAAAAGTAGTCCATTAAAAAATAAATTTAGCATGTATAAAGTATGCACATACATAGAAACTTTTTAAAAAATTAAATAGAACTGACTTTATCAAAAGGGAAAAATCAAGATTTGTCGTTTGGCTGAGGAGAGTAAAAATTAGTGTGTGTCTCACTCTCTAAATGGGCACATACTTATTACTAATAAATTGTTCATAAATCCTAATATCATGGTTAACTTACTTATGCCCAAGCAATATAGGAAGCATGGAATTAGTAGCCCTATAAACAATTGATATATATATAAACTGTGCTTATGCGTTCATACATAGGGTTAGGGTTTGGAAAAAAAATCGCCATAAGTTTTAATATCAGACTGAAGATTTATTTTTCGAGATCCGGCAGAAAGTTCTAACTTCGGGGCGTTTCCAATATTTTAACGCTGTTTTTTTTTCTGCATTCATAGAACTGGATATCCAAGCTAATGTATACAACCTGACCTCTCTCAGTTCTGCTCTAGAAGTGGCCTGCCCTAGTTACACTACTAATAGGTACGGGGTGTACCTCATGATGTCCAGTGACTACGTTTCCTATCAAGTTCCAGTGGCTTACGGCCTTGACCCTATCAACGGGGTATGATCATTTATTTTTGGCTCATTGTGTACACATAGACATAGAATGTTGTTTTTTTATAAACGAGATTTTTTTCCTTTATTGCAGACGACTGGGTTTTACTAATTTGAGGGCATTTGTGGGATTTTTAGCGGCCCCCGAAAGTGGAAAAGACGCTATTAGTTTTGTGCGAAATGTCTGTCCGTCTGTCCGTCCGTCACGTTTAGATCTCGTAAACTACAAAAGAAATTGAAAATCCGACATCACAATATTTTAGACCATTCAAAGTTCTGATGCAACGGCTACTTTTTTTTTCTGAAAGCGAAAAAATCTAATTTTTAAAATCAGTTATGCAAGCAGTTTTTTTAAAGAGAAAAAGCTAATTAGTATGCATTATAAGTTTAGACCTAAGTTAAAACACACAAAAAAAGAGATTTATATATAATATAATATTTTAAAAAAAAAAAAAAAAAATTTGATATTGTGTTGATTGTTCTGGGGGTAGAGGATACTTGTATCATTGTTCTGTCTTTAGTGGATTCAATGGCTAGGATGGTTAGGTAGTATGTCTTTGATATTAAATAATGTTTCTGTTACTATTGTTGTATTTTTAGGTTAATCAATTTTCAATTGTTTATGGTTTAATACTTGTGAATTATGAGAACTTACAAATAAAAACATATTGAAAAAAAAACAAAAAAAAAAACCAGCCCACAAAAGAGGCAAGATGGCCCATACAAGAGACACATTAAGCCCAAAAAAGAGGCAAAGAAAAGAAAAGAGGCCTAAGGCCCAAGGATTCCTATGATGATAAAGCTAAAATTGAATAGCCCAAATTCTGAGGTTTCCTTTAAAAAAAAAAAAAAAAAAAAGAGACATGGAGCCTTTTCAAAACAATGACATCTATTATAAGACTTCAGTTAGGCCAGGAGAGACGCGGTAGCTGAGCGGTAAAGTGCTTGGTTTCCTAACCGGGGGCCCCGAGTTCGAATTCTGGTGAAGACTGGGATTTTCAACTTCGGAATCCTTAGGCGCCTCTGAGTCCACCCAGCTCCAATGGGTACCTGATATTAGTTGGGGAAAAGTAAAGGCGGTTGGTCGTTGTGCTGGCTACATGACACCCTCGTTAACCGTAGGCCACAAAAACAGATAAACTTTACATCATCTGCCCTATAGACCACAAGGTCTGAAAGGGGAATTAGTTAGGCCAGGTTCGCATCTAACTTTGCATACACTTGCACCTATCCTTTGATCTGCTGTACCGTTGGGGCACTACACAAGATCTGTCAACCTTCTTTCTCCATTCTTATCTCTCATTTGTCTTTTATATAATTTCATTTGGATGTTCTTTCTGAACATATTGAAGCCTGCCTGGGTGGATCAATTCGGGGGCCGATTTTTGAGTTTGTGTTTCCACACAAACTGTCTTTGTAATCTTGTTTTTCTAAAGTTATTTTTTATTTGAGAAGTCTTTAATGGTCTCGTTTTGTCAGTCAGCAATTTGCCTCTTTATGATATTTTATTTTAGTGTTTACATCTTCTGAATATCCGTGTGAATAATTATGCGAGAGGTAGCCTTGGTGTTATAGAGTTACTTCTTGCAATGGAAATTGCTGGTACTTAGGGGCTCCTTATAATCCTTCTTCGTAATCAAAAATGTATTTTTAAATGATCCATTGACACTTTTACCATTGTGACCTTAGATGCAAATTTTTTGTACCAATGCGCGAATCAATGAATGAAGCTTGAGTTACTAATGAAGAAGTCCATGACTTTATTAAAAAAAAAAGTTACATCCCTTGAAGTTTTTCATTGAAAGGTGGTGTAATTTTTTGAAAAATCTGCTTGCATATATAATTTTAAAAATTAGATGGTTCACTATCGGAAAAGAAAAAAGTAGCCGTTGCTTCAGAACTTTGAATGATCTAAAATTTTCATTTTCTCTTCTATTTTCTGATATCTAAACGGGACGGACGGACGGTCAGACAAGCCACACAAAACTAATAGCGTCTTTTCCCTTTCAGGGGCCGCTAAAAATCATTAAAAGTTTTAAAATCACACAAATTTTTATTTTTACAGTTGTGTGTCGGAAAATGCCGGGTACTTGAAGCAAGCTAGTCCTAAAAAAAATACACAGATCTTGGGTAAAATAAAGTACTGTAGTTTCAGGCCTTGTTTCAGGTCTTTTCTTTCTATAACCTCTATCAGGTTTTATCCCAACTACCCGTATTTTGTGCAGAACTTTTTCTCTATCAGGCACATTTAAAATTATAGCATAACTAGCCCGACATTGCCTGCGGGGCTAAGTTTGTGTTTACTAATCTAGTGGATTGAATTTTGATGTATGTTAAACTTAGCTAATGATCCTTTCAAGTTTTTTTTTCTCTTTCGCAACGAAAATAAAATTAGTTTTGCAAAAATGGGTTTACCCGAAGCCGATACATTCATATCTATTTGAAAAGAAAAGAGCGATAGCTTTGTTAATTAAATGAATGGGATTATAAAGTGAACAATTAAACGAACTAATTTTTAGTATGCGATTCATGAATGAATATAGATCTAGGCCTATCTCAAATCGGCTTCGCAGCTTTCGTAAACGAATGTAGTCTATTAAAAAATGCTTTAGAAAACCAAATTTGAAAGTTAATTTGATCAAAATATGAAATGAATGGACTATAATTAGTATGTTCATGTGTTAAAGTATAAAACTATCTGTGTAAAGAGAAGTTTTATCATCTTAGAGTTGAATTAGAGTTTTAGATCTAGGGATGGGATTATAAAGTAAACAATTAAACGAATTAATTTTTAGTACGCGATTCATTACGGTATTGTCTAATGAAAGAATGTTCGTCAGGAAATCTGTAGTCACAGATATAAGGAACTAATTTATGTAAAAAACGCTTTTGAAACACAAGATTGAAGGTTAATTTTATTATATAATGAAATCAATGGATCTTATTTTGTATTTTCATGTGTCTAAGTAAAAAACTATCTGCGCAAAGTGTATTTCTTAAAATTAGATCTAGATCTAAATCCTTTCGATCTTTTCTCATGTCAACATTGTAGATATGGCCTAGATCCATAAAATATTATAGCTGTAATAGAGTCGGACAACTTTATTATTTTTTTAGGGTCTTAAGTTTGTTTTAGGGCTACAATACATACACTACGGTCTTAGTTGGTACCCAAGAAACATTCCTGCCAAGTTTTATCAAGATTGGTCAAGTGGTTTTGATGTCTATAAGTCACATACATATGCCTCACATTCAACTTTATAATATAAGATAATATCAGTTTATTTTAAAAAGAGAACTGAATAATGCAAAAGATATACAAGAAAAATGTACTTCCGGCCCAATTTATAATTCGTCTTTTAAACGAAAGAAACGAAACGAATAAGCGCAACAAGGCCCAGTACTCATTGTACCCTTCAAGACTAACGTAGGTCGAAAAATTGTAAAAAGTAGTAAATTAATTATTGGTAATTAAATATTTTGTTAGCTAAAGAAAAAAGGAAGTAACGCCTACATTCTTGAGTGATATAGTTATAAGTGCAGAATTCTTCCCCTTAGATGAGCTTTGATTTATTTAAAGATGATTTGTTTAAATATTTTGCTTGTTAACTTATCAAACCGAGATCAATATACTGTTGTATTATAGTTGTAATGTAGTTGAATTGTCCCGTGCTTTAATGGAGCTAAGAAATTAACTCCGTAAATTTTTTTTAATGTACCGGTGTATGTTGAATGAAAATAATTAATAAAAATACATATAAGAGTTCTGATTGGAGGGTTACATTACATAGATAAAATAAACCTTTGTCTCCACAGCCATGTTCTATATCTACCAACAGTCCTGGAGACGTCACTGACAATGATTGCGACTTTGAAATAGATGAAGACCCATGTGACGAAACAAACTTTTGGTGTAAGTCTTAGGCTGGGATGGACATAGTCATGGTGCCATTCTTTCTGTTCAAATATTTACCTTAGATAAAAACCACTGCACTAGTCCTATCAAAGCTATGAATATAAGAATTCTTGTAGTGTCAAAGAACGGGCATACTCAATATTATAAGAAATGAATAGTCCTAAACACGTAACAGGCATCCAACTCTAGTTCTACTTGTCCTAAACATCAATTTGTTAAGTTTGATAATGTATCGATAACTGAACGCATGCACACAGTAAACTCTATATCCTTATAAGAAATATAAGCGTTATGTTTTTAATGGCTAAGTATGTAGAGGCCCTCCAAGGATGAAGCCTACTACGGGTGTTGGCTATTAGCCTACATTATTTAGGAAAATGTGATAAGATAAAAGTAGCATTATACTGTAAGAGTCTGTTTAAGTTGTTTTTTTTAAACACGGCGCTCAGAGGGTCCCTTTTGCAACAAAATGCTATAAAACCTTTCTTAAATTTAATGCTTTCTATAGTGACATTCGTGAGGCCCTTTAGGTGGCCTTACCGGCCCATTTAGGTACCGGCCCATCGGGCATTTGCCCGAATGCCCATATAGCCAGTCCGCCCCTGCGTAGGCCTATTTTATATAACTAAATCATGTTTTTATATTCAATTTCACCTTAATCTGTTGAGCTACCAGGATACTATACAAAATCTGTTGGCCATCTTTCTCCATTCCTCTCTGTCTTTTGCCTTGGAGAGAATTTCTTTGATGTTGTCTTCCCATCGCTTTCTCTGTCTGCCTCTTTCTTTTTTTTTTCCTGGTGTTTGTCTATTAAAAAACTACTCTTAAAACAATAATCTTTAGAGATTTTATGGTTAGATAGTTATCAGGTAAGTTATGTTAGTGTCTAGTTAAACGCTAAGATTATTTTATTGTTAGTGTTATAACAACTAATCTGAGACCTAGTAACTAGTTTATTAGTTATTGAGGCTGTCAGATTTAGACAATTTATTTTATTGTTGTTCTTTCAGCTTATTCAGACTGTGGACCTATCATAGCAGGTAGATTGTGTGTTGTGAATATAATAACTGTGTAGCTACCAATAAGACAGCTGTCATTATGAATAGTCTGTGATTAGTAAGTCAGCTAGTAATGCCTAGTATGTATGTCGCAATAGTAAGACACAATGACGTGATTTTAATTTAAAGCAACAAAAAAATATTTTCTACGACAAAGATGACTTTGTTAGACACATTCTCACTAATCAAATGTCTTAATACTACACGAATTATAGATGTTCCAATTTCTGCATTGTGATTTGTAGTTTTCCACTTACCGTTTAAAGTACCAAGCTCTGATAAGCTGAGCTTTTTTATTTTTAAGAGGAAAGTTTGTTTGTTTTCAAAAAGAATCTGACATAATTAGGGGTCAGTCAGTTTATTTGTAAAACTGACCAACTTTGGTCACCAAAATATTGAACTTTGGAAAACTTTGACCTTCGTTTTATTTGTACTTACGCTTTAATCCTGCGAGTGTTGCAAGATGGCGGCCATCTGACGCTCGGAGTGAGTACTGTTAAAGCCTGAAACATCTTCCTTTGCAATGTTTCATTCAATCTATCCCTCATTTTCTTGGCCTTCTTTGTGCAGTGTATTTTGACTATCTCGTGTAAGCACTGATCGCTGATTATCTGGCAGGCTTGCGTACTAATTAGCCAATTTAACTTTTTTAAAAATGTAAGGAAACGGTTGGCCTCCTTGAAAATCTTTATCTAATGACATTATTGACCTCGTGTTCTGATTGCCTCCACAGGGGAACGAAGTGTCTACGGCAAAAACTTTACATTTTTACTGCCAGAAGATAGTGACAATGACACTGTCAATCTTCATGTTAGCAACCCATCGGGACAAGTCGTTAATATAGCCGTGACCACGCCCAAAAGTGAGTATAAAAGTTGTTAAGATAGTCGTGACCACAAATTAAAGGGATGATAAAAATACTTGAGACCACCCCCAAATGTGAGTGTAAAACATCCTAATGACTTCAAGACCACGTTCAATGTAAGTTTATGAATACTAATCTTTTGCTTCAATCTGTCACCTTGAACAAATATTATTATTAGTTTTATTATTAGTTTTTCTTACAATTTTATTTTTCATTACAAAGATATCGCTCCTCACTCCTCGCATATCTTATCAAACTGTGATAAAACTTAATAATTTTGTAATGTCATATCCTACCTAAAGACGTATTTTACTTTAAGTCATATTCTACCTTCCTAACCTACTTAAGTCATATTCTACCTTCCTAACCCACTTAAGTCATAATCTACCTTCCTAAACCACTAAAGTCATATTCTATTTTCCTAACCTACTTAAGTCATATTCTACCTTCCTAACCTACTAAAGTCATATTCTACCTTCCTAACTTACTAAAGTCATATTCTACCTTCCTAACCTACTAAAGTCATATTCTACCTTCCTAACTTACTAAAGTCATATTCTACCTTCCTAACCTACTTAAGTCATATTCTACCTTCCTAACCTACTTTTCGCACCACATTTGTATTCACACTTATATCTTTTATATATATTTGTAATTAACATTTTTACTGCTAGAAATTTGAAACAAAACATTGTTACATAAAATTATTTAAAGTGTGCAAAGTGACATATGGTGTATAAAGTTACGCATTATGTACATTTTGTACACGTTACTATTTTGTGAAAGTTACGTATGGTGTACGTTGCATTGTTAAATGGTTTTAGTAAGCGATGAATTACAAATGTATTGGTAACGTAGCACCGTAACCTACTTGTTACTTCAGATTTATCTCTTGTTAACCAAAGTTATTCGTCTGGAGAGCTGTACAGCAACATTTCACTGCCTGTCGGCGTCCTGGCCGGAGCTTTGTCTACTATTTACACGGATAGAACAATACACGTGCATGCAGACCAAAAGGTAATATAGAATGGCGATCTCTAAGGTAAATAAGTAAAAGTCATCTGTTTCTCTGACCGACGGTTAACGATGGCGTCATAAGATCCAACTAATTGCAGCTATCCATTAGAGCTGGGTGGACTAGGGGGCGTCCTAGGAATCTCGAAGTTGAAAATCTAAGGCTTCATCGAGATTCAAATCTGTGACCCCTCGAATCGGAAGTCAAATGCTTTACTACTCAACCACCGCGACCCTCAAATAAGAAATGTATTGCTTGGAAATTGTCATTTATTTGTTCATCACAAATCAACTTTAATTTTTATTAGAATGCATGTATCCATCACTAGTAACATTTCAGTGTAATAATTATTTAACAATTCGATATACCAGTAGACTGCATGAAAATTTATGATGCCATCTGTTCTCAGGTTTCCATCACAACTGTAGTTTTCACTAGTAAAGGAAACTTCAACAGTGCCTATGCCACAAGGATAATACCAGACGAGCTACTGGGCAGAGAATACTTCATCGTGACATTTTGTATGAATACAAGAACCTGCAGGATGGACGTAAGAAAGACTAATAGACGGACAGACAGAGGAACACGATGGACAGACAGAGGGACAAGATGGACAGACAGAGGGACAAGACGGACAGACTGTATGATGGACAGACAGAGGGACAAGACGGACAGACAGAGGGACAAGATGGACAGACAGGGGGAAATGACGGACAGACAGAGGGACAGACGGACAGACAGGGGGAAATGATGGACAGACAGAGGAACAAGACGGACAGACAGATACATACATACGTGTCATTAACCATTTACAACGTAAAGCTATTTGTTACTAAGCAACTTCTGTTAACACTTGCTGAAATGAAGACAGTTTTGTCTTCAGTGTTGTCCATTCGTAGTGGGTATTTTCCTACTAAAAGTGAATCTCTTTGCCCTATGCATTGATGTTTAAGATCCGTTTTTATGCTCTTGAAGCAATAAAGTGCAGAACAAGAAGAGTAACCGATATGAAGAAATGGGGATGCGATGTAAGAGAACCTAACGTACGAACATACGAAGAGCAAGATGGGGAGAGATTCGGAAATATTTAGACAAAATTAGCCAGGGACGCCATGTTGAAAACTCACTGTAGCCAACTAAAAATTTAAAAAAATAATAATAATAATTCTGTGCTTCAAGCGGAATTGCTTAGAAATTTGATTGTACACTGCTTAAAAGTTTATTTAAAAATTTATAAGAGTTATTTAAATACTTCGCTTATATAAATTATACTAATTCACTGGAAAGGGGGAAGGGGAGGGTAAAAAAAGTCCAATTTTTAATACAAAGCTTATATCAACTCACTCTGTTTGTCTGTCTGTCCGTCTGTCTGATAAATCGTTTGAGCATGCTTTTCTCCCATTGCTTAATCTCGGATCAAGTTCAAACTTTGCCCAATTATTCATTGAACCTGAAAAGACATGAATCAATTTTTAAAAAATTAAACAATTAGTTAATTAATTGTTGATGATTGTATTATGATGTTTGTTTTCGAAATAAGAGGAATAAAGGTTACTTAATGAAAGATGTTGGTGTATATATGGATTTAGTCCCTTTATTACGTTTTGACACGTTTTTTCTCTCACTTCCCATTCTCGGAGCAAGTTAAAATTTTGCATAATTATTCATTGTCGATAACAAAACACGAATCAATGCAAAAATTAACCAATTAAGTTATCATTTAGTACTAATTAATTAATTGTGTTTTATATAGCAGAAAGGGAGATAAGCCCCGTAATTTTCAGATAAATTACAGTACATAGAGGTTCCTTTCCTTAGATAAGCTTTGTTTTTAAAATTATTCTTTTTTTTTTATCTAACAAACCTCTACAAGTTTTATAAAGGAGGTGTTGTTCTTTTTATAAGTATTTTTGTGTTTTTCTTGTTTAAAAACAACCCAACTCTGCATTTCTAACCCAGATAACAGCATTCCATAATGATGACACAAGTGTTAGGATACGCTTCAAACAGAACGCGATATCCAACGTGACATTCAACTCTAAGGTCTACTTGAACGGAGACACTCTATGTGTCACACTGACCCAGTACCAGTCTCTACAACTCCAGTCGACTGGCGATTTAACAGGTAGACATCCCTACCTTAAAATTATTCCATAAGCAAAATTTAAAAAAAAAAAACACTTAAAAAAAAGAGAAAGAACCGCAAAATTACGGCAATCTCTCTCAATAATGCAAAAATTTATCTGCCTTTCTGTATATAAAACCAAATTAAAGCAATTACCACAAGTTAATGTAACTAAACTAATTAATTTTTTGTATCGATTCATTTGTTCCGTCAATAATAAATAATTGTGCAAAGTTTTAACTGAATCTTAGAATGGGAAGTGGGAGAAATAACGTGTCACAAGAATCCAGCCAGAAAGACAAAGTGAGTTGCTATAAACTTTTTCAACTAATAATCATCACTTTTATCTAGTACATTTTCTACCCTTAACTTAAGAGTGTGGTTGCCAACCTTATTCTCTCTTGGGGCCAGATTCTTCCCTTTATAAAATACGCACAAACTAACCTCACTTTCATTTCACCTCTTTTTAATTCAAAACCTAAATCACTGCATGTTCACTGCATAAGTGGGCGCGCTGGCTGAGCGGTTAAGCGCTTGGCTTCGAAACTTGGAGTCCTGGGTTCGAATCTCGGTGAAGACTGGGATTTTGAGCTTCTTGATTTTCAGGGCACCCCTGAGTCCATCCAACTCTAATGGGAACCTGACTTATATTGGGGAAAGTAAAGGCGGTTGGTCGTTTTGCTGGCCACATGACTCCCTGCTCTTTAACCATTGGCCAAAGAAACAGATGACCTATAGATTGCAGTGTCTGAAAGGGGAACTTTACTGGAAAGAGGAACTATATGCCTAAAAAGTTATCAACTAGTTGCTGATCGGTCGCTTCTGAAAAATCGAATTATGGATAATATTACAACGCATCAAAAGAGTCTCGGACTGAAGAGAGAATTAATTTATAAAAACTGATCACGGCATTCGGTATCACGTCTAAAACACGCGATCTCGTACAATAGTCTAGCTAGGCGGGAATCATGGAATTGAAAATCTCTGCAGGATGATTTCTAATTTACTTTTGTTAAGTGTAAACCAGGGGTTCTCAACCTATGGATCGCGACGCCCTAGGGGGTCGAGTGACGATTGTTCAGGGGTCGCCTAGCTTCATCGGAAAAATAGATTTTTGTCTAAAAAACTTGACATTGTATAAAGCTTTTTATGAGTAGTTAGAAATTTATTTTTAGTATACTTGTCATTCGAGAATAGATGTTGCAAACAACTGAATCAGAATCCTTCCAACCTTTTTAATTCTCACAGCATAAGTATTTATAACAGTTTAAGCTACTGTCTATCAAACGGTTTGACGAAACGCAATGTTCCAACATAGCGGAATCAGATATATTTCTATGGTGATTATTCTCGCACGTAACTGAAATTGAAAACCACATCTGGTTTATAATTAGTCGGCTAATATACCATCAATTTATAGTCCATGCTAGAAAATGGAATAGTTTTGTTACGAAATACCAGTAAAAATGAATATTGATTTTCAATAGTTAAAGCAGGCATTAAGAAAAATCTCGAAATTAAAGCGACATCTGTAACGGAGATCTATTATCAGAATCAATGAATCAGAGCAATTTGACATGTCATTTTGATATCAAGCATCGGAACTTTGCCGACAACGACATACAATGACATAGAGTATTGCAAAATGTGAACTGATTAAGTCAAGAACGCTAAACTTAACTGCTGGCAAAAACAACAAAATAAACATAGCAGTCGTAGAAGCTTCTTAATCGGTGGCTCTCAATCGGTAGAACTATGAAACATCACAGCACTGCTGATGACTTGCTGTTGCCAGCGGCCGAATACGTTGCTCGAGTCATGATTGGAGTTCGATCAACTAAATCTAATTCGATCTCTGTATCTAATGACACTGTTCACAGAATAGCTGACATGTCTGGTGATGTATCAGCCAGGTAATCCTGGAAACTTTATACCTTATCTCTGCTTGTGGTCCCGTCTGGGGTATAGACCACATGATCCCGCCATATAAAGTACATAAAGGTAATAAAGGTTAATTTTTTTTAATTTGTAATATACGGGGCTCGCAAAGACCTTCCTTCGGGGAACAGTGCCAGGAAAAGAAGAAGAGGCAGACAGAAAAAGCGATGGGAGGACAACATTAAAGAATAGACGGGCCTGCCTTTGAGAGAGGTTCTAAACAAGGAAAAAAAAGGGAGGAATGGAGAAAGACGGTCTACAAGTCTTGCCTGGTGCCCCAACGGTCCAACAGACTAAGGGATAGGTAAAGGTAAAAGTAATCTACTTATAAGCAGAAATATTTCGTGACTACACTTACAGCTTTTGCTATTCCGATTAGATATTGACAGTTTGACTACGATTGTTTAACATTAGCAACAACATGACTTTACGAAAGGGGTCGCCACATAGTGGGCAATTGTAAAAAGTGGTCGCGAAACTAAAAAGGCTGATATTAGATATACATGTTTTCAAGTTACATGAAGTTACTTCCTTCGGCCAGTCTATATTTATTTATGCCTATGACTTTATTATACAGCAGTGTAGTTTTGTTTAATCTCTAAGACTGAAGATCATGCAACTTTTCAGAATTCGAAAATCCAACAACAATAGATATACATGTTTTCAAGTTACATGAAGTTATTTCCTTTTTCCACTCTATATTTATTAATGTCTATGGTTGAAGCGTTCAGATGACTAGACCAATGCATGCGAAGAACTGCGCAGTGGTTTCCAAATCAGGCAGCTCTCCATATACTTTTCTTTCTATTGAGGTGTTTTGGGGCCAGTATACGGGCCTCTTGGTAAACGAACATAGATAAAAGTAGGGCAGTTAGCACCCCTGCCGGAGTCAAAGCGTTTATTTTTCAGAGCTTCATTGTTTGGTTATTTACAGCCTGAGCAAAGGTATCATTGGTATTGGATTGTGTTGCCCGATGGGAATTTAGCAGATGGTCGGTGCATTTGTCTATAAAGAGGTTTAACCTTGGTTAGAACAATATTAGAAAATACATACTCTGTTGGAATTTCTCAACTCAAGAAAACATAAAGAAACAAGGACAAATGCAAAATATTTAAAACAAATGAATACCGGTACTCACATTTGACTAGAGTAACACTATAAATAAAATCACTAAATTAAGATACACTTCTGGACAGAAGACTTACAAGTATAGTAGCGATAATACATAAAACATTATGAACAATTTACAAAGACAATAACTCGTGTTTAAATAATTTCAAATGATTGATCTTTTTAAAGTATCCCATGTTTGAGTGCACCAAACGGGTTGCTTAAATCTGTCAGGAAAACAAAAGCTTACTAGTGTTTACGTCTCTATTAGACGTGTGCGACGACAGGGAGGCGTAGGACGTGTGCGACTAGACAGGCAGGCGTAGGACGTGTGCGACTAGACAGGCAGGCGTAGGACGTAATAACCCTTTCTTTTTTTTGTGTGTAATCGTTGTAGTTTGCAAAAATTTAAAAAAAAAGATTAATTAAGGTTTCCCCAATGATGTTTACGAGACCAATCGTTATATATATATATTAACACTGGCCTGCATTTCCTGTGTACCTTGTCGTCGTTAGGTAGCCACATAGTATCCAGTAAACCTGTTGCAGTTTGGACAACATCAAAACTAACGAGGACGTTCTATAGTAACAACAGGGACTCCATAGTAGAACATCTTCCCCCAGTTGAAACCTGGGGATCACAGTTTGTGGTCAAACAAACCCCCAAGGTGAGGTCAGGAGGTCAAACATTAGAATATTTTGACGTTAGTTTTAAGTGAAGATCTGGCATAGGCCTGCACGTATATTTTGTGGGTTTTCTTTCCTTATTTTATGTGTAATTCACATAAAAAAAATGGCGGACCCTATTCCCAACCAGTTGTGAATAGGTTTCAACCCTATTGCCAACCGGATGGATGGGTCAAATAAGGTCAAAACCCTATTCACAGTCAACAGGGTCAAATTAGGTCAAAACCTTATTCCCAGTCCACTGTGTTTAGGTCAAATCCTGTTCAGTTAAATTTTTTTTAAGTGATTGATTTAAAAGAAGATAATAGAAAATAGCTATAAAATAAAATTTGTTTGATATTGATAAATCTTTACAATAACTTCTATTATTTTTTCCCTAATGTAATTAAAGGAACAATGTATACTTCATAGATTATTTTATTATAGAATTGTTAGGTCATATTTTTGTTAAATCTTTGAGCTGAATATTTGTAATAGCTATAAGATAAATAAAATATATTTATTCACTGTTTTTGTTTTCATTTCATTCCTGGTCACATTATCTCCAATTAATTTTTTTTTTTTGACTTGGCTTTGACTTAAGCACTCAATTCAACATTTTTTTTTTTGAGGCCTATATACTGCTTGTTGATATTTTTTGACATGTGTTTACAATGTTCCCTCTCCCATCTTCATTATAAAACTTAGTGCATTGAGGATGGCTATAATAAAAAAGAGGAACTATCAAAACTAGGCAGAGATAAAAATGTAATTGGGGAGAATGGGGTTTAAAGTTTGTTGCAAAGCAATAGCATGTGTAGACACATAGTAAAATGCTAAGTATATTGTAAAGCTGAGAGTTTTTTCATTTATGTTGATTCTATTCAATATAGGATAGGGGATATCAAAGTTTATTGTTCTCAAATAGGTGAAATAGGGGAGGCAGGTGGGTAGGATATATCCTACACAGGATTTTATAATCTAAGGCCAAGTTGTGGTGGAAGTAGTGGATACCTTTGAGAGATTGTACCGCAATAAGAATCAATGGATCATGTTCTATACATATGATCATTATCCAACCAATCTTAGCACCATTTCAATAAATAAATATTTCTCTCATTTGATGTCAGTAATATACTTGTATGATTTCTAGGTTTGAAATTTTATAAAATTGAAGACATACACATTACTTTGTTAATTTCCATTTTTCTATGTCATCGATGTTTTTTTATATCAATAAAATATAATGCCCCTCCACCCACCAAAAAAAAAAGTTTGTCGATCAACAGAGACTTTGTTTTTGTTGGGTTTTTTTTTTTGGTCATATGTATGACATACATTTATTAAAGCAATAATAATAGAGAAGAAATGTTATGTTCAAGTATTACTGCTAGTTTGATATGTCATACATATTTGGTTTGTTATGCACCTTAATGTATAGTAGAAGAGGAGATTTACTGAGAAAAAAATCTTTACTTATTAAGTCTTTCTTTGTTAGCATTCTTAGTTAATGTTTATAATTTTAATTTATTATTTATGAATGACCTATAGACTAATTATAATTTATAAACATTTTTTAAACAATTCATATACAGGGCAATGCGACTTTTTTTTTGTGACTGTGCGATCCGATACGGCATACGATACTGGCACCTTTTTAAATGTGGGGAAAAATTATTATTTTTCTTGTATTTTAACCTTATATCATTAACAAAGCTAAAAATCAATGTGTCCTTGCCATGCAGTCTTAAATCTCCTACATAAATAGCACAACACAATCAACAGAGACTTTGGTTTTATTTTTTTTTGTCTTATGTATGACATACATTTATTAAAGCAAATAATAGAAGAAATACTATTACAACATTACATTTAATTGTCATTGCTAAATTCTTTTCATGCTGTTTTTTTTTAATGTAATTAAACAACTTTAGATTCTAGATCTAGTTAATCTAGATAAAGTGAACAATACTATATCTAGTTTTACTAGATCTATGTTAAAACTGTAAATCAAATCAGTGACTGTGGACAAAGCATGTATGATTGATTCCTGCCATCTTGTTTGACCTTTAACATAAGAACCACTTCCGGTTGACTGGAAATAAGGTTTTGACCTCATTTGACCTGAACAAACGATTGGGAATAGGGCTAAAGCCTATTTCCAGCTGGTTGGGAATAGGCACTTCGTAAAAAAATATGGTTTGCGACCTTGCGTTCTAATGGCATCTTATCTTATCTTCTTATCTTATTCAACCTGTGCCTAATTTTCTTTATGCTACCATTATGCTATTTGAAGTGAATAGATGACAAAAGTGATGAAAGAAAGTATATACAAGAATAGGTATACCTTACTTCTCACGCACAGGTGCGTGCAGATGATGATGTTTCGTTTCATTCATTAACAATTTCTAAAATTGATATGATCAGGTATGACTGCATCCCGTGATAACTCAGTTGGTAGAGCGGAGGACTGTAGTCGAGATTATCTTGAAATCCTTAGGTCGCTGGTTCGAATCCGGCTCGAGGGAGTTGTTTTTTTTTAAAGATTCTTGTCTACCAAGACCATTTGAAAATCTAAATTAGTAGATCATAGCTACGCCTGTGTATTCGCATGAGATACTGTACTCCTTCTTAATTTTCGGACTTACATGTTAACAAGTACAATTTTTAAAAAAAGTATTTTTTAAAAATTCCTCTTTTATGAAGCTGTTTGTAGTCTGTATTTTCTCATTAATTTTTTGTTTCTAATGCTTCATTATTGCAAAGAGTATTATAAGTAAGCTTTGCACAATCAAGTACTTCTACTAACAGTTCCATGAATTCTACCTAAGAAGGTGCGTCCAATCTTCATTTCAGTTGACTTTTTTACAATATCTCTATTTAACTTCTACCTTCGTGGAAACTTCCTGGAACCGTCTGGGTGGAATCTGGACACGGTTCTCAAAAATGGTTCTAACTATTTTCCTAAAAATTTGACAATCGCTGTAGGTATATATCGTTGGGAAAAGAATTATTACTAACTAGTCGACCGGCGGCGTAGCATAATCCGCTATTTTTCAGGGCCGGCCTTAGGCCACTGCAACCTATGCGACCACAGTGGGCCCGGCACTTTCATAGGACCCTCACTTTCATAGGACCCGCGCTAATTCTAGGTGTATAAATTATTAAATTAAACCATTTTATAGCAGATTTCCCGCGGCTTCCTGTCGATTTACCAGGAGCTCCTGGAAATTTCCTGAAATTGCAAAATAAACGAAAAAGTCCTGAAAATATCCGGAAATTATTAAAATCTTTTGAAAACTCATACAAATCTCCAGAAATATATAGACAAAATTGTCATTTTGGGGTGTCATTCAATATGGACAACGCCAATCCTACGCGCGATAAAAAAAAAACAACGGCATTATGCAATACCCATAATTCTGGAATCTAGTGAAAGAAGCTTCTCGCGCCTCAAACTAATGAAGAATTACTTGAGGTCAACAATTCTCGTAGATAGATTGAAACATTTGGTAATAATTGCTATTGAACGTGACCTACCGTATTTTTCGCCGTATAAGACGCACTTTTTCTTCTCCAAAACTGGGGGGGAAAAGTTGGTGCGTCTTATACGGCAAATACACATTTTACATGCATTAAAACTGCCCCCAACTTTGTGTGGCGCTTACTCGCAGTCCTTTCCTTATGCAGTGTGTGCTGCGGGCTGTGGTGACTTCTGTGACCCTCCCTGCACAGCCAGGCTGTGTGTGTTCGGGCTTCCCTCTCCCTCCTATAGCGCGCCATGCCCCCCTCCCGACAGTCTAACCATGTGCTGCACGGGCATCATGCTGAGCTTACTGCTGGTACCTCCATCCATCAGCTCAGGCTGCGTCTCCTCATGTCTCCCGGAGCAGTCTCACTCCTCAATTTGCCATTGGCCTTCTCCCCATATAGCTGTTCTCATGACACATGCATGTTACCCTTTGTGGTCAGTGTAACAGTCTGTAAATCAAGGCTGCAGTCTATCCCACAACATTCTCTCCAGCAGCATTCACTCAAACCAGATGGCATATGAGGGGGTTATGAGACCACCAGATTAAATATGGGGATTAGAGAGCACCAGATGAAATATGGGGGGTAAGAGACCACCAAAAATATTTTAGTACAGTATTTGGTTCAGAATCTTTTTTTTCTAGATTTTCCTCCATTAAAATTGGGTGCGTCTTATATGCCGGAGCGTCTTATACGGCGAAAAATACGGTATGTAGGAAACATAATTCTTATGATATACTGTATGACTTCGCTACACACAATTAGGCTCGTGTAGTAATTCTGTGCGTAGTAAAGAATGAATAAAATGCAAATACGAATATACTCTTAATTTTCAC
Organism: Biomphalaria pfeifferi; assembly: GCA_030265305.1. Classification (NCBI taxonomy): domain Eukaryota; kingdom Metazoa; phylum Mollusca; class Gastropoda; family Planorbidae; genus Biomphalaria; species Biomphalaria pfeifferi. Next base: position 1,403,268 of record JASAOG010000016.1, on the reverse strand, counting down.
TTATTATCCGTATCCCTACCCAAACTGGGCCCCGCGAAATCAGTTTCGCATTGGCCCCACAGTGGCTAAGTCCGGCCCTGCTATTTAGTTACGGGTGAATACAGGGTAGATTACTTGTTCTCTTTCCATGACTTCTTGTTCACAACGGTTAAGTCCGGCACTGCTATTTAGTGACGGGTGAATACTACTTGTTCTTCCGCCCCCTTCTTTTTTTTTTTCGCCTCTAAAATTACATGGGGTAACTCTAGTCCGTCCGACTTGCAGAAATAAAAGAGTGTTCTTTCCATTACTTGGTGTCCAAACTCTCGAGCCATGAAGAGAATTATATATACAGATGCTCGTTGGCCAAACTGGGAAAGCTCCAGTTAGACATTTACAATTTTTCAAAGTAAAAAAAAAAAAAAAAATTGGATAGAGAATATTATAAAGTCTAGTAGATCTATAGTCTTTACATTCGCTTAACAAGGAGTTTTACTCTGGAGGAAATGGAAGGGTGAATGGTTAAAGTATGCCTAGTTGTTTTTTAATATAATATTCATTGGTTAATGGGAGAATTGAAAATCGCTTCTTAAGGTATTGTCTTTCTTGATTTCTTGTTTTTATTCAACTCTTTACTGAACACAAAGAAACATATAACTCCCAATGAAGCATTGTTACAAATAAAATGACGCAAGACAAATTTATTTCAAGATAATTACAGTTTGAAAGATTATGTAGTTGTTGTTTTTTTTAAGGTATACATAAAATCTCAAAATTCCTAGGAAAATCATTACAGCTTGATCCAAACACCAATCCCTCCACCCATTTATGAAGAGCATGCAAGCTAATTGTAAGAATTGTGGGGAAAAAAACATTGTGTCTAATTCGAGTTTAGACGTGCACTGCTTTTATATTTATTGAATTCTTCTATCATTTGACTCTAATATTTGACAATTGTGAGTTCAATATGTGTTAGAATATTGAAGATATGTGGTTCTTTATTGTCCAGTGCCCAACGGGTTTTGAGGATATAATAAAGATTGTAGCATCGACCTCACAAACTGAAGTTACCTTCAAAGTGAATAGTACCCGTGATAATAAAACCCTGCTGGACAACGCTGGTTCTTTTCTGGAATACCAGGTAGGAAGTTGTCTTGGAATAAATCTTTGTTTTTAATAGACAAGAAATACATAGACTATCTAGAGAGGGGCCAAAATGCAGCCCCTTCGTTCTCCTCTTTTTTTTCCGTCCCCCCCCCCCCCCCCATTAAGCCCTTTTTTTAGAAAAGGTTAGGTTTAAACCTTAATATTGAGGTTTCTGAAATGTAAGTTTAACGAACTCGATATTTCTCCAGAGAAATATGGTTTAAGGGGAGAGAACAAAAAAGAGGGCGGGGGAGGTAACAAACCAGGGAGTTAGTTCCCTTCATCTTCGAAATCTAACGTTAGATTTTGACAGCTCCAATAGAAACGTCTTTGTGCTGTTTAATTCATCACTTTTTTAAAATGGTCAAACTATATTGGCGGTCAGTTTACTTCAGTACTGGCAAACAACGTGAGCTTTTTATAGGCTAGTAATTACAAAAATAATGTGTATATCTTTAATCTTATATATGTCCCATTATGGTTTAAAATATCAACTCCATCACAACACCTCGAACCGCCCGTTTTGACAAGCTTGAACAGACCCTCTATACGCTCACCTTGTCCACCTTTTCAAGTGCTTCATTCGGTCACTAGTGTGTTTTTTTTTCATTTTTAAATGAATTTGAATGTTAATTTTGTTGTCGATTGAATTCGTTTATCTTATCTTATATAATACAGACGTTACTTCAAAAAAGAAGATGATTACGTCCTACGCGTCATGCATTTAGTCATGCATATTAACCAATGACTTAAATTCTGCCAAGTCACTGGCTAGCTCAGGCAACCCATTCCATGCTCTAATAGCACTAGGGAAGAAGGAGTATTTGTACAAATTTGTCCTAGTTTACTTGGTTACCTAGTCTTATCATTGTATTGTTCCTTGTCTAATCATGTGCTATTTATTGATCCATGTTTTTATTAATCTCCTCTGTGGTTCTCAAGTTAATGTCCGACTTTGTTACGATAACGAGTACCAAGCCAGTGCTGGTGGTCCAGATAACCCAGAATTCGTTGTGCTCAGATGTCAGCATCAGCCTGGTCACTCCAGTCTCTCAGTACCTACAGGACACTGACCAGGTGTTTCAAGCGTTTTTGTATAATGAAACAGATAAACACGTCATCGTGACATCTTTGTAAGTCTAGAGCCAATCAGATATCAGTTTACTGTAAATTAATTAAATGAGCCTCTTTCTGGCTATACTTTACATAAAGGCCAGATTTACGACAGTAAATGAAATTGCTTTTCAATTAAATATTTGTTTCTTGTTTAAAAAAATGAAAATTAAATATAAGAAAATGTGAAGTCAAGAGCTGAAACAGTAAATGATACATAATTAGGCCTATTACCTTTATAAAGGCAGCAGCCTCAGCATTAGGGACCGTAATTTCTATAAAAGGAAGACAAATCACATGTTTACGAACACTATTGATCAGAAAGATTCGTTTGGGGATTAGGAAGATTAAGTGATTTGTTCACTTGGAACTGTGTTGATGCTAGGCGGAGTTGTCTCAGGTTAGTGCTGCCCCTTATTTCGCTACATCCATAGACATATATGGATCTATGGCTAAATCTAATTCGCCATTTTCTCTCACTAAAAATGTGGTCCCTATTCGAGTGCTGACTTTATATAGGTCATTAGTAGGCCTATACATCGTTCATTGTTTTAACACTGAACTTCTTCAAGTTTCAGCTTAAATAATGGAAATGAGATAAAAGTTACAAGTAGGCCGACTCTAATTATTTAAATTCTTCACAAATATGACATTCCTTTAAATCTATTCATATCATTGAGTACGTTTACATTAAAATTAGAAGAAGGCAGATGCCCCCACAAAAATCCTGCCTGGCGCGTCCATTTAGTAGAGTACAGCATTGTAATAAACAATTAACATAAGAAATAAATATTCCCTTTCCTTCTGTATAGTAATGTTATCAAGTGAACCAAAGTGAAATAACTCTTGATCAATTCTGCTAGAGCCATAATTTGGTTTAGATTGATGAGGACCGAATAGACTGGAGTCTTATCAAATGCCCTTGGTAGACGTAAACGATCGACAGAACCTTGCGCGGCGCACCGCATTAATTACTGGCTCGAGACTCGCTGGAGACATTTTAGATAATTAGTGGAAGTAATAAGAGCAACAAAAAAAAAAACAGCAATTCACACAGACTCCATATATTCACACAGACTCCATATATTCACACAGACTCCATATATTCACACAGACTCCATATATTCACACAGACTCCATATATTCACACAGACTCCATATATTCACACAGCTTCATTATATTCACACAGGTTCCTTATATTCACACAGGTTCCTTATATTCACACAGGTTCCTTATATTCACACAGGTTCCTTATATTCAAACAGGCTCCTTATATTCACACTGGCTCCTTATACTCACACAAGCTCCTTATATTCACACAGGTTCCTTATATTCACACAGGCTCCTTATATTCACACATGTTCCATACATTTACACAGGCTCCAGCTATACGCACAGGCTACAGCTCCAGCTACATGCCCAATCTATTTTCTATGACCTTCTTCAGTCGCCAAGCGACTATGGATCATCTCGTCACAGAAATGAGATGGATGAATGCCTGTGCATATAGCCAAATATTCCTGGCTCAGGAGCCACATTAAGAGGCTAAGAAATGCTGAGTCAAGCTTTCAAACTGCCCTTTCCCTCAACCTAGATGATAGAAATGGTTGTCACTGACTCCAATGGTTGAATAGGAAGGAGTCAATCAAGTACATATAAAAAACTATAGTGGTAAAAAAAAAAAACTCCCGCGAGCCGGATTCGAACCAGCGACCTAAGGATTTCAATTTATAGCCAACTACAGTCCTCCGCTCTACCAACTGAGCTATCACGGGATACGTATAAATTGGAAGAGAAAAAACTCAATGAACTGAAACAAAACACCTGTGCGTGGATACTCGTGACCTTCGTGACCCTTATACCGAAGGTGTCGGGATACTTCAGGAATGGGGGAACACAACCTATCGTTCACAGACTATTCGTTCAGCCGACATACTTAAGAAAAATTAACAAGAAACTTTGATTAGGCCCAATACTGTGTCCATTTAGCAATTTTATTTTAGATAATAGAAACAAAAGTAAAAATGTATCATTCCCCTGAAGTTACTTTTAATGTAAACAAATTAAACACGGGACGAGAATATTAATAATATGTTAGTATCCTGTGAACGGTAAATGATGTATCGGTGAACTACTTGTCGTGTGAACCAGTTGTCGGTGAACAAGTTGCCTGTGAACCAGTTGTCGGTGAATGGTTATTTTAGTACTTAACCGTAGATCGTGTTTCTCAAGCTTTACCAGTGACTTTTACTAGACACAACAAAACCGACACAACAGAATGAGATAAAATATCTACCGGAAGCTCAAAATTGGAACCAGTGAAATCTGCCCATGTGGAATGTCATCAAAGAATGCTGACCATGTCCTCCAAAACTGCTCTCTTTACCAAGAGGCCCGTATAAGACATTGACCCAAAACACCCCAATAGAAAGAAAAATATACGGAGAGCTGCTTGATTTTGGAAACCACTGCGCTGTTCATCACATATATTGGTCTAGTCATCTGAACGCTCCAACATAAAGATGAGAACGAAGAAATTAAGGTATCTGGGAGAGCACTGTTAGCTTTGCACTGCGGAGCTTTGCCAGCAATCGTTTTCCTGCATTCTGAGTTCCTAGGCTGGAGTCTACAACGCAGGACAAATAAATTTGAGGGAGTGCCGAAACTGTTAGAGTCATTCAAGGCAGAAGAGCATGTAAGGGGCTTGACCATCATCAGATCATCCTCGTGCTCAGCGAAGCACCTGGTAGAAGCAAAAATATGTTAACAGAATGGTGGTCCGTCACTTGGTAGAAATTGACCGTTCGGACGTTACAAAGACGACTATATACTATTATAGCCTTGCCAAAGACGTTTTGAAATATTTTATTTATATGAACGTTAGTCAATGGATTTTTTTTTAGCAGGCACATTTCGCGAAAACAATATGCAAGGTCTTACTTAGATGATGAAACGATGTCACATCACGTATTTGTTTTTTACATTGGCTATAATATAATTTTTACTTTAATAACACTTAGATGCGAATTTATAACTACAATGTAAACTCAACAAATCTTTTGTCCTTGAAAAAACTCCTCCTCTTTTTGTCGGTAGGGGCGAGCCTCACAGCTTACTATAAGTATAAATAAAATTATGTAAGTGCACTTAATACGACTACATGTAAAAAAAAAACAACCAGGTGCAGTTCTGGCTTATTTAATGTATGTAAAAAAAAATTTTTAAATATATATTTTATATTTTTTATCCCGCGAGCCAGATTCGAACCAGCGACCTAAGGATATCAATTAAATTTCGACTACAGTCCTCCGCTCTACCAACTGAGCTATCACGGGATGTCATTAATATTGATTAAGAACTAGGTCAAGATACATCAATTCAACCTACCTGTCTGAAGGCCCTAATGACACTTCGGCCAAACTATAAATAGATGTATGGCCCAACCAGCCCTAAATAACCCAGCTACTACCTTAGATGAAGATCTAGTTCAAAGTTACGCAGCTGAAGAAAATGTAAATCCATAGATTTCTTCCCTTACGTTTGTTTCATGTGACCAGATATCTCTTGATTCAAATGACGGTATAAGTAAACATAGGTCACACTGAAAATTGTTTTTTTATTAATTTTTTTTTTTTTTTTGCAACTGTTGTTTTTTAAAAACAATTTAACACAATAAACACATTCAATAATATGTGACACTGCCCAATGACATGTTATCATGCGAGTTTTCTATCGTGTCCAGTAGCGGACTGGCTATATGGGCATTCGGGCAAATGCCATGGGCCGGTACTTAAATGGGACGGTAGGGCCACCGTAACCATGACACGAATGAAATTGTTTATAATTATTTATAACATTCTCTTATAAAAGTGACCCCGTCGTTTCAAAAAAAAATCTTTTACAGACTCGAAATTGTAATACTAATTTAATCTTAACACATTTTCCAAATCAATGTAATAGCCTACATCCGTAACAGTGCTACTTTTAGGCTATCACGATTAAAACCCAACAGAAAGTCTATATTTCTTATAAAGATATAGAATCCGCTGTTTGCACGTGTACAGTTATCGATACATCATCAAACTTAACCTAATGATTGTAGGGACAGGCCTAGAATTGTCCATCATCTGATATATTTATGGGCCGTTGAGATGTTCACGTACGATTCGAGATTTCCGCATCCCATTTATGAATCATGTGACCCGGGAAAGGATTTTATCCCGTGGCCAGGATGAGAAATAGGCTCGTCACCAACTCCTCTGTTTCCCCGGACGAACATTTCCACGGAGGTTCCACGCTGATGCGACGGGAGCATTTCCTCCGTATTTATGGGCCGGATTGTGTAGAAATTCCCGGGCTGATTTTGATATTCAGTCCGCCCCTGATCATGTCTAGAACAGATTAGAATCTAAACCGGTTACTGTATAATAGGTCTGCCCTGTGCTTGTCATAAATATGTCTACCTATTGCATACTAGTGCTGAAAAATAAAATAAAAAATCATTGATTCTATATAGATCAAACATTACACTTGTGTTTTGTGGTGTTCCCTGCTTCAAGGTTCAATGCAAATACCTTAGAGATCAACAACAGAAGCGTCAACATGACCTACTTTGACGACTTACAAGCGGGTTATGGAATCTTGGCCGTAACAGATTTCTTTGTGAGTGTAGAGAACAATATGAGCTTCCCTTTTGGTGGACAGGTGTACTCCAACAGTAAATTTGCAACATACATGTACCCACTGGCCTTTGGCATGAACAAAGTCAACAAGGTAATCTGTTTCTTAAAACCTGACTCTGATGATAGAAACATTTAAAAAATAACCAACTTTATTTCAAACAAGAAAAAACATTAAGGAATGCTTTTATATATATATATATATATATATAAAGTAGTGGTATCAATTGGTTTATTTGTAAAATGTTTTACATGTTTCGGATGTTCCTTCAGAGCTGAAGATAATTTACTTCCTAGTCCAAACCTTCCGCAGGACGACGGGGATGGGAGCGGGCAGGGTTTGAACCCGGGACCATCGATAAATCCAAACGACCATCCAGCGTGCAAACCGCACGACCAGGCAGCCATCACATGTTTGGGTCAGTTGTAAAGGGGAGGGGTGGGGGGAAGAAGAGGGTATCTGGGTGATCGCTTTTTAAAAGCATTTATTAAAAAGAAAGTGGTGAACGACATGAATTCGAACTCAAGGGCTAATGCCTAATCAACCTTTTTTAATTAACTCACTAACCACCGTGCCAGGGCACTTCTTATGAAAAATAGATTTTATAGTTATCTATTGTTAGTTTCAAACTTTTCTCTCTTCAAAGTAAAAAGGAGACTAATTCACCTCATACTACCTTTTCAGTCAAGAACAATTTCTTTCCCTTGTTTGAGATACCAAACAAAATAATTAATAACTAATTAGCTTCTTTTACATTTTTTTGTATTGATTCTTGTTTTCTCGGGTACAAGAAATAATTGTGCAAAATTTCAGCTTTATCCTAGGTAAGGTGTGGGAGAAATAACGTGTACAAACTTGATACTAGACAGACAGAGTGAGCTGATAGATACTAGCTTTGTAACAAGAACAACATAAAAATTACTGTTTTTAAAAAAAGACAATACATCCATATAATTATACCACATATAGAGCGATTATTTTTCAATTAATAATGTTAGATTTTTTTTTTAATTACCCCGCTCCACCCCCCAGACCCCCTCCCCGTTCCTGGTTCTATTTAGAATTGTTCTCAAAGAGGTAAGCCTACATCGATTTAGTTGCCTACCAGTAGTTTGGTGCTACAAGTCAAAAACCCTCAACAACACTAGAGTATAATAAATTAAGATGGCGGTAGTTTGGCCATCACTGATATAAATTAAATGTTTAAGCTATGAGTTTAAAGTTGGTAGTGATACCTTGTGATTGACAGCTGGGCGTGTCATTTTGTTCTCGCAGGTCTGTCAGGTGACCAAATCATCCCCAGGTGACAACGTGGATAACGACTGTGATGGTGTTGTGGATGAGGAGCCTTGTGTTGCCACAGCTCAAGGTAGTATCTAGTCAACTTGTATTCTATATGCCACTTCTCAAGGTAGTATCTAGTCAACTTGTATTCTAAATGTCACACCTCAAGGAAGTATCTAGTCAACTTGTATTCTAAATGCCACACCTCAAGGTAGTATCTAGTCAACTTGTATTCTAAATGCCACACCTCAAGGTATTATCTAGTCAACTTGTATTCTAAATGCCACACCTCAAGGAAGTATCTAGTCAACTTGTATTCTAAATGCCACACCGCAAGGTAGTATCTAGTCAACTAGGCCTATGTCTAAGTTTGTTTTCAGGCCATTAGTAGCAATGTGGCACAGCATAGACTGACACAGCATGCTCTAAGGATACCGTTTATAGATTCCGATAGGAATGTTCTTAAAACTGATGAGATTTCTTAAAGACATTTCGTAATCCTAGAATGATGTGTTAAATTTGACATTTTAAAATTGTCGACAACAAGGAGAACTACATTGTTAATTTCCCCTAAGAACATCTTATTCTTTGGTATCTCTATAATTGTGCATACTGTCATCAATGTCAGTGCTTTAGTTCCGATATGTGTATATTTATATCTAGAACTAAGTATATATATATATATATATATATATATATATATATATATATATATATATATATATATATATATATATAATTATATATATATATATATATATATATATATTAATATATATATATATATATATATATGTTTACATAAATTTTAGTCAATATTTGCTTCAAGTGTTATTCAAGTAGAATCCAGACTTTAAAATCGCAAATCGCAGTTTCACATTGTAATGTCCATGTCATTTGTGCGTTTTTTTTTTTAAACAAGCGTATCTGTATGATTATTTAATATGAAATGGTATTGTTTGGTCGTTGGGAATGACCACACTACGCTCCGCGGGTCATGTCCGGCCCAAGACGTGGGACTATTCGGCCCTGGAAGTATCTGTCTACAGTGCCCAATGTTATCTGTTATGTTACCTGTCCTAATGTTACCTGTCCAAAGTGTCTAATGTTATCTGTCCACATTGTCTAATGTTATCTGTCATAAAGTTACCTGTCCACAATACCCAATTTAATCTGTCCAAAGTGCCTAATGTCATGTCCACAGTGTCTAGTGTTATCTGTCCACAGTGCCTAATGTTGCCGCGCGGTTCCAACGGTGTTTCGTCTAGTGAGACACATGTCTGGGATATAAAAGGCCCCGAGGCCGAAAAGGGTTGGGCATTTCTGAATGTAAGTGTATAACTATACAAAAGCGTAAAAAAAAAAAAAAAAGCGAGAATATAAGCTTTACCATTTATTTTTTGTTTAGATGTGGACAAAGACGGAATGGACAACGAAGATTGCGCATTACCTCCAGGTAAGGCATACAGTATACAGCACTCGTATCTCTCCTTCCTGGTTACTAGCGAATCACTGCTACATCCCATATGCCACGTCACTTCCTCCAATGTTATTCCCTTCATCTATCACAGAGACATCCCTTTGACATTAGTATTTGTCTGTTCATTTAGTTCGATGTACATTTTTCTTTCTGTGGATGTAGGGCCCTAAGTGATTTTTTTTGTTTGCATCTGTCAATCTTGTAGTGTGTTCCTCATCAGTTTGATGTGTGTTATTTAGAGTCCATCCGTTTGATGTGTCACATATGTTGCTTACTTAGTTTGATGTGTGTTGCTTAGAGTCTATTGTTTTGGTGTTGGATGTGTGTCACTTAGAGTCCATTAGTTTGATGTGTCACGTCACCAGCCACATGTGTTGCTTACCTAAGAGTCCATTAGTCTGATGTGTATCGCTTAGCCTCGAGTTTGATTTGCATTGGTTAGCTTCCAGCAGCTTGATGTGCGTTGCTTGCCAAATGTCTGGAGATCATCGTCAGAATCATCAAAAAGTGTCAGAACTAGTTAAGAAACCATCCACAAAACTTCAGTCAAGATTGGTCACCATACTAGTTCAATCATAGATCTATTTGTTCCCCATTGAAGTCCAGTATTCAGCTACATATCGGAATAGGGAATAATTTATATCAGTTATCAATGGTCATGCTGTCTTTATGTTGCAAAGCAATTTTAGATAACCCAAAAAGATCATGAGACTTGATTACTGAACTAAAATTCACTTATCACTATTTTATTCTCGAACTCGTACATACTTTCTAGATTCGTCCATGGAATTAATATTCTCAGTAACACTAAACATTGTCAGTTTTATATTTCGACTAAAATTAAAGAACAAAAAACTTCATCAGTTTCTTCATGGATTGTTCAAGATTTAATATGCTAGCAGGAATAATACATAATATTTTGACTGTGTTCTTCATTCGTCATCTGCGACATCTTAATTTTGTTTTCCTATATTTCTTTTTTTTAAAAATAGAAACTACGTCCTTGGATAGTGTCACATCAGCAGACTATGACTCGCTTGCCAGCTCCTACTCCAGCCTGGCACCACAGGCTTCTAGCTATGACCAGTATATCACTACAACATTTAGCCCAGAGCGTTCTATCAGTTTTTATTCAGAGCTTAGCACAAACAGTGATGCTACATCAGTGGCGGTGTACAGTCTTTCTGAATTTAAAAATCCGGCTTTGACTACAAGCAATACACTCTTCTGGGATAGCACTAATACAGCTGAGATATATTCTCTTGACAGTCAAACAGCCTTGGCTTCTTCTGGTACCTTGGTTACATTAAACACATTGGCTATGTTTACCTCTCTGGCTACATCTGACATATTGACTACATCTGGCACATTAACTACTTCTGACACATTAGTTATGTCTGACTCTTTGGCAACGTTTAACTCTTTGGCTAAGTCGGACACATTGGCTACACCTGGCACTTTAACTGCGTCAGACACCTTGGCTATGCCTGACCTTATAACAACTTTTAACTCTTTAGCTACATCTGACACGTCAGTCACACGACCTGCGTCTGACACACTGACTGCGGCTGACACTCTGGCTACGTCTTATACTTTGGCTACGCTCTACGCTTCTGACACCTTGGCTACATCTGGCACTTTGACTGCATCAGGCACCGCCACAAGTTCTAAGCTGAGCAGTAGCGATGCATTTTTCAGCATTTCAACTGCATCCGCGAGAACAGATGTTTCTAGCAGATCAACAGCGCTGCAAGCCAGTACGGGTTCTAACCTATCAGCATTTATCACATCAGGTCCAACCCTAATCCTATATTTTCTACTAATGCCTTGTGTCCAAATCTATCCTATATCTTTACTAATAACTTGTTGCCAAATCTATACTATATCTTCTACTAATGCCTTGTGTCTAAATCTATCCTATTTCTTCTACTAATAACTTGCGTCCAAATCTGTCCTATATCTTCTACTAATAACTTGTTACCAAATCTATCCTATATCTTCTACTAATGCCTTGTGTCCAAATCTATCCTATATCTTCTACTAATGCCTTGTGTCCAAATCTATCCTATATCTTCTACTAATGCCTTGTGTCCAAATCTATCTTATATCTTCTACTAATGCCTTGTGTCCAAATCTATCCTATATCTTCTACTAATGCCTTGTGTCCAAATCTATCCGATATCTTCTACTAATGCCTTGTGTCCAAATCTATCCTATATCTTCTACTAATGCCTTGTGTCCAAATCTATCCTATTTCTTCTACACATTTTTTTTCTCTTTCGTCGACTTGTCTTGTTAGTGATATGTCAACATTAACTTCCACATCTACTACAATATTAAATACTGTCCCACCGTCAACCTTCTCGTCGACTCCTGTTGAAGTGTCTGTCCCTTCACTAAGCCACAATACTTTAATCTAGCTTCATCTAACGTCACATCACTTACTGTCACATCTAATGCTCCATCTAGTACTAGCACAATAAATACTTCTGCACTACAATGAACAGAACAGCAAATCCCCTACCGACATAGTATCTTTAACCTCTACTTTTGTCTTTAATACACGCCAGCTACTCTATCAACTACAGCCACTAGTTCAACTACAAAGATCACATCCACAAGTCACTCCGTTGGTCAGTATTGTGGCTGCAAATGCCCCGTTAATATTTTGACCACTCGACCAGCAGCAAGTGAAATAGTTGAAATGACATCATCTATTCAGAAGGTAAATGTGAATGTTTCTGTTGTGTTGCTTTTATATGAGAAAAGAGTCATTGTAATCACACCAAATTTCCATAAGGATCTATAAAGCAGTCTTCTTCTTAGTCCTTATCACGAAGTCGTATATTAACAAAAGAAAGAATCTTCTAGGCTATATATACGCGAATATACCACTGATTGATCACTAGATTTCTTAAACTGACGCATCAAATTTCGTAAACGGTTTTTTTTGTTTTACGGTCGAAACATAGATTGAATTGAGAAACCAAAGAAAAGTAACATGAGTGCGTGTATGTAAATTTTGGGGTGGGTCTTTGCAACAATAAACAAGAGTCTATGTCGGAGAAATTACTATGCGCAAGTTAAAAGAAAACAAAATGGGGGTTCCAGAGAGTGAAAAGAGAGACAGACAGTCAGAAAAGGAAACAGAGAGCAAGCCGTAAAATTTCATTGTAACAGATACAGGGCTAGAAAAGTATGTTAGGTAGACTGCTAGTAGACCTATAGGCCTACAATATATTTGTCTATGAATCTAGTTTTATTTAAAGATGTCCTCGTGATTTTTTTTTAATTAATTAATTTAAAAAAATGTGGGGAAAAAATAATAAAATTTCTCTCAACACAAAATGTAATTCAAACAGAAAAAAAATGTCACCAAATCCTTTCCATTTTCATTTTATCCATTCCATATAGATTTTACTCATGAGATTGAAATACTTCATCCTATCTTCTTATCTTATAAAATACAGACGTTGCTTCAAAAAAGATGATTACGAGGTCAATCTCATCATGCATGCTAATCAATGACTTAAATTCTGCCCAGTCGTTGGTTTTCCTGACTGATTCAGGCAACCAATTCTATGGTCTAATAGCATAATAGTAGGCCTATTTGTACACATTTGTTCTAGCATGTCTTTGTGACTTTCTGAATATTTTTTTCAGGTTTTGGTTTTGTATTTGAAAATATTTGATATTGTATTTGAAATAATATTTGTTGTTTTATTTTTTTTTTTTCATGATAAAATATTTTATACGTAGAAATAAATATATAGGTCCGTAAATTTATCATTTTGATGTCTTTATTTCGCTTTCTACAGGAACTTGAGATTGATAAATTAGAAACGTCTGCCAACAAAAGAACATTGACAAGTGCACCAGACGAGAGAAGATCTGCGCAGACGATTGGATATTTCGGTGTTGCCATTTTCGTTACAGTCTTTGCTGGCATTGTTTTCTTAGATTTTAACTACTTGACTAAGGATGTCATAAAAATTATTAAATTTATTAAAAAGGGTAAATGACAAATTATTTTGGTTCAAAATATGTCGAGCAAAAACATCTAAGTGCGTACCGGTAGATTCTACTTCAGCATCGTTCTCTCTTTTGTAGAACAGACATTTTTTTTACCTTGTTTTTTACCAAGTAAAGAATGCAAGATTACTGTAGGCTATATTTCGGACTTCATTGGCAATATTCATGTTATAAGCCTACTGTGTATTCCTGTTATTCTGTTATTTATTTAATAAGTGCAGAGTATTTTAGTTAAACATGAAGAATCTTTGCTCACTTAGGAAGTGCAACCATGAAAAACATTTTTCTGTGGAATGAAGTCTTTCTGCATTATGCTTTTAGTTCTATAAAGGGCAACTGCCCCTGGTGATTTCATATGCCCAATCTGCAACCGCAACTGTGTATCAAGGATTGGCCTCTTTAGCCCATAAGAAGTTGCAAAGGGAAAAGATCGTCTCTCGAGACGTAAAATGCCACAGAGAGACAGAGTTCTATAAATAAAAGTGTGAGGTATATAGTCTTATAACAACAACAAAAAAAATGTAGCTTACATCATCATCAGAGAATACGAGGCCGCACAAATAATGAAGTACCGGTACTAGCCTATACAAGGTACAAGACACTGACAGTCTATAGTTCCGCTATTCACGTGGAAATGGAGATAGCATTATGTGGCTACGTTACATTGACACTCACAAGTGTTGTTTATTTGTTTTGTTTTTAATTTAAAAAGCCAATGTATAAACAATGAGCTTTTATACAATGAACAAAAAGGGGTCTAATTTGAATTTTTTTTTAAATTTCTTTTGTCCCTACGTGTGCCCTGATGCTAGAACGAGTTCAGTTTTTCTTCTTCCTCATTCTCAGAGAAGTTTTAATATCAAACCATTGGAAACGTGTACAAGCTGGGCCGGCCATAGGCATAAGCAAACTAGGCAACCGCCTATAGCCTCCGATTAGTGAGGGCCTCGCTCAGAACTGTAACATTCTTTATATTTTTCAAAAGAGAAGAAATAGCGAAACTTGTTCATAATGTTACTGTTGAAATTCACTTGTTAACCGTAGGCCACATACACAGATGACCTTTACATCATCTGTCCTATAGACCACAAGATCTGAAAGGGGAACTTTACTTTGTATTTTTTTTAACTTTTTCCTTTGGGGTCACTAGTCACTTCGCCTAGGGCCTCCAGTTATCTAAGGCAGGCCCTGGTAGTAGTTATATGTAGTTATTCTGGTATTGAATGCCAACAAAATACATATTCTGAGGTATCTACAGTGCATTTTCCTGCTATTAAAAAGTCTTATTTCAAAAAACGTATGTGCTATTCTTACTGACTTAGATCCTCCAGCGCCGTTCGGCGTTTTTGCCGTCAAGCTGTTTCCACAAAAATCTGTAACTGGTAATGTCTGAGAACGAACTGCTTGAATGTGAACTAGATCTACAACTTTTGTGAATTCCCGTATTACTTTGTATTGCATGTCATGTTACTGTTGCTTGCTAATCACATTGTCCAGTGATATTAAAATAATGTACTGCATGCCCAAACGTACTACATCTGCAACTATAGAACTAGTTCCGTAGTATTGCTACCAGTGTATATTGAACTATCAATAAATAATAAAAGAAACTGTGATAAAAATCTCTAACAAATATACATAGTATAAATCTCATGTTTTCACACTTTATGGTATTGTATTGACTATTGTTTTGAAAACAATCTATTCTATTCCTTGCATCTTGTATTTATTTGTTGAAAGGAATGAAAGTCCCTCATTTTAGTAACAGCTTGCAATTGTAATTAGTGATACTTTATTTCAAACTTGGTTTATACATAGCCACCAGGAGAGTGCTCACGTGAACTGTGGGCTTGAATGAAAATGTCCTGTTAGTGTAAAATATATAAACTAGCTGTAAGGAAAACTTTACTGGCTTTCATTGAACACTGGATAACGTGACTAAGAATGATTTTCTTTACCGAACCTTTCAGGAAAAAGATTTCACACCTTAATAACAGACAGAGGCAGGTTGAAGAGATCAAGCTCTACCAAACCTTTGTATTTTATTTTAGTTTCGGTATTTCTCGAAAAGGCCGCAGTCTTATTAGACAGCATTAAATAGAAATACGTCACAAATTCCGTATTTTTAAAGCCATATTTTTCTTGTTACCTAAATTTACTCATTTCTAATATGCTTTACGTCATTTCCGCTTCCTTTTAGACAAGGTCAGAAAAAAACAAAACCAATCCTAATAGCATTAATAAGATATATCTTGAGTCTTTTTCTGGAATCCATTCCAGTGGCCTGGGTTTTATGGGGTAGCTCCAACCATAAAAAGGCTTGACCAAGAGTAAAGGCTGGGATTTCGAATTAACATCCATTCAGCTTTAAAGTATGGATACTAACATTGAATTGTATACCTTCAAAGATAACAATGAAAACAAAACCCATGAATGTAAATGAATTTTTGCAGTTTAATTGCAAAAATGCTGACATGTCATTAAACAGTAGAATAGTAAAAGACAGATTTAAAAAAAAAAAACGCAACTGAAGACAGTAACAATTAACAACATATGGCAATGACCACTGTACTGAAATCCAATGATCAGATACATTCAATGTATATCACTAGTTAGCTGAACTCCTGCTCTTTAAGTACAACAATGGTGTAAGTACCCAGAGAAGCCTACAGTAATGCTGCTGACAAGGGCTGTCAATAGCTGTTCTGTTACATTCTCAGGCTTGGAAAGGACAGATACTTCCTATACTGTTGGATTGGAAAACAGAAAGGGGTGGGGTGGACTACAAAAGAATTTTTTTTTAAATAAGTAAATAAGTTACAAAAAAAAAAAAAAAAAAAGGAATTTTGAATAGGTATAAATTTGCAGAGTACTCAAGCATTTGTCACTACAGAACAAAAGAATTGTCCAAGTTTAACCCAAGTAACCAACTGTCTTTTTGTTGACTTGTTTGTTAACATTGGTATTAAAATGTTCAAAGTATTAGAAGTGTTTTTTTTTTTTTTTTTTTTTTTTTTTTTTTTTTTTTTTTTACACAATGACTTCAGGTACCTAAACATTTTCCCCAAAAAAAGTAACTCAAAGGCTTTACATACAATTTTCAACCTCATTGGAACTTGTACATTCTCAAAAGGACATCCAGTGATTGGCAGCCCTTGCAGAAGTGACCATACAAAAAATAAGCTAAAAAATGAACTTAGCTACAACATAAACATGAGTTCCTGGAACACACACACAAATTGATGTACTGGTGAGTTGGAACAAATCAATAAAAGAAATCACATGATTTGTGTACACCTGGCCACCAGTGACACATGACATAGTTTTGCATTGCAATTTTTTTTAAGTATTTCATTATGATAACTAATTAATAACACAGATTTGACCAGAATCAATTATACAAAATCTGACTAAAACTATTTAAATGTATGGTGCACAATTACCATACAGATAAACACAACAAGATTTGGTCTTTGAATTCATAATCAAAAGATCTAAAGATTTATTATTGGCCAAACTTAACAGACAAAATAGACAGAAATAAAATCTAAATGTTGAATCCAAGTGAATTCTATAGACCAGTGCAGGACTAATGTACAACTACAATACAAACAAAATGTCTTCACATGGTACTGATGTGCAATAATATCTGTTACAGAGAAAAAAAGTCCAAAACTAAATACTGCAATTAGACTCGGGGGAGGGGGGGGGGGGGGGGACCAGACCAGATGGAAAAATAATGTCTGCGTATCTTTTTACATACTGACTAAATAATTTGTTTGAAATTTGAAATCTCAAACTCTAGGGTACTGTAGCTGTATCAAGTCATTGCTAAAATGTGTTCTATCAAATCAATGTCTAGGTCTGTACTGATAAAAAGAAATTCCTTTAATATATCACTAGGCAGTTGTTATGGAAAATGTTTTAGTTATAAAATTACATCCAGTTAATAAGACTTCTTTACAAAAAAAACATCCATGGGGAGGGAATCCATGCTGCAAAGATGAATGAGAATTATGCTAACATTGAATTCCTCATTCCCAACTCCATAGGAAGATGTTCCATCAACACATTGACTAGACAAAGAGATCTCAGGATAGACTCACAGGACAACATAATCCAATTCATTCAAACATCATTACAGAGTAAATTGAACATGATAAAACATTACCAAATAACTGCATCCAGCTTATACCACAATGTTTATTTATTTATTTTTTTTTACATTAAAGAGATAATATTGATAGGATTGAAAAACAGCCCCCTTTTTTTTTAAATAAGATAGAAAACTAAATGTGAAGCTATTAGAAAAATTACTTATTTATTAATGAAATAATGTAGAAGGTGGTTAAAGCAGGGTACTTTATTTAGTTCCACAATAAATCATATTGAGTCAATAAGTCTTTATCGTGAACATCGAATACATTTATCGCAGAATTGTCCTCAAAAGATAAATTATCTTTATAAACCAGATAGCAGAATTTACTTTAACAATAAAAACTCTAAAAACTAACATGTAGGCATTGCTAGCACACAACCAGAAAAATGTGAAATTAAAAAAAAATCAATCATTCCAAATAAAAACTCCTTTATAAATAGAACACAACAACTTGACAAGGGTGTTAACTGTGTTTTAGCAAATAAAAAAACCCTCAACAGAAACACATCTCATGAGCTGCTACTCTGTGTTGAACTGGGAAGGGGGGGGGGGGGGGGGGCAGACCAATAGTTTGTGTAACATAGCATACTTAATATGCACATACATGTTGACTATGGAAAGTGTACATCTAGAAGTGAGGCTGATGAATGAATACATCAAATGACTGATACCAAAACAAAACTCAGTAGTATCTGACAATATTGAACAGAAAAATTTAGACATTTTACTCTACAATTTACCAAAAATTGCCATAATAATTATACAATTTAGTGAAACTAGAAGTGAACTGTGATCACAAAGGAAAATTCCATTACCCCAAAAACATGGCATAAAACCATATCTGACCCTTGACTCTGAGCTGAAGATCAACAAAGGGAAACAAATACTGCTTCCCCAAAGATTAGTAACATTATAAAGAATCGGAGAAAAAGATTCTAACATATATATCTTTTATTTGAAAACAAACAAAAATAGAGGCTTTTATCAGGCAGCCACATTTTTACTTAATCCTTATGAACAAAGAGTTAAATAATTTTTTTTTTCAGCAACATAGAAAAAAAATGTTTTTCTTCTTTTGAGTTAGAACAAAATTTAATAAATGATGCCAAAAGGATTATTAAAAAATCTACAGAAAAACATACATTTGTCAACATGTCTAAAGTAACAATATATAAAACCATAGCGTGCTATAGTGCCATGCACAAATCTATTACATTAACTAAAGAAAAAATTAGAAACCAATTCAATGTGAGTAAACAACATGATTATTTTTAAAGCCCTTTATGCTTCTTCTCAATATGCATTCCACAACTTGATTCAGGAAAAATGGAGGATAGTGGTTAGGGATTTGGAAGGGATGGGGGACACAAATAAATAGCAATAACTTAACATCACTACAAGTTGACATTAAGCACAATGATTGTGTGAATAATAGCTCAAAAGTTGTACAACCACACACAATTGTTCCCAGTTTGATGAAAACACTCATGGCTTAGACAAGGGGAGACTACTGTACACAAAACATGATGTACAAATAATAAACCAAAAATGTTATTTCCCATTTCTAGTGGTTGTATTTACAGAAAAAAATATACAATCTTAATACGAAATTTCACCAAAACCTTGATAAACTCCCAAGTTCCAATTTCTTGACATATGGTGTGTGTGACACTTTTAAACAAAAATTGTTCAGTTTTATTTTTTTGCTTTCCTATGACAAGTGTGATATGAGTTATTGCCCAAACAAATAAATGCTTGAATGGATTATATATAAATTATTTTTTGTTACTTATCAAATAAAGAAATTATAATAATTAAAGGAATCATACAAAAAAACATAATAAAATGGTGACAGAATTAACACATCAAATATCATTGAACAGATACAAAGATGAATTAATTTTTATGATTCATTTAGTATGATACATATAAATAATGAGCTCACCATTACTCTGTCAATGCATGTGAGATAAACAAGTAGGCAGGGCGAGGCGGGGGACTGGTTGAGCACTGAGTACCTTTTGTTAAATAAAACTTTTTTTCTACCGAAGTAAGAGGGGAAAAAAGAAATAAATGAAAACCACTTATTGATGATTTAATTAGTGCTTAGATAAAAGAAGTCAGAAAAATAAAAATAAACTAAAACAATGGCAAATACAGTGAAAACAACTCACCAGTCACACATTACAGAATACAAAAAAAAACAAAAAACAACTGGAATGCTTTTAAGACAGCACTGCTGCTTGAACCATTCCATAACCTTTTGAGAAATAGAAGTTATCCATTCATTAATAAATAGAATATTGATACATTGTTTACAAAATTGTCTTAGGAAAAGAAACTAAAGTATGAACAATAACCTTTAAAGCTAATCATGAAGAGAAATGTTTAAATATGTTGTTTTTGAGTTATTCAACACATGCAGGTTAAGTTGGAGGTTATACATAAACATTTGGTAATTTTTCACGTCATGCAGGGCCAGGATGATTTTTTTTTTTTCAAAACAGCATATCCCAAAGATGCCCTTTACAAATCTGTTAGAGGGAATAGTTGTATGAATCTTTGCTCAATCTTCCTTTCAGTTTAAAATAAAATTTGTTGATCAAGTACTGACCATCCCTGATTAACGTTTCTTACAATAATTTATTTCATTTTACAAAAAAAAAAAAAAATTTTAAATTTAAAACACTAATCTCTTCAATTGGTGACAGAAAAAAAAAATGTTTAAATAGTTAAATACTGGTGGAGAAACAGTTAAGTTCTCATCCTGTCTGGCTGAGCATGACTTAATGAGGTATTATTAAGCCAGTAGATCAAATATATACACCAGGCCTCGCTTAGAGTCTCCATAACTCATATACGTCACAAAGTTTGTGCATCGTCCAGCAATCACTTTAATGTTGTTTTGTTTGTTTTAACTTTGAAAAGGTAAATACATGGCAGCTTATGTCTCTTTCATACCGTATGCAATTGAAACCAATAGAAAAAAAAACAACTAAAAGTACAATGAGTCAGGCAATGAAGAAAACCAAACTTTGACTTATGTGACAAATGAGTTCATCATTGGTGCTTTGCCCTGTATCTCCTCTGATTCCAATCCACTAGAGTACTGTACAACAGTTGCTGCAACCAGATTCACCACTCTTGTCTTTTTTCAACTGACCTGCAAGCACAAGTTATATAAGAAATCCAAACCTAAAATTTGATAACTATGCACCTATACGTAGCAAAATAAAGTGTATAAAGGAAGCCACAGTATGTGAGTTATCATATTACGAAATTTAAAAAATTTAACAACTTATGGTCCTATAATATTACTTTGTTTTACATAAAAAGGGCATATATTTCTCCTTTACTAAATATTATATTTCCTGATAACAAACAAAAGAGTCATTGAAGTTAATCACAACATGGTAGTGCACAACTAATGGGCTAAGTGAATAATCCTGGAGAAAGTTTTTGGTTTAGTTGGTATCCTGTTTGTCTTTAAAAAAAATGGTTTTCACTATGAGTACAAGAGTTAAACCTGACACTAGTTGCATTCAAAATTCATAGACAAATGTAACTTTAAATTAATATTTTTAAAGATATGTCCATTTATTCAATTCACTAATATTGCATACTGGTACCTAAAAATGTATTCTGTAAATACAAAAACTCTATAGCTAATGAATATTTTGAAGTGAAACTTGTCATAAATTATAACTTAACCCTTCAAATGCGTGTGGTAGTTTAGCCTCTAAACATTAAAAGTGTAATTCCATTTTGTTTGCACTCACTGTAAAACAGCTCAGCACTTTAAGGGTTAAGCTTCACACAATCAACTCAAAGTCACTAGTTAAGGTATAAACAAAGAACTCATCAAATAATTTTTAGCTACATAAAATGTACAGTGTATTACCTTGATTATTTGGTTCTGGGAGATTCTCTCTGGCCACTAAGTGCATCACACTTGTTTTTCCAGTTGGTAGCTGTAGAGCTGTTTATATATATATAAAAGAGTTTCTTTAACTGAAAACTATAAAACTAAATCAAAGCTTTGAGAATAGTGTGTGGTTGCCAAATGAAATCCTTTCTCAAATTTTGACATCTTTTTTTTTTTTCTAAAGATGTAAGGAAATTGTCAACTGTTAGCTCAAATGAATAACTTAAGAGAAAAATGTACTACAATATTACTTGAAGCACTGAAAGCAAGTAACTTAATTTTAGATACGGTATAGAGTTTCTAGTTTAATGAGGAAACAAGAAAAACAATTAAAAATACTTTTTTAAAAAAAGACAAAACAGCCTTTAAACAACTTATAGAGCGATTGTTTTTCTCTTAATAACTAATGAATGTTAGATTAAAAAAGGATGGAACATTTTTTACCATGTCCCCTTCATCCCCTTCCCCCTGAGAAAGAAAGAAAGACTTAGAAGACAATGTGCACAATTTTTCCTGAATATTAATTTAATTAACTCTTCATGGAATGTGGAAATACCAATACAAAATATTTTCTCATTGTGACATAATGGAAAGTTAAATAAATTAATTTCTTTTCTTTTTACTCTGAAAAATTATAACTGTCAAACCGGAGTTTTCCCAGTGTAGCCAACAAGCTAGTCATTCTTTTCCCAACAATATCTTATCTTCTTATATAATACAGACGTTACTTCAAAAAAGAAGATGATTACGTCCTATATATAGCAACTGTCAAATTTCTAGGAAAATTGTTCGAGCAATTTTCAACATCTGTATACAGGTTCCAGAAAGTTTCCATGAAGTTATGAGTTGAATAGCGGTATTGTAAAACAAACATTTTTATTAATTTTAACATTAATTGAAAAATGCATTTATCAAAGTTAAAACAAGCACAAGACAAATGTCTATTAAAGACAGAAACAAATACTTTTTTTTGACTTTCAGATTTCTAGAAAAGGAAGATCAATAAAACTCTTAGCTAATCTTCTTACCTGTTAATGTGACATTTCCATGGAGAAATCGGCCTTGATAGATAAGCCGCAATATATTAGTCGCTGGCATTTGTTCATCAGCCCAATCTAGTCCACAGGATAAGAGCAAAATTTATTAGTATTGGTAGCAGTAAAAATGTATGCAATGATAAAAAAAAATGTGGGATAGGGGTGGTGGAGAAAGGGAAATAGGCCCATAGAAAGGTGGTGTTAAAAGTATACATTAAAATTTAACTGTGCAAGTCTCAAAAAATATTGTTTAGATACAGCTATTAAGACTAGATCCTAATATGTGATATACAAATATCTAGGTGTCATTGTTATAAACAGCAAACTTTTCATGGTATGGCCATTTTGAAGCTCAGCTTTCAAACATCAGAATTTTAAAAGTGAGCCTAAATGACACTTGTAATATATGAAATAACTGTCTGGAAAGGCAATGTCATCCAAACTCATTTCTTCGAAGACATTCTAATAACCACACTCACCTCAGTGCTACAATTAAATTTGGGGATTTGTACGTCTAGGTATTTTCAAAAGTTAAATCTGAAGAACCAATGTCCAAAGTATGCAGGAGAAATTTGCTTAGGCAAATAATAAATTCACAAAAATAAATTTAACATCAAGCTAGATTTGTAGACACCAAAATAAACTCATCATATAGCGCTTTTTTTGAATACGCACCGGCAGCTTTTTGAATATGAGGGAAAATTTTAACGTTTCTTGTATTTTAACGTTAATTAATTTATTAGTAGTTAAAAGTTAGGCAATCCATCACTGGGTACTGGCACCTAATCACTGTGTACCAGCATCTTTTTTTTTTTTTACAAAAAGAGCACTGTATATATATATATATATATATATAATAGGTTTTCAAACCAAAACAAACTGTTAAGAAAATAGAAGCTTATAGAAAGCAATGTGTAAAAAAATTTTTTCGTGCCTCGACCTATGAGACAGCATCAGCACAGTTCATGTACTAAAAAAATGTGAACATGTTCAATAGGCCTGTGCATTTTAGTCGCTAACATAATTTCTGCGTGCATTTTGTCTCTGATCTATCTTTTTATATGTTTATTTTAATCTTATCTTATCTTATATAATACAGACGTTACTTTAAAAAAGAAGATGATTACATCATACGCGTCATGCATATTAACCAATGACTTAAATTCTGCCAAGTCACTGGTTTTCCTGGCTAGCTCAGGCAACCCATTCCATGCTCTAATAGCACTAGGGAAGAAGGAGTATTTGTACAAATTTGTCCTAGCATATGGGACGAGGAATGTGCCTTTATCTTTGTGTCTTTCTGAGTATTTTATTAAATTTTGTTTTTGTATTTGAAGATTATGGTTCAGTGTTTTATGTATAATTGTTACTTTACTTTTGAGTCTTCTGTCCTGAAGGCTTTCTAAATTTAGTGATTTTACTAGTCAAATGTTAATATTCGTTTGTTATGAATCTCACTGCTCTATTCTGTGTCTGTTCCAGTTTCTTAATGTTTTGGGGTCCCAAACGGAGGATGCATATTCTATTATTGGCCTAACCAAGGTTAAATAACATTTTAGTTTTATGTTCTTATTTGATTTATAGAAATTTCTTTTAATAAATCCTAATGCTTTGTTTGATTTTTTTTATAGTTTCATCAATATGTGGATTCCATGACAGTTTTTCATTTATTATAACACCTAGGTATTTAGTCTGCGTTACTGGTTTGCCATGAATAAGATAAGTGGAATTAATTTGTTTTAGTTTTTTTGTTACTCTTAACAACTGACATTTTTCTTGGTGGAAAGACATGCTCCAATTTGATTTCTTTTTCTGTAATTCATCTAATTCTCTTAGTAAAATATCTCTGTCTTGTGTTGTTTTTATTGTTCTATATATTATGCAATCGTCTGCAAATAACCTGACTTTTGTTCCTGAAGTAATGCAATTTGGTAAATCATTTATGTAAATTAAAAATAGTAGTGGACCCAAGACTGTTCCTTGAGGTACACCTGAGTTTACTGTTATCGGTGTTGATTTAGAGCCATTTATTATTACAGTTTGTTCTCTCCCTATCAGAAAATCTTTAATCCACTGATGCAGTGGACCATTAATGCCAAAATATTTTTTAAGCAAACTATGGTGGTGAACTTTGTCAAAAGCCTTAGAAAAATCTAGTAAGATAGCATCTATTTGTTCACTATTATCTAAACCTTTAGAACAATCATCAATTAGCCCTATTAGTTGTGTTTCACATGATCTATATTTCCTAAAGCCATGTTGGTATGGTGTGAGGACATTTTGTTTGTCTAAGTGGTTTATGATGTTGCTAGATTCTGTTCTAGGATTTTACATGTGATGCTGGTAAGTGATACTGGTCTGTAGTTTCCTGGATCAGATTTTTCTCCTTTTTTAAATAGGGGGGGTGACATTAGCTTCTTTCCAGTCCTTTGGTACTCTGTCCTGGTTAAGTGAAGCCTGAAAGAGTATTTTGAACACTAAGGCTAGCTCATTGCTTAGTTCTTTGAGTAATCTAGCTGGAATACCATCAGGTCCAGACGCTTTATTTGGTTTGGTGTTGGCTAATAGTTTTTGAATTCCATTTTCTTGTACTACTATATCTTCTATGTTGTCTACTTGGTTCAAATTCAGTAATATGTCTTTGTCTCCTGGGGCTGAGAATGCTGATGCAAAGTATTTGTTAAGGATGTTTGCTTTAGTTTCATTATCATTATGTATTATGTTATGTTCATCTTTTAATGGCACTACGCCAGTTGTTTCCATTTTCTTAGACTTAATGTATGACCATAGGTTTTTGTTGTTATCTTTAGATATTACATTGTTTATGTATTCACTCTGCAGCTGTCTGCTTACTTTTTGGGTTAAGTGTTTAATTTTTATACTTTTGTAAACTCTTTCTGCCTTAGTTTCTTTAAATTTTCTATATAGGTTTTCTTTCTGTTTACAAAGCTTCTTTAGTCTATTATTAAACCAGCATTTATTTATTTTGTTTGATGTGTATTTAGTTGGTAAATGATTTTCTATAATGCTTTTAAGATGGTTTTTAATGAAATTCCAGAGGTCATCGACTGGTTGGTTAATGTCTTTTTCTAATAAGAATGTTTGTTGAAAGTTTAATGCAGCTTGGTGTAGTTGTGTAAGGTTAC
Source organism: Biomphalaria pfeifferi (assembly GCA_030265305.1). NCBI lineage: Eukaryota > Metazoa > Mollusca > Gastropoda > Planorbidae > Biomphalaria > Biomphalaria pfeifferi. Next base: position 1,377,286 of record JASAOG010000016.1, on the reverse strand, counting down.
ATTTATTCCAGAGTAAGATTTTTCTTTTGGGTTTTGAATTGGCTACTGCTTTCTCATGGTCTGACTGACCAGGGATAATCAACTACTAATCCAGGTCTGTTGGTTAAGAAGAGATCTAATGTGTTGTTTAATCTAGTTGGCTTTTTAATGATTTGATCTAAACTTAGGTTGTGTAAAGTTTCTATGAAAAGCTCATTTATGTCCTTAAGGTTTTGGTGTTTATCTATGGTTAGTGTTTTCCAATTTATATCAGGTAGGTTGAAATCACCCATAATCCAAAAAACTGCATTTTTATTTGTCTCTTTAAGTGTAGTAATCTGATTACATAGTTCCTGCATGTATTCTAAACTAGAATTTGGTGGTCTGTAAATGCTGCCTATTATTAGGGATGTTGAGGTGGTATTAATTTTACAAAATGTTGATTCAATATTTTTTGAGTTAGGTAAGGTAATTTCTTCTGCTATAAGAGTGTTTTTTATTGCTAGAAGAACTCCTCCATGATTATCAGCCCTATCTTTTCTAAAAATTTCATAATTACTATTGAAAATGTCTGCATTATAAATTTCAGGATGTAGCCAAGTTTCTGTTCCTGCAATTATGTCTGGTTTCTCACATTCTAATAAAATTTCTAAGTCTGCTGTTTTGTTCCTAATGCTTTGAAAATTTATTACTAAGGTTTTAAGGTATTTTGGTATTACTTCTTTAGTAGGTTTGTTTAGTGAGGCTGTTGTATTAATTTTAGTAGATTTAGGTTTAACAGGAGTGGATCTGGCTAGTGGTTGGTGAGTTTGGTTTGGGATGGTGTTTAGGATATTGTATGGGTTAGAAGTGTCTGCATCAAAGGAATCAAACAGTCCTGATGTAAACTGAGGTAACCCACACGGTACACAGTGCCATGATGCGTCTTTGTTGCCTAAGGCATAATACACAGGTGTATTCATATGGAGACATGATGCATGGTACCATTCAGGGCAGGTGTCACATTGAATGGCTTTCTGTTTCATGCTGCATACTTTTTTGCAGATGTTGCATCTATCTTTAGATCTAGGCCCTGGATTTGACTCTACATCTCCTGCTATTAATATTAACAGTGATAGGTATTTATTTCTGCTGTGTCTGATTGAGAACTTCCATTTGTGATGGGTGATCTTCTTTAATGTTATGGATGTGTATGTTAGGTTATTTTTGAAGTTGCATTGATCTAGAGTGTGATGATTGATTATGACTGCTGTTTCCTTTTTAAGTTTAGTGTTGACTAAGGCAGATCTAGTTCTATGTTCAGCTAGTGTGTATTTAGTAATTATTAGGATAAATAGCCAGAGCAATTTCATGATGACTGTTGTCGATTTTAGTTTTTAAAGGTCTAGTCTAAATCTAGTTTAAGGTTTACAATGCCTAAGTTAAGTCTAAGTCTACAGTGAATGCTAATTTACAATGACAATCAAATCAAATGGTTTATTAAATTCAAAATATGGACCTAGACTAGATCTAATTCTAGATCAATATATTTACGTGTATAAGTAACTATATAGAATATTATTATATTAGTTATTAATTAGCAGATGATTAGTAGGTCTAAAGCCTTAATTAAAGTCTAAGTCTAACACTAGACTGAGTCGATCTAAAATCTAAGGATATAATAATAAATATAGACTAGATCTAAATAATATTAAATATATAGATTCTAGATCTATCTAATTATATTTAGATCTATATAAGGCTAATAAAAAAAGGATTAGTGAAATTTAATTGAAAACTATAGTGACCTTTCCACTATGGATCAATAAAGCAGATTTTGTCCAAGTATTCTCTGTGTGTATGTGTTACTTTTACAGCTTCATGCAACATCAGATTCCATTGAATGCACTTTATTCTTATATGACTTGCAGAAATAAAACTATGTTTACGAGATCACGAATTTTAAGTAACAAACACAAATTTAATGAAATACCCAGACACCATTCAAATAAGTTGACTGCTACAGCTGAACATAAGTTAAACATAAAAGCTGTGTGCACATTCAACCCAGGAAGATGAACAAAAGAAATATTTGAATAAACAAGAAATTGGTCAGTAAAACTGGATCAGAGACTTGCCTTCTGGCCAGTGTGTGTAGACGTGTTCAGCTATATCTGCTGCTGAGTCAGATGGTGAAAAGAGAAATTCATGGGTTTTGCCACTGACAAGAATGAGTTTCAAGTTAATCTGAAAAAGACCAAAGATTAATGATTAATGTTATGATTAACAACAAGTTCAACAAAAAAAAAAAAACACTTTTAAAAAAACAATTCTTCTTCTCAATGATTGAAGGATGCTGTGTTTTGCCACTGAGCCAGGCCTTTTTTTGTGATGGTATGCACCGGTACAGTGTACCGGCATCTTTTTCAATGTGGGAAATTTTTTTTTTACTTTTCTTGAATTTTATTATTAATTTTTTAGTAGTTAACAGGCAATCCATCACTGAGTACCAGCACCTATTTTATTTTTACAAAAAAAAAGCACTGCACTGAGCTTTTCAAAGTACCAGTGTGCTTATAAAAATAGAAGGTTTTATTAGCCTATTGTTAGTCTAAAATTTTTAACAAACGACCAAATTCTCTTCATTATGGAGATTATACCATAAGCTGCCTTTTACAGATTTATTATATTTTCCCATTTAAGCAAAATTAATTAATTATGACTAATTGATTAACTTTTATTTTATTGGTTTATGCCTTTCATATACAATGAATAGCTGTGCAAAGTTTCAACTTGATCCTAGATGGGATTTTTAAACTAAAGTTTTGAAATACAATTATAAATTAAGCTAATTATTCTCGAGTATGATCTAGAATATTTAGAATATGTTTTTAAATCTAAGTTGATGTAACCTTATTGATACCAGTACTGGAAAAACACTAATTTGTAAATTTCAAGCAAATAACTCAAAAAATCTTTGGCATAAATAGGTTTTAAAACTATTTTTTGTTTATTTATTTCCCAAAAACATCAATACCAGTTCATAATTGCACCCATATAGATAAAATAGTAATGCCATTAACCCAACTCAATACACTTTTCGTCAAAATGGAGCTAAAATACATTGAGTACTGATACACTTAATATAAAAAGTTGTAAGTACTTATTTATTCATAGCACTAATATTTTATATCATCCTACATTGTGGTTGTTCATCTAGTTAAACATGTTTAAAAAAAAAATTAATGCATTAAAAAATACTAAGCACAATGACAATTTATAATATGTATATTATATTAATGTATAAGCTAGCACACCACCATATTTAACTGTTTAGTCAGAGTGTAGCAACAAAAAAAGGAAACATGTTTTAAGCATTGGGACAAAAAGAATGACTTTCTGTAATAAGTCATTCACAAAGTCTTAAGAAAACTTTCTCTGGGCCTCTAGATAAAAAAAAAAAAACTTTTTATCACATCAGAAGCTAGGCATGCCATGATCCTGCCTTGTCTAGTTTCATCCACACACACCAATCAATAGTACTAAGCTGCTGGCTCCAGTCACCAGCAGGTGACAGAGATAGACACTAAAGCTGTGCCAGCAACACCAATATGTTTTTACCCTTACAACAATAATTTAATAAATCTAAAGCCAGTAATACTGAATTTTCTGGTACTAAGCCATATTATCATCATCATTTATTTTACTTTATTTTTTATTTTAAATGTCTATATAGATATTATTTGTACAAACAGACACACAATATATGATATCTTTTCAAGCCTTAGAAGAACATTACCCTTCAAAAATTTTTTCTTAAAAAAGATCATTCAATTTAATGACATAAACATTGAATTGAATCATGTAGTTCAGCTATTTATCTAGTATCAAAAACCCAATAATCACATTCTTCTTTTAAGTAACTGGTTCATTGAATGTGAGCTATTTACACAATCATATACAAATAGTGATCATATTGTACCTTGTCACTTGGTATGTGCCTTGTTCCCATCTTTTGCTTGTCCTTATTTACACCACAACAACCTAATGAAAACAAAGAAAACATTCTCTAAGGCATTTAAAGGGCATCTTATATTTACAAAGTTCTTAAGTCCACTTTAATAATATCTAACCATTAATCTTAAAAAACATACAATTCTTTAAAAAAAAAATGTAGATAAAACAAAAGAACATATAAGCATGCACCCATCCACAATGAAAATTTCAAAATTCACCCCCTCCCAATGTAGGTGATATTTTAATGTTAAAACATCCCTTGCAACAGCGCAGTCAAGTGGGGTTTTGAGTTTCAAATCCTCATCCGGGAGGTTTTGAGTTAAAAAAAATAAAATAAAATAAAGCAGGCAACAGTCACCAAATTCCATGAGCGTAGCCAAGGGGGTTTTTGAGTTTTAAAATGCCCTCCACATGTTTTTGAGTTTAAAACCTCCCAACGTATGTTTTGGATGATAAACTTCCCTTTTCGATAAGAATCTAAACCAAAGTACAGTCACCAAATTCTATGAGTGTAGCAAAGAGGGGTTAACCCCTTCTTTTCCAACAAATGGTGCAAATATACTAACTTTCAAGAGTGTAGCCATAAGGGGTTTTGTGGTTACCCTTCCCTCTCTGATAAAAAACTAAAGTAAAACTAGAGTTATTAATTTCTACCAGTCATCAGGAGTGCAGTGGACAGCAGATTTGATTTTTGAGCTACAATTTTTTATTAGAAGAGTAGCAGGATAATGCACTGTAGATACCTCAGAAAATGCTTTTTTTTTTTTTTTTAAAGTTTTTAATACTGAAATAATGCATGAGTCTAGCCAAGAGAGTTTTGAAGTTAAAATCTCTCTTCAAATAAAAAAATAAGTAAAGGAAAAAGACAGTCAACAAATTCGATGGGCGCAGTCAGGGGGGGGGGGGGGTTGAGGTGGGACATATGGAGTAATCAGTTCGCTAAGGTACAAGGGCATCTCATTGTTATATATACATTGATGACAAAATGTGGCGACATTGTAATTGATTTTCGCTTTCACTGGAAGCCAATGGAGCGTGCGCAAGAGCGTAGTAGCAGAATCTCGTCTTGTTTTTCTAAGGACTATTCGTGCTGCCTTGTTCTCAATATGAGAGTAACCAATAATAATATTTATTGTCCGTCAACTAAAACATAAATATAGTTACCAATTGCTACCAGTTGCTGGGCATTATTTTAAATAAAGTGCAGTGAAAGGCAGATTTGACCTTTGACTTATAATTTTTCTTATTAGAAGAGTAGCAGTATAATGCACTATGTATATATCTAGGAATACGCATTTTTTAGTTTCAAATCCAGAAATAATGCTTGGCACTGGGGCTAGCTAGCTGACAAGGGCGGGTTTTCTACTATTTTTTCAGGAATGAAGAAAGAAAGGTCAGAATGTAATGAAGATTAATTATTGATACACACACACCATAATCATATATAATATATATATATTCAACCTCAATCCAAAAAAAATCCTGAGTATGCCCATGCATAGAATGCTTTTATAATTTAATATTTCATCCCTAAAAATATAGAGAATAATGTAGTTTGAATTAGAGAAAAAATTACGCATCATAATTAATGCTATTCAAAACAACAGAAAAGTTTTATTTTCTTTGTTGCTAAAAATAGAAATGAATCCCCCCAAATCAATAATTAATTACTGCAAAGGTTAGGTTATTTTGTAAGACAGTAAGGAAGATAGATGCTGATATATATTATATATTGATATAAACACACAGATTTTAATTCACTTTAAAAAAATACATAAAATATAGATGAGACTAATGGTAAGGAATCAGAAATTATTTAAGAAATTAAGCATATATCCTTAATAGTATAGGTCACTCAAGAAGTAATTACCTGATTACCAAAAATTGGAAACCTGAATTTTTTTCTTATTCCCAAGCAATCTATTCTTTACATCTGATTTCCAATGATCTTTTGGCTGAAAGCCTGACCATATATTGTACTATCATGTTTGCTAAATTTAATCTTAAATTGAGATATGTGTCTTCATTCCTTTTTACTACACTAGAATTACACACCGGATAAGCCTGTTGATTTTTTTCCTAGGCTTATCCTATTGTTTACTATGGCAGTAACAACCCTTTCTTTTTTCTTTTTTTTTTCAATAAAAGGGGCACATTTTAACAATCAACTTAACATACTTTTTAGCCTGTGACTTTGTGTATCTGTTACAATGAAATGTCATGGCCAGCTCTCTCTTTTTCGCTTTCAGAATCCCATTTTGTTGTTTTTTTTATCTGTGCATCGTAATTTCTCCCATGTAGACATTTAACTTTATTTGGAAAGACCTACTTAAAAATGCACCCCCATCACATACAAGCTATAATATTTTGAGCCCGTAAATTTTAGTTTACTTATCCACTCCCCCAACCACCACCAAAACGTTAACCCTTCATATACATTCCCTTTCTTTATTTATCTTGGTATTTTGTTTTCTCTGAATAAAAAGAAATATTATCATTTTGGTTTTATTAATTGTAATCGTTTATTTGACCCCTTTTGAATGTAGCAAAACGACAATAGATCTAGATTAATCTTTTTAATGCTATTAAGATTTTTTTTTTTACAGTGTAACAAAGTAACATTCCTCACTCTCTTTTTTTTTTTCTCTAACAAAAAAAAAAAAAAAAAAAAAAGACTCTCTAGATCTATCTTATTAATGCTATTAGGGTTTTTTTTTATTTTTTTATTTTATTTAGACCGTGTCTAAAAGAAAGTGGAAATGATGTAAGGCATATTAAAAATAAGTAGACTTAGGGAAAAAAAATTGCTTTAAAAATACATTTGTGTGATTTTTTTATGTTTTCTAAATAGAGTGTGCCCTTTTGGGGAATTACTGAAAATAACATACAAAGGTTTGATAGAGCTTGTAGTATTTCGTGAATGATGGTCGTCAGGCTTCAAAGACTTTTCTTAGTGAGAACCTAAGATGTATAAGAAACCTGAATATGAAATTTGATGCGTATGACAGTTTAAGAGATCTCATGATCAATGAATGTGTCAGTCAGTCAGTGGTAACTTAGAAATATTAAGATAAGTTATGTCTAGTATTTGTAAGTAATGAAAAAATTCAACAGCCATGAAATATTAGGTTGTAAGGTTTAAAAAGAATCATTTGATTTGTACATGATAGTACAGCCTTAAAAGTGGAAATAAGATGTCAGGTGGGTAAGATTGACTTTGTGAAGCTGTGCTTGCATGACAATATAATGACATTGAGACACTAGATTAACATTTGATTGTTAAGAGTAAATGGCATGGCTTGGCCTTTTTTTTCTTTTAGACTAGATGATAGGGATGTGATATCTTTGGTGACAGAGTTTATGAAACTGTTAATGTCATAGAAATGGAGGATGATGCTACTTGTCATCTAAATTTAATGAATAATAAAAGTGAGAGCAATGCTGATGTATTAGAGGGAATTATGACAATGTTGAAGAATATAAAGTGATTCTATTTAGCATCATGTCATGTAACTGGTGACATTTGTGTAAAATCTGTCAGTTATTGACAGTGTCATCTTAACAATTTATGTTAAGACATTGTTTTAGAACTATATTATGTTATATGTATTGAATTTCATGTCACTGTTGTCATACAGATGTACTGAGTGTAACTGTGTGACCATTGCACACACAAAAAAGCTATTATATGTGACTAAGAGGTTAATTTAGTTTAAGTAAAAAAGTAAAGTTCCCCTTTCAGACCTTGTGGTCTATAGGGCAGATGATGTAAAGTTCATCTGTTTCTGTGGCCTACGGTTAACAGGGGTGTCGTGTGGTCAGCACAACGACCAACCGCCTTTACTTTTCCCTAACTAATGTCAGGTACCCATTAGAACTGGGTGGGCTCAGAGGTGCCCGAAGATCCCGAAAGTAAAAATCCCAGTCTTCACACCCCGGTTCGGAAGCCAAGCGCTTTACCGCTCAGCCACCGCGCCTCCTAATTCAGTTTAAGAATCAGTGGGAAAACCTGAGTAATCCTTTTTTTTCAACACAGTGCTAGCTACTCTGAGTAGGTAACAATAATATTAAGGACACAAATAGCAAAGCACACGATAGGCCAAGACAATTGCACCTAATTTTAAGATATCAGACAGTATTGGAGTTCACTAAACACTCTGCTTGGTTTTTTATTATTCTCATTATGTTGGATCACATTACAGACATTGGCAAAAGTATGTGATGAAAATTTAGACACTAGGACATATTGTGGATTCTTGCCTAATGTTATTGTGTAAACATGCTAATGTACATGTTTCACATTTCCTCATATTTTGTTAAAATTATATTCTGAATACTTGTGTATCATAAATTAAGATCATTTACTACTGGGTTAAATAAAAGCTCTTTACTTTCATTGACTCTGATTCACTATTTAATAAAGCATATTAAATGTTGTTGGGTCATTGATTCTTTTTTATTCACAATATTAAAAGTATGATAATTTAAAACTCATTTATTATTTAAGACATGTAAGATAACCTTTTTCTCAACATTTTACTAATTTTTTTTTACATGTGATGCAAACATCATCAAAGTAGAAAGAACACAAGTTAAAGTAGAGATAGGGTTCATAGGCCAAATGAGGAAATATGATGGCTGTGAGACTTTCATAGTACATTGTCATGATTGTGCACAATTGCAGCTCATGAATGTTTATAATATTATTGTCAACATGTCAAGAACTATTGATTCTTCTATCCTATGGCATAGCATGGCTTTTTATTTTTGAATACCACAAGAAGCATAATTAGCAAAGTTAGTTAAATAACTATTTTAATTACTAAAATTGATCTATAATAGTAATAGAAATATTATATATCAAATTAATAATATTTATAATATAGACTATATACTATATTTAGATTCTAGATTATTCTAGATCTAGGACTAGAATAGATAAAATCTAGAATTCTAGATCTACCATTTAGATTATTCTAGATATAGAGTATATTAGATCTAGATTATAGTGATTATAGATACAACTAATACTCTAAGGCAGTCTAACTCTGTCTAATTATCTAATAGATTTAGAATATAGCCGAATCTAGCTTACATCTATTTATTTTTTAGATCTATGTTCAAGTAAATCAATATCAATCATTTAATCTAATAACATATAATATGATAATCAAATATTTAATGATTTTAATCATTAGTCTACTATGAAAATATCAATTTACAACTATCTAGATTCTATCATTCTTAGATTCTAGAATGATAGACTGTCACTGACTAGAAGTAGAATTTAGATCTAGTAAAGTAGTGGAAGGAAAAAACAGTTACAGTTACACTGCCCGGAACTTACAAGTTACAGTGAGTTACTAGATCTAAAAAATACATTTATATATTTATACCCACCATTGCTCACAAAATAACCATTATGTTCACTGATTCAGACTTAGACTATTCTAGGTCAAGCACTGGACTGTAACTTAGAGTCTTAGTGTAGTTAAGTTAGTCTACTTCAGAACTTGAGGAAAAAAAAAACAGCTGATACAGAAGTAGACCTAAATCTTATTAGTCTACACCACTTGTACTCAAAGCTCCATAGTTGCCGTTATAAGTCTGTAGAGCTTCCTCTCTTATAATCCAAGACACAGGAATACGACAAGTTTACAGCATGCACATTATTATTAGACTCTAAAGGCCCAGAAAGATTCGTTTCGGATCTTCCTTGGCAGCACCAATGGCGGATTCAATGACAGGATTCTGGGAACATAGAGGATGACGTCAATTTACTTCCGTCAACAATAGCGATTGTCATTTTCACAATCACAAGAACACATCTTAAGAAAATCAATAGTCAAAACAACGTTAGTGAATATTGTGAGTCTATCTGTACAAAATATTCTAGTTCTAGATGTAAAACTAAAATTTCGATTATATAGATCGGCTATAGTTCTATAATCTATAGAAGATTCTAGTCTAGATTTCTAGAAATTTGAAATAGAATCATTTAATCAGTATATTTATATTTAATATTATCATAATGAGATAATGATAAGTGATTAAGACGTATAACTTAATAAGTGACAGACATAATCTTCATAATGAATGATAATGATAAATAATTAAAATAATCATCATAAGTATTAGAATCATAAATTCATAAATATTTGAATGTAATTTTATTGTAATTGGAATCATGTAATGTAAAACAGTAAATGTCTAATACACATCTATTCTAGTATTTGACAATTTCTATAGTCAAGTATAGTATAAGTTAATTAAGTTACATAGATTTAATGATAGATATATCTGTAAAACTTCCCTTCGAAGCCCCTAGTTTTCCATATCTAATAGACTATAGATAGAGTATAGATAGACTCTATTAACTCTATATGTCAATAAGTAAAATAATAATTATATTATAATATCATATGTATCAATTCAATGTAATTATGTATGATTGATGATTGACCAATTGTTATGCATCTGTTGTGTTGTGTTACTGATTTCTCGGTGCGGCATTGTAAATTCAAAATTGCTACATTTAAATCATATTTACTTAAATTATCATGAAATAATGATTGTAATTGTTGTTACTTTAGACTTTACTACTTTACTTTTAACTTTAGATCTACTTGTAATCATTGTAATGTAATTAGTTAAATTAGATCTAGAATTCTCTGTTACAGTTAAGTCCTTAAAGGTAGTCTTGACTTAAAAGTAGTAGTTCTAGATTCTATCTTATCTATTAAATCTAGTCTAGTCATAATCTCTATATATAATTCTCTTTATGGCTCAAGATTTTGGACAAGAAGTAAAGGAAAGATCACTCTTTTATTTCTGCAAGTCGGATTAGAGTTACCCTACAAAAAAAAGGGGGGGGTAGAACAAGTAGTATTCACCCGTCACAAAATAGCAGGGCTTGATTTAACCGTTGTGACCAAGAAGTCAGGGAAAGATCACTCTTTTTTTTGTTCTACCCCACATAGTTTTAGCGGCACAAAAAAGAAGGGGAGGGATGAAAAAAAGTAATCTACTCTGTATTCACCCGTCATTAAATAGCAGGGCCAGACTCAACTGTTGTGGGGTCCTATGCAAAAACAGATTTTGCAGGGCCAAGTTTGGGTAGGGATACGGATAATAAGTGAAATTTAAGAGTTTGTATAAATTCGTCTTTGCATTTTATTCATTCTTTACTACGCACAGAACTACTTTATGAGCCTTGCGGGTAGCGAAGTCATGTACGGTATATCATAAAAATTTTATTTTCTACATAGATCACGCTCAATAGCAAGAATTACCAAATGTTTCAATCTATCTACGAGAATTGTTGACCTCAAGTAATTCTTCATTAGTTTGAGGCACAAGAAGCTTCTTTTGCTAGATTCCACAATTTCGGGTATTGCATAATGTAGTGTTTTTTTAATCGAGCGTAGGTTTGGCATTTTCCATATTGAATAACACCCCAAAATGACAATTTTTGTCTATATATTTCTGGAGATTTGTATTTGTTTTCTAAAGATTTTAATAATTTCCAGATATTTCCAGGACTTTTTCATATATTTTGCAATTTCAGGAGATTTCCAGGAGCTCTTGGTAAATCGACAGGAGGCCGCGGGAAATCTGTTATAAGTTATAAAATGGTTTAATTTAATAATTTATACACCTAGAATTAGAGCAGGTCCTATGAAAGTGCGGGGCCCACTGCAGTCGCATAGGCCAGCCCTGCAAAAAGCGGAGCATGCTATGCCGCTGGTCGATGATAAACTAGATCTACTGTTTTTGTCAGTCAGTAGTAGATTCTTTTCTAGATCATAGTAAATGATAGTAGATCTATATAGATCTCCTAGAAAGACTTAAGAGTCTAGATCTAGACTAGACTCTAGATCTAATTAGTCTATAGTTATAGAATTAGAAGTATAGATCTGAATCTCCTTCTAGATCTAGTTAATACAGTCATTACAGTTCTGCAAACTGCTTAAGAGTCACTCACTCACTGGCTCTTGACTCTTGATTTTTCCTCAGGGCCAGGGTGACTTGGAAACCTTTCCCATATTTGGGTATTGTTGCGTGGCAGCAGAGGTTTAAATTTTTTCAGTTTTCCTTCTCATAGGTGGATAGCAATTAAGGCTAAAGAGCCCCTTCTGCCTGAAGCTTATTAGTTTATGCACCAATTAGCGTTACCCCTTCTCCTGTTAGTGAAAATAGTTCTGCCAAACCCAATATCTGAGCTACAAGTCAGGAGACTGGTTCTGTAAGGACAGCAAGGTTGTTTTTGTCAAAAGTGGTAATGGATGTAAGCACTCCACTACATATTAGATGCTTCCAAATCCATGCATCTGAAATGGCCTCTGAAAATCATTAAAGAGAGGAGACATCCCACACACATCCATGACCAGGTCTGCTACTACATCTGAACCAGCAGTTTTTCTGACCTAAGATTTACTGATATTCAGATGTTTCATCAATTAGATTGTACAAATAGCTTCTAAATTCTACTTTTTGTCCTACTGAGTAAGGCTTCGTCCTCTATTCTGTCCTCATTTGCATGGGCGGGTGCCTTTGTAACCTTAGGTATAGATCAAGAAAAATAATTCAAGTCATTGTTCATCTGGGAAGGAAGATGTGAATATGAAAGTAAATAGAATAACCACACATTTAGAGATTGTTTGTCATGACTATCATTTCTTTAGAGATTGTTTCTCGTGACTATCATTTCCTCTTCCAGGCACAGTAGTTTTAAGGCTGGTGAGACCAATATGTTTGGATTACAGTAATTACACTCTGTTAAAGTGTGCCTCAGTTGTTGTGGATGCAAATTCTTTTCTTTTTGTCCTCTTCAACTTGGGCACATTTATGCACATGTTATGCAGCATGTGTGTGTTTCTATGGTAATAGTGAGAAAAAGTTAGCGATTGGTTGGTGGCTATGCAGTGTGAATAATGCAAGATAAGCGACATCTCAAGTTGAATTTGTCTATATTGTAATAAAAGTTATAAGTTATATTTAGTTTTGTGCCCAAAGAAGTCATTAAAGTTACAAGTCAACAACCATCCACAGCACTAATGCTTTCAGTGTTTCATTTCTTACACGTGTGCACACTGAACTGCAAGGTGCCAGGAATCATTGTCTTTGGCTGCTGTCTTCCAAGACCATTTTCAATATTGAGTGCTCTCAGTAATATCTTTATTTCCCTTGAGTTGTCTCCTCTGGCTTAGCTAGGGTTCTATGTTGCATTGATAAGCATAGATTGTGCATCATCATGCTACAAACATGACATGAGTTAAAATGTGTTCACAAATAATAATATTTTAAATTTAGAAACTGAGCCAAACCAAATCTTTGTTTTTTTTAACGTAATGTTATCATATAGCGTAGGCACTATTTGCAGACGCGTAGGGACTATTTGCAGACGCGTAGGAATTTATTTATTTGCAACCCCTTGTTTTGAAGCAGTAAACATAGAAAAAATTCCTTTTTTTTCTACCAAAATTAACTAAATAATTTGTCCTATTTGATTATTTTATCGGTTACCGGGTACACATACTTTTAGAATTAAAATAAAGCCTTCAGTGCGAGAGTACTGTGCGGCACAAACTGAATCGCAAGACAGCCGAACACGAACACAAACAGAAAGTCAAAAGTGTCTTAGGAAACTCAGAAAAGGCAAAGATTCATTGATTTGGGTAAGTAGCTTTTAATTTGATGCAAAAGTGCTTTCATTCATTTTTCTTAGATAATGATAAAATATAATATAGGATGCAGATAATTTATAATATTGGATCAGTAATCACATTTTAAAAAATCCAACAAACTGGTTGTGATAATCATAATATTGTAATAGTAGTAGTAGTAGTAGTAGTAGTAGTAGTAGTAGTAATAGGAGCTTGTTGATGTACAGGCTGTTAGGCCTTTTAGGTGTTTGGATGCATTAAATTTTCCTATTTCATTATCATTCGTCATAGCATTTAAACTACAGTATAAATTTTGGATTGCTGTCTATGAGATTTTTGAAAATGTTTATAATTGAGGGTGCTCGTTTTACATTGGTAGGCAAACTGTTCCAGTTTGTAGAAACTCGGTTACTGAACGTAGTTAAACATAGTTAATAACTTAGTTAAATAAGGTAAAGAATTTATTAAGAACTTTGTATTGGATCAGTATTCAACAAATTAAACATTTATTTTTCTCTTTCTTTTAGATTGTGCAGCCACTTTTTATTCAGCCATGGACAATCATAATGTAAGCCATGAAAACCAAGATGCTGCTAGTTTTCAACCCACTAAATGAGATATGTGTGCCCTTTGTCAGAAAAATACCAAAGAAAAATTACAGTGTCCCGCACATGCCAGACAAACAAATCAAGGATCTACATATGTGACTTTGGCTAAAAATCTGACTAAGTTTGGTGAATGTGGTGCACTGTCACCTGGCATTTTAACTAGACTGGATGATGGAGATGGTGTTGAGGAAACATTCATGAAAAAAAAAGCTTCATTTCATATGTCATATCGTTTAAAATATAATACAACAAAACTGAAGAGAAAACTTGCATCTTGCGACCCAGGTGAGGAAAGTGTACCTGCTAAAGAAGTTACTCGCAGGGAACAGAGATCATCTGGAGATGGAGTAGTTGATAAGGATCTCAGTTGTTTTTTGTGTGATAAGAAGGCACCAGCAAAGCAAAGACATGCTTCTACTTTTAAGGTGGATGAAAGGATTAGGAACTGTGCTCTGATTCTTCAAGAAAGCCACCTTTTGGCAAAATTAAGTTGAGGTGATGTGATTGTCCAAGAACTGAAATACCATCCTGCCTGTCTCACTAGCCTATACAGGAAGGCTCAGCCTAAAGTAGACTGCACAGATCAGAGATCTGATCAAATTAGAATAGCTTTGGTCTTTGCTAAATTGACAGAGTACATCGAAGAAGTAAAACATTCATCTACAGGTGACAACTTAAAAGTGTTAAAACTGGCTGATCTTTCTAAAATGTATCTTAGTCGTCTACAGGAAGTTGGATTAGAAACTGGCTGTTTGCACAGTAGCAGACTGAAAACACGGCTTTTAGCACATTTTCTAGACCTTCAAGCCCACAACAGTGGCAGAGACATTCTGTTAACATTCACAGACAGTTTAAACACTATCTTACAAGAGGCCTATGCTGAAACCATAGATGACGAAGCTGTACATCTAGCAAAGGCAGCAAGGATAGTACGCAGGGATCTAATTAGTTTGTAGGCAAGATTTAATGCTTCATGCACTGAAGATGTTCAGAACACAAGCATTCCAGAGAGTCTGTTGGCTTTGATGCAGATGATATTACAGGGCCCAAGCATTACATCAAACAAAGGGAAGAACCAAGCAGCACTGTCGCTTGCTCAGCTTGCAAGTTTTAATGCAGTGAAAACAGAGGGGAAGAGATCAAGGGCCAACACTTCCACAATGAATAAACATTCCAAAAATAGAGAACCACCTGTCCTAGTCTATGTTGGTTTAACGATACACGCACAGACAAGAAAAAAGGAACTAGTTGAACGCATGCACAGTCTAGGCTTGAGCATTTCATACAAAAGAGTGTTAGAAATTTCATCAGAATTGGCAGCGAAGGCCTGCAGACAATTCCAACATGACAAAGTTGTGTGTCCTATGAAACTTAGACATGGTCTCTTTACAACAGCTGCAGTTGACAATATAGACCACATTCCTAGCTCTACAACTTCCAAGGATTCATTCCATGGCACTGCAATATCTCTATTTCAACATCCTAGTGAACATTGCAAAGGAACTGAGAGAATACTGTCACCTGAATTAGAAGTTGAAACAATAAGTAAAACATTATCAGCTGCTGAGTTACCAGATTTCTTCACAAGTATCCCACCATTCTTGCTGAAAATGCCAGTGGAACCTCCCCAACCCCACAATGCAAATGTGTCAACTGATAATTGCAGGTTCACCGAAAATGGTGTCCTTGGAGACGTTCTTAAGCAGGCTATCTCATCGGAGCTTGACTGGATGGAGGCTGTGCCTTCTGCTGATACAGATTGTGTTTCCTGGGGGGCCTTCCATGCATCAAAAAGCCAACAAAACGATCCCACACCAGGAATATCTTCTTCCATTGTTCCATGAAAGTTCTAAATCACCAGCTATGATGAAGCATGCTATGGACTTGGTGATGCAAGCAGTCAAATTTCTCAACCCTGGACAGATTCCTGTTATTACTGTTGATCAGCCCTTGTTTGCCATTGCTAAGCAAATTCAGTAGAAATGCCCAGAATTTTATGGAGAAAACAAAATAACATTGTTGCTTGGAAATGCATATTGAAATGTCTTTTTTAAAGACTGTTGGAACCCTTCTAAAGGACAGTGGGTGGGTAGAAGCCCTGGTTAATGCCAAAGTAGCCACATCTGGATGTGCTGAGTCTTTTCTTAATGGAAGTCATGTTACAAGGACTCGCCGTGCTCACCAGTTGACTGCATGCGCCCTCTTCATGTTGTTAAAACATGCTTATAGACAGTACTCATTGTCTTGTGCTGCACTGGAAGAGAATGTGCTGTGTTTTGAGGACTGGAAATAGTCTATGATCACAACAAGTCCAACATTCAAATACTGGACACTGGTCCTGCAGTTAGAGATGATTTTACTGGTGTTTGTTGCCTCATTGCGAGATGGAAACTTTACACTGTATCTTCAAACTCTAGAAGAGCTAGCGCCTTGGTTTTTTGCACTAGATCAACAAAATTATGGAAGATGGCTCTCTATGCACATTCAAGACATGAAGAAACTGCAGGGTGGTAGTTCAATGTGCTACGAAGACTTGATGCAAGGTCGATTCGTTCTGCAAAAGACATCTTGCCCCTTCTCAAAAATGGCACTAGACCAAGCACATGAGCAAAACAATGCCATCATCAAAGGTGAGGGAGGAGCAGTGGGACTCACTGAAAACCCCTCACCATTGAGACGCTGGATGATTGGAGGGCCAGAGGTCTCCAAAGTTCTTCAAGACCTAGAGTTATCTTTTGAAATAAAATGCAGCAAAGAATCAGACCAGCATCATGAATAAGACAAAGGATTCCAAGAAAACTTCAAGGCTGCCGTGTGTAGATTAATGGATGTGATACAGGAAACTGGCAACCCATTTCTAGAAAAAAGCGCAGAGTTAGTCACTCTTCATGATAACAACATTGTTGATGCTGCTGTACACAAGACCTTGAGTAATATACACAAGACTGGTGTAGCTCAATACAACGAATTTATGCAAGAAAGACTTGTTAACATGACCAAGCCAATACACAAGACCTTGAGTAATATACACAAGACTGGTGTAGCTCAATACAACGAATTTATGCAAGAAAGACTTGTTAACATGACCAAGCCAGTTTCTGCTCCAATCAGGCGAAACAATTTCATCTTGATCGCTGGTGCAAAAAGAAAGAAGCGATCAGCGCCACAGTATAGGATTTCATCACTGAAAAGTGACTGTTACCTCTTTTCGAGGTTGTATGTAGCATGCCAAAGCAGAAATGGGGGCTTGACAGACTTTTTTTCATATGAAAATCAGTTGGCTCCTCCATCACTGTCCTGTGATGGACGAATGAGAATGTCAAACAAGTCGGGGTTGCTGGAGTGTTTGGAACCTCTCCAAACTTCATCAGCAGTGCCAACAGTCACTGACATGACCATCCTTGATGGAGCGGCTGTTGTCAATATGTTGAGGCCAGGATCTGCAAAAACATTTGCTGACTACGCAAACCAGGTGTTTATCCCCTATGTGATGCAGACCCTGCAAATGTCTCCCATCGTCTAGATGTAGTGTGGGACTGTTATCGAAGTGACAGCTTAAAAGCTTTCACAAGAGAGCGACGAGGACTAGAGAAGAGAAAGCGTGTGACGCCAGAAACCGTATTACCATCGCAGTGGGGAAGTTTCTTGCGAACAAGACCCAGTTGTTTGCATTCCTAGCACGATATCTTCTTACAGTACAATCAGAGAAACTTATTGTTACCACTCAAGGTCCATATGTGATCTCCAATAAACCCATTGACGACACAAATCTTTCACCACGTAATCACGAGGAAGCAGACACACGGATGATGCTTCACCTGGCCCATGCAGCTGAACATTGCCGCAGGATTCTGATTCGCACTGTCGACACAGATGTGGTGGTTCTTTCTGTGGCTGCCATGACTCGCCACCCTCACCTGCAATTATGGATTGCCATGGGTGCAGGAAAAGACTTCCGATACATTGCAGCTCATGACATAAGCAAAGTTTTAGGTGTTGCCAAAGCCCAGTGTCTGCCTTTGTTTCACAGTTTTACAGGTTGTGACACCGTCAGCTGTTTTAATGGTATCGGCAAGAAGACAGCTTGGGAGGTCTGGAGCAAATGCGACCATGTTACAGCCACATTTCAAAAACTGTGTTGTGCTCCATTTGAACTAACAGCTAATGACATGTCAGTTCTGGGGCGTTTTGTGATGCTTTTGTATGACAGAGGTAGCAACTGCCATGATGTCAATAGTGCCAGGAAATACATTTTTACAAAGAATGGCCGCCAAATTGAAAACATTCCTCCAACGAGTGAGGCCTTGTTTCAGCACTGCAAATGGGCAATTTACCAAGGAGGCCATATTTGGAGCCAGGCACATGAACGACAACCAGTGCTTCCAGATCCAAGTGACTGGGGTTGGCAGTTTATGGACAGACAATGGCAGCCTTTTTGGACTGTTTTGCCACAAGCATCTTTGACTTGTCGTGAACTGTTGAAATGTGCTTGTAAAAAAGAATGCAGATCCAAGCGTTGTAAGTGCAACAAGGTCGGATTAAAATGCACTGCTTTATGCAGCTGTGTCTGTGGAGCCGACTTTCCAGTACAACATCCAGTTCAAGCATTTAACACTAATTGAACTAATTGAACCAGATTCAAAAATGTATGGTCAATTCATCATCATACTCAAAATTTACCTTTGTGGCCATTTTTATGTTACTAAAAATAAAAAATTAACAAACTTGTGCATTTTCTGTATCACATTTTGTTTTGCATTATAAATTGAACATGTGTGCCAAGTGTGGTGTTTGCAGCTTAAAAATTATCAGTTTGTCACTTTACATGAATTTCTTTAAGCGGCCATTTTTAATGTTACTATAAATGTTACTATAAGTAGAAACTGATTAAAATTTTGCTGTGGCCCTGTATCACATTTTATTCAGCATAAAAAACTGAACATCTGTGCCAGGTTTGGTGTTTGTAGCACAAAAATGCATGATTTGTCAACATAGAACCCCAGCTAGCTGTCTTGCTGGCATTTTCCTTCTAATAGTTTGCCAAAGAGACATGTTTTTGGAATAGTTCAGCTTCTATAAACATGGTGCCCATTAAAGTTGGCTAGATATAAATACCTCCTATAGCCCTTCCATATTATATATTTTTACCTGTGAATTTATGGTGATAAAACATTAAATAAAGCAATTATACTTAGACCAGTGTTTGTCTCATTTGCACATATTGTGACTACCTATGACTCTAGGATTGATTCTAGTATAACATGTAAATAGCCAAGATCATCTTCTGGGATGTTCAGCTCCTCAGTATATAATATAATACAAAGCTCATGAATTTGCTCTAATGATTATTATTTCTGTAATGATTTCTTTTTAGTAATAAAAAGTTTTAAAGGTCTTGTCTAGAGAAACCAGGCATTCAGTAGCTGGTATCTTAACATTTTAATCCCTAATAATTGAGCATTTTTATTTCTAATAAAAGACAAATGTAAAAGAATAAAGCATTTTTATTTCATTTTTGTTTCTTCCAGAATGATATAGATGAAAATGATGCATGCCAAGGCAACACCCCATGAACATTGCGTTTTGCTTTAGTGTTGTCATTAGACTAGACCGGCTTAGAGACCTAATGTCTTCTTAGGAGACAGTGATGTCAAAGACATTGACTGAAGAACAATCCATGAAGACAAAATCTAATGACACTAGGTATAGTCCCTTTTTTTAACTAATACTATTATTTAAATGGCTAAGTTAAAGAAGACTGGAATTATAATAGTAAAAAAAAAAAAATTATAAAATTAATAAAATCTTTAAGGAAAATAATTTCTTCTAATCAGATCTAGTTTTAGAATGCTGTTGCTCGAAGAGAGGATTTTGGCAAGCTTTTTTCTTTTAGCTATAGGATGACTACATAGATGTCATATCATGTTACACTGCTTGACAAGACCAGTCATTTAAGAGAAAGTTTTGAAAAAACTGGATGTTGTAGCTAGAGCAGTTAGCATGGAAATCAGTGCAGAAAAAAAATCAAATTACTAGTTTGTGGTGGAGATAGTATGAGATGTTGCATACAGTTTAATGGCCAAACATTAGAAGAAGCTGACTCATTTAAATAACTTGGGTCAAATGTAAAAGAAATTATATAATAAATATATTTTAAAAAAACAACAGTTTAAGCTTGACATTCACTGTCATGAACACAATATTAATGAATAACATCAACTTCCAAGCAGAACTAATCTGTGTTCTTTATTAGTGCTCTTTGTACTCCTATATGGTTGTGAAAGCTGGACACTAAAAACAGCCTTTGAGAGTAAATGTTATACAAAAATTGCTGGGTACCAGATACCAGGAAAAGAAAACAAAAGAGCTTGTACTTTAACCAGTCAACATTCTGGCTGGCAACAAGGAAGTTCCTCATTTGATTACTGTGAAGAGGCAAAAGCTGAGTTGGTTTGGTCATATTGAAAGACTCACTGCAAACAAAATTCCTTCAAGAAATGGACCAACCTCTCTCTTGATAGATAACCTATAAAGAACTTTTGCTGACCGGAAAAAGTGAGGGCTTTGGTTACACGAACTGTCACAGTACCTCTACAACAAAGGGACAGATAATGATGATGATAATGAACTTAACCTTTAAAAATAATAAGTCAAAATGACCAGACCTAAGCTATAATTTTATTTTTTTACCTTTTCATCAAGTGTCTGATTATGCTAATTTTTTTAAAGTGTTGTTTACTTTACTGCCATTAATACTTTTTTTTTTAGTCTTGATAGTAAAGAGAATGTGGAGGAAGATGTAAGAGAAGCAGAATTGATTATCTTTGATAACACCACAGAAGGACTTGGTAAGGACATTTTCAGTTATTCTTTTAAAAAAACAAAACAAAAAAAAAGGTTATATCTTATTAGTATTATTTTGCTTTTTTTTTTAAATAGGCCTAAAAATTTGTGGTGGATGCAGTGATAATGGCCAAGAAGTCTATGGAATATTCATAAAACGTGTTTTGCCACATGGTCTTGCTGAATCAACAGGTAATAAATTAAAAAAAAAAAAACTCTTTGATTCAGTAATATTATCAGTAAATATAGTTGCTGATAATTTGTTCTATTTGAAAATTATAATCCATTTTAATTTACTATGTTAAAAAATGTTTTTTAAACCATCTCTGTATTGGTTATTATTTTTTTACTTTTTTGGTGCATAACCTTATTGAAGTAGACAATTTATTGTTAATTTGAAGCAAAAAAAAAATTGTTATTGATATCCTAGGTGAAGTGTTTGATGGTGATCTTATTCTTGAGGTCAATGGACAAAGCATGCAAGGTGTTACCTATGAAAGGTATTGCAGCTGTTCACTTCTATGAATAATTCAGTGTTAGCAAAGTATTCAGCTTTTGAACTAGGTTAGGGGTTCTAATATTATGGTTTCCTATTGGGGCCATCAATGTTATTTCAAAATGTGCAAATGGTTGATACTGGATATAAAGTAACAAATGCATGGGCACTTTGTCTGCCTTCACTTATATAAACAGCTAATATATGGGTACTTTGTCTACATTCACATAAACCAACAAATATAAGGACACTTTGTCTACATTCACCTAAACCAGCACATATATGGACACTTAGTCTACATTCACCTAAACCAGCACATAAATGGACACTTTGTCTACATTCACCTAAACCAGCACATATATGGACACTTTGTCTACATTCACCTAAACCAGCACATATATGGGTACTTTGTCTAAATTCACATAAACCAACAAATGTAAGGACACTTTGTCTACATTCACATAAACCAACACATATATGGACACTTTGTCTACATTCACATAAACCAACACATATATGGACACTTTGTCTACATTCACATAAACCAACACATATATGGACACTTAGTCTACATTCACATAAACCAACAAATGTAAGGACACTCCATCTACATAGTAATAAACTTACAAATATATGGACGCTTTGTCTACATTCAAATAAACTAACAAATATATCTCTATGGCTACCTTTGATCAAGAAGAGATGAATACTTGGGTATTAGCTATGGTCAGAATGATGTTGACTGCACAGCAGTTTCCCTCTCTGTTGTATCCAAAGGAATGGCAAGTGCTGAGAGTTTGGGATCAATGGCATTGCAGGCTTTGTCAGGGTGTAGCATTAAACTAATTATAGTAAATATTTCCATAAACATATATTCGGATACCTGCATACACACTTCTAGTTAAGTTCAAATAAAAATAATTTTGTGTATTTACTTATTTTTATTTCTTATTTAAGACATAGATTTTTTGAAAAAAAGTTAGAATTGTATGTCAGGCCATAGCTATGATGTCCAAACAATTACTTAAATTCTGCTTACTTATTTGATTTTTGTTTAAATAATTTAGCTACAGATTATTGGATTTTAGTGTTTCAAATTAACATAATTTGATTATAAATGTTATGAAATCATCAGTTGTTGAAAGTTAGTTGTAATATTTTTTTTGATAATGCAAAAATCATTGTCAACTTAAGCTGGCAAGGTATTAACTTGAGAAATTAATATTTGATTTATGTGGAAAAGAAAAGGCACCTAATAGAAATGTGTTGTTTTTTTTCAGGGCAGTGTCAATGCTCCGACAAGCGTCAGCTTCTAATCATGTTGAATTAGTGATAACCAGAGATGCAGATGCGAGGTATTATCATTATTAATCAGCAACTTCATTTTCTCAAATTTGCATTAGCTTTACATCTTTAACATTAGAGTGGTTTTAAAAATCCATTTGATCGTATTGGCTATACTTTATATCATTTCTAGGCGGGAGTTCACAGAATACTTAACCAAGTTTGCTCCTATTCCTAGCCCATTCATGACTGGAGATCATTCCAATGGAAGTGCAATTATAGGTATTTAAACAAAAATTGAATTTGTAAATTTTTTTAAAAATTATAGCTGTTATTGTTATTTTATTTTTCAATAATATTTTTTTTTTTTTTTACAGAAACTGGTGCTGAGATAAAATTAGGATCTTCACTAAAGGTATTTTTTATCACAAATCAAACCCTTCAGATGATTAAAAACTAAATATTACTGTAAATAACCTAATGTCATTGCTACATGCATGTGGTTTTTCATTTTATTACTTTTTTTTCTGCAATTGCAGCAAAGGTTTAAATGGTGTTAAACAATAAATTTCTTTTTACTTTTGTTAAAAATGTTTTTCTTATTGATTTTATCACCACAAATGGACAGTAAGCAGCATAAGCTGTGGGCACAGTAAATCAATAAGTAAACACATTGCATTACCTACACCCAGTGTCAGCCTTGCAGTCTACCAAGCATGACTCATGTTAATACTATGTGTTTCTTTTTAACTGCAATTTTCTTTATACTCAGGATATTCATTACCAGCAAGACAATTCATCCTTTGAACAGCACATTACAATCTTTTCAGGTAAATAAAAATTGTGTTCATTTGTTGTTGTATTTTTATTTCATTTGTTGTTGTATTTTTATTTTATTTGTTGTTGTATTTTTATTTCATTTGTTGTTGTATTTTTATTTCATTTGTTGTTGTATTTTTATTTCATTTGTTTTTGTATTTTTATTTTTTTTTTAAGTATTTATTTCTTTTTTCTTTTTTTTAGAGACCTGGCAAATGTTAAACAAATGTTTGATTTTTTTCATTTTTATAAGTTAAAAAAAAAATTTTTTTCTTATTATTAAATCTTGTACAATTGATTGTCAGTTAATTTTTTTTAGATTTTGTCATCTATACTTTATTTCATATCTATATTAATAAAATTGCTGATTGCTTTTTTTTTTTTTTTGGTGAGATAATTGTAACCCATATACATTTTAAACCATTACTTTCTGTAGCATTCCTTGGCAGACCTTTCATTTTTTACTATTTTGTGATTTGTAGCAATAAAATATCTATTTGTTGTGCTAATAGGAATTTTTGAAAGTTTTGAGCTATTATTTTGAATGAATTTCAGATAACAATGGCAATGTTAGCCCAACTTCAAGCTGTGCAGATGAAATAGTCAATCACATGGGAGAACCATTTAGCTCATCCTTGCTTTTTTCAAGGCCTGTCAGTACTGCATCCAGAGGTAAAGAATTGATAACAGACTCTCTGGATTCACTTCTGTCCAAGAAGCTAGCGCAAGATCCAGGATTGAAACTTCATATTGATCAGTTAGAATCTGTAAGTAGTTCACAGATACAACTTGGTTGGTTAGAGTCTGTAAGTAGTTCACAGATACAACTTGGTTGGTTAGAGTCTGTAAGTAGTTCACAGATACAACTCATAGATACAACTTGGTTGGTTAGAGTCTGTAAGTAGTTCACAGATACAACTCATAGATACAACTTGGTTGGTTAGAGTCTGTAAGTAGTTCACAGATACAACTTGGTTGGTTAGAGTCTGTAAGTAGTTCACAGATACAACTTGGTTGGTTAGAGTCTGTAAGTAGTTCACAGATACAACTTGGTTGGTTAGAGTCTATAAGTAGTTTACAGATACAACTTGGTTGGTTAGAGTCTGTAAGTAGTTCACAGATACAACTTGGTTGGTTAGAGTATGTAAGTAGTTCACAGATACAACTCATAGATACAACTTGGTTAGTTTGAGTCTGTAAGTAGTTCATAGATACAACTCATAGATACAACTTGGTTGGTTAGAGTCTGTAAGTAGTTCACAGATACAACTTGGTTGGTTAGAGTCTGTAAGTAGTTCACAGATACAACTTGGTTGGTAACTTTCTATGTTTTAATAGACATAATAAAATTCTGTATTATTTTTCCAATTAGGCATTGACAAATTTAGGCCTTCAGCTAACTCCGTCCAATCTTACGTTATTGAGGCAACACTTGAACATTGACATTACCGGTATGGTACGTTTTGAAGGTAAGCATCTTTCTATCATTGTATTCTGCACTCTTTCTTGTATCAATGTATTCTGCACTCTTTCTTGTATCATTGTATCCTGCACGCTTTCTTGATCATTGTATTCTGCACTGTTACCTAAATGATTTAAAATTGACCTATCTGGAGATCTGAACTGAAGGACGTTAAGACCCTTGATTGTAATCTTCTTGCTAGAGGGAAACATTTAGTGAAAACCTGCAGTTATTCTACAGTTATCAAGATCATTATATTTATAGTAAGAGCATCAGGTCCACCAACCTACAATATTTAGATTTCATAAAGAAACATTTAAAATTCACAAAGACTTTTTATCATGCCAGGGTGAACAAAAAAAGTGGAATTTCATAGTGGTGATAAATTGATCTAAGAAATTCTGAAAAGTTGTCTAGCTTGAATATTACAAATATCTAAATATCCTTAAGTCACAGACTCAGAAAGGAAATATTTTTATTATAGTTTATTTTGTTTATTGTAAACTATACTTTTCATTTTTTGTGGAAATGTATTTATTTGTTTTTGTTGTTCTTAAAAGTTGATTGAAGGAAAAGTGCTCACAGTCTTCTCCTTTTTTTATAGGGAAAAAAAACATCAACAAAACTTTGTTACAATTTTTTAATTCATGCATTTGAGACAAAAAAATCAAGAATTTTTTTAATCATAAAATGATTTTGTACATTATTTTTAGAATTTGTTGAGGCAGCTAAAATAGTATATCAAAATGACCTTAGTGCTCTAAAGGCCAGACTAACACCCCAGATTCCAAGTGAAAATACTCAGGTAAAAATACTTTCCCTCTTTGCATTATTAGACAAAACCAAGAAATCTTGTACTAGTATTTTAGAATCTTTATTATTTTCTTAGGTTATTAAGGTGTCTGAAGATTATGCCAGCATTGTAAGAGAAAGAGATCAGTTAAGAGAAGAAATTGCCTCTCTTAAAGAAGAGTTACAAAGCAGAAGTCAGTCTGGTCAGAATGCAGAAGAACAATTGTTATTGATTAGAAAGGTAAGCAAAATGTTAAAGAATTTTTTTCCTTTTACTAGAAAAACCAACATTATAATGTTCACGCAGTAAGGTTCTGTGTGGACCCCAGGTCCATTACATGAATGGCCAAAGGCTGCGCACCAAGGGAGAATTTCTTCATATTACTATTATGTGAGCCCTGTTCTGCAGATTGGAAGGACCACCACTCTAGCTACAGGACACTGATGGCAGCCCTGTTGTAGAATGGAATGGCAGCTCATTTGGACTGGGCTACTGAATATTTTTTTTTATTCCCACTCTGGACTTGCAATACCATTGGATTGAAAGGATTGGTTCTCAGGTGTAAACATCTAGGGACCAGTTTTCACATTGTTAGGAGCTGGAATCCTTGATTTTAGTGGTTGATCCATGGAATGATTTGTAATAATAACAAAAAAGCTTATAGCAGCATGTTATGCGGGATAAGTAGGGCATTGATTCAAAATTATCAGTCATTATTGGACCCTTTTTGTAAAGTATCTGAGACAAGCAAGGTTTTTTGCTACTTGAAGTTCAAAGACATCTGAATAAGTGTATCAAAATAACCAGCCTGTCTAAGTTGTCCAACAACAAATTGTTCTTCTGGTGGTCTTTTCTTTATGCTCCTTTTATGTATGCTTGATAGATAATCTTGACTAAAGAATCATGGGATTTGAATTACAAGCTGTCAACATTTTATGATGCTTCATCTGGGATGTACTCTAAGCATTTTAGCTGTCATTATATATCTATTCTGGTTTTAAATGTGTTTCCTTTCTTTAATATTTTATTTTATTTTTTCTTCCATTATTATTTTTTAACTGTATTTTACTTTTTTTGTCTGTTGACCAATCAGCAAGCACAATCCTCTATAGAAGAAGTGAGGTCATTGAAAAGTAAACTTCATCTTGCTGAACAAGCCCAGGCAAAAGCTCAGCAGACAGAAAGAGATTATGAGGAAGTGGTAGCCATGTTGGAAAATGAAGTTGGACAACTACGACTGCAGATGTCCAAATCAGTAAGCTTATATTTATCTCAAGAATAGCTGGACAAAAGAATGTAACACAAGTGAAATATTTATGACACATAACATAAACATTTAAGTATTATTACAAATTTGTTTATTTTACAAAGATCTAAAATTAAATTGTGTAATTCTTGAAAAAAACAACTGACTCTCTATACCTTATAGCCTACTCATTGCGCATGCATTCAGCCACTGATAAATATATGATACTGTAAACTAGTTATAAAGAATCTAAATTTTATTTTATTTTTTTTGATATGTTTTAATCCTTAAAACTCTGAGTCTATAAGAGTTGAACCATGAAGTAACATGTCAATAGTTTATTTAGTTATGTCTCTTGACCTAAATCTGTATTTTTTTTCCTGCTGATTTTTCAACATATAGCCTAAATCTTGCCCCTATTTGCTTAATTTATTTAATTTTTAGCTATACAGATATTTGGTGTACAATATTTTATGTTAAAATGTAATATTTTTCATAATGGGGTAATTGTCATTATTCACAGGATGGTGTAAATTTGTAGAAAAGACTTTTTAACTATACAGAAATTTGGTGTACAATATTTGATGTTAAAATGTAATATTTTTCATAATGTGATAATTGTCATTATTCACAGGATGGTGTAAATATGCAGAAAAGACTGGCTGTCCTTGTATGTCAGCTAAAGAAAGCTGAATCTGGTAAGAAAACATATGAAGTGGCAACAGAAAAACTGATGAGATTTGTAGAACATTCTTTAGAAACGCTGGCAGCTGTTGATAACTCATCAAGGTGAATTGATCTAAACATCTATAGCCTAGAATTAACATTTAAAAATTAGTTAAAATAAATTGTATAAATTTTTGATATCATGTTATAGATTCAACCTCCTGTCTGCAATATTTCTACAATGGTTTTTGTTTCAAGTAAAAAATAATAAGGTTTAAAGGTTGTTATCAGCATTCTTTGGTGACAGGGCATAGTTTAATTGTTTCAATATCTAAAATATTTTTTTAAATTGTATTTATATCATCATCATCATCAAACTCCATTTGAGTGAGGGCTTGAGAGGCTTAAATTCTCTCTTGCAAAAGCCCTGGACAGAAACCCTGCTGTTTATTTAGTTATACTACACATCTTTCATGCTACATCACAGCTCATTGCGCTATGATCCGATCTCTGAGGATAATTGGGGGGAAGAGGTATCCAGGATACGTTTTCCGTGCTTCCTTTAAGTGCTCAGCTCTTATAAACATTTTAATTTGTTACAGAACAGCTAATGATGGTAACAATGCTAAACTCAACAAGAAAAGAGCTCTCTTAACATTGTCAAATGAAGGAAGAGATGTCATCAAAACAGTTAGGTCACTCATGGAGACAATACGTAAGTGTTAAAACAATTATCTGACTCACTTTTACCTTTACCTATCCCTTAGTCTGTTGGACCTTTGGGCACCATGCAAGATTTGTCCACTGTCTTTCTCCATCTGACTCACCTACACATTAAAATGTTTTGGTAAAATGATCTTCTTAACTAACTAACAAAAATCCAAAATGAATTTGGGAACGTTAAAAATGTGTGCAAGATTTAGTGTTTTTCTTACTGTGCAAGATTAGTGTTATTTTTTCTGTGCAAGATTATTGTTTTTCTTACTGTGCAAGATTAGTGTTTTTCTTACTGTGCAAGATTTAGTGTTTTTCTTACTGTGCAAGATTAGTGTTTTTCTTACTGTGCAAGATTTAGTGTTTTTCTTACTGTGCAAGATTAGTGTTATTTTTTCTGTGCAAGATTATTGTTTTTCTTACTGTGCAAGATTAGTGTTTTTCTTACTGTGCAAGATTTAGTGTTTTTCTTACTGTGCAAGATTAGTGTTTTTCTTACTGTGCAAGATTTAGTGTTTTTCTTACTGTGCAAGATTAGTGTTATTTTTTCTGTGCAAGATTATTGTTTTTCTTACTGTGCAAGATTAGTGTTTTTCTTACTGTGCAAGATTTAGTGTTTTTCTTACTGTGCAAGATTAGTGTTTTTCTTACTGTGCAAGATTTAGTGTTTTTCTTACTGTGCAAGATTAGTGTTGTTCTTACATGTATGGCTTAAAATTGTTAAAAAGAATGTTTTATCAAATTTGTTAGACATATTGTGTTTCAATTGTTAGAATATTTTCACCTCTTTTTTCATGATAGTTTTTGTTCAGCATCATTTACATCTGCTGAGTTTTTGCTGCCTTCAGCATCCTTAACATCTATTGTATCTGTTCTTTTACAGCACTTCCATTTGGTTGGGAAGAAGCCTACACTGCTGAAGGTGTCAAATACTATATCAAGTAAGAGTTTTAGTTTTATATGTTTATTATTAAGGAAAAAACTCAACTTAGCAGCCAAGCTGAAAGTTATGAGCTTAAAATTGAGTTCATTAGGATTACACATTATAACTAACCTCTGCCAACGGGTCCACTATAGTGCATGTTTAGGAAAATAATATTGATTTTCAATAATCATTGTTACAGAAAGAGGTCTTTTCTACTTAAATAATTTACAATTTAAAGTTTCTTTTAAAAAAATTGTTCTATCTAGATCCACCTGTTAGATTGGCTTAGGTAGTTTGAACTTCAGTACTACAACGACAGCTTATATTGAATGAATTCTTCTCTGTAGACTTTACTTATGCCTTCATCAATGCCATTAAATTACTGTGATTGTAAAACATTAAAGTCATAGTATAAGGCTTTTTATGAACATAGGAAAGTGTCAACAAGAAAATGTTTTGCATACATAAAGTATGTTTTTGTTAGTTTTATGTATGGTTATGTTAGTTTAGTTTTATGTATGTTTATGTTACTTTTATGTATGGTTATGTTAGTTTTATGTAATGAAAGTAGACAGAACAAACTTAGGTTCAACTGTGTATATATAAAAGTATTTCTTAATATTCTGTTAGCCATTTGAACCAAACGACAACATGGACTCATCCTGTGTCCTGTATGGAACACCAGACTACTTCAAAATCTCCTGCTTTGCCCAGCAATGATGGGAAGCAGGTAGCACCACCTGCACCACCACCACCTGCTCAATCAAGCCAGATAAATAAGCCTTCAGAAGTAGCCAAAGGAACTAAACTAGGCAATGCCAAAAGAGTTTCTCCACCAGCTGTTAATCAAGAGCATACTGGAGCTCCCCAGGCTGTGTCTTGAGATGAACCAGGTGCATGAGTTGACTGAATGTAGTTCAATATTGGAACTGGGTTAGACAATTTAGACTTGAGCTAACCATTCATAGCATGCAAGAGATAACATGTTAATCTAATAGTTTACTTAGGTTAAACATTTTTATTGTAACTAGATTTTTTTTTTGTTAGTGGTGGCAATTAAGTTAAATATTTGTATTAGGTTAATACATTCAATGACATTAAATATGATAATGGGGGAAAAAGTGTACATTTTTTTCTGGCAAGATTAGTGTAGTTGGCTGGTTCAGAATTTATTTTACATTGCATACATAAACATTTAAAATTACCATCTCAATTCAGGTTTATTTTTATGTTTTCAATGGCTCTCTCATATAGATTGCTAAAATTGAATACTTCGAATTTGAAGTTGTCAGGTTTTATTATTACAATGTAACATTTTATTATTTTAAATAGTTTGGGTGTTGTTTTTTCCCAAATTTCTTGGTTTATTTATAGTTTTACTTTTCATTCAAAAAATTTATTTAAAAAATGCTGAGAAGAAACAGTATGTACTTCCATTTGCATCAATGAGAATTCAAAAAATTGAGTTCCTAAAGAGATTGCTGTGTCTTTTTGTTTGCCCTAATAAACCCTTTAACTGATGCTGCTACACTTTTATCAGAAAATGTTCATTATTATTGATTCTAATTATACTATTTATTCTGCTAATCAATGGTCTATTAAATTACAATTACATTTGCTATGTGAGAAATTGCAATCTTCCAAAATTAATTAACTCCTAAAAAATACCATAATATAATGTTATAAATGTTTTGTGGACTTTTTATACAAAACTGTTGGAATGGGGAATTTTGATCTGCTCCACGCTGATTGTTTATTCTGTCACTGGTTTTTGTTTCCTGCTTTTATTTAGTAAAATTTGTGCTAAATCAGGATCGTTAGTATCATAGTAGTACAATCGCCTACCTCTTCTACTGGACTAGTGTCACTAAATGTACAGTATTAGAACTACTGCCGAAAGTATTTGGTTCTATCTTGTTTATTGTTGATTCTATCTTGTTTTACTATGCCAACAATGTTAACATATAAAAGAATCAGAGAAAAAAAGAAAAAAAGATGTACAATTTTAGAGTACATATAATTGTTTGGGGGGGAAGGGAAATGCATATTTTCAAAACAAAAAACAAAGTGAATTGTTTGTTATTATTGTGCTACATCTTGTTATAATGCCCATACAATCTTTGATGCAATACTTGGGTACCTTATTTTGAATTAATTGTAATTGATTTGATTTCTTGTGACAAATGCGGCCCCCCCCCCCCCCCCCCCCAAAAAAAAAGAATACTTCTAAATATCTTTTTCTATTTGAAATCCAACTTTAATTTTTTGTGTGACATTTCATTTAATTCACATCACATCACATTTCTTGAAACATGACTACATTTACTATTTAAGGTGAAAACTTTGACCATACAAGAGTAACTGGTATTTCTTATTTCACCTAATTCTGTCAACAAATTCTGACATTAAATAATTTTTTTTACAATTGTTTTAAATGTCATTTGCATAAGAGAAACTTATAAATTTTTCAACTTGCAGTTTAATTTTTGACAAAGTGGAAGAAAAGGTTTCCCATTTTTTGTTTAGTACTTTTGATTGTTCCTCTCTCCACCATTGACATTGATTTTCAAAACCTCACATCACCATCATTATCAAAACATAGACAAACTAGTCAACCAACATTCAGCATCTCAACGGTTTTAGCATTTCAATATAAATATCAATCACTTGTGTGAACATAATTTAACCTTTTTTTTTTGTTTGTTTTTTTGGAACCAATTATTTTATTACTTTTTAAATGCTCATGTATTATTTTATATATATATTCTATTGTGAAAATATTTTTTTGTTTTATGCTTGCTTATAATATGAAGTAATTTTAATTCAGCCTGAGACAGAGTCCCAAAAATGTGTTGTCACGCTTGTTGTAAGAAATATAATCAAAATATGCATATTATTTTTTTTTATTCTAATGTTAAATTTTAATTAGTATTGTACTTGGTGTATTTTTTCCATACTTTGAAGATTTTTTTTTAAAGAAATTGGCCAGTGTGCGAATCACGTTAAAAACTTTTCAATAAAAACTGTTCCGAGTTATCTCATTAATTGACTTAGATGTGGTTTTTACTTGCGTGTCCATTTGTGTTTTAACTTGGAGAGCTTTAAAAAATCTAATTGACTTTGTATGTATATATTTCTGAGTTACTTATTATTTTCTTTTTGAAATGGTTATCCTGTAATAGCATAATTTTGTCAATACAGTATATGGAACTTCCTAAAGATCTAATTACAAACCTTTTTTTTTCCTCTTGTATCTGACATACTATTTACTGTGCAAATATGTTTTTATACAAATGTTCACACATTTATGCTCCTTATAGGGCTTATCATTTACATTTGAAACCAATTGAAGTACATTTTCTTACAATAGTGGTTGACAAATAAGAGCATGGCTATTTACTTTAAAGTAAAAATGTATTATTGCTAATGGATAAATGGGGTTAAAGAAATATCTGAACGTATATATAGAGTAATTGCAAGGATCATTTTTTTTTAAATGTGAGAGCAAAGTTTAGTTTTAGATAACAAGTTGAACTTCTATTTTCAGTTATTCATTTTTTTTTAAAGTCAGGATTACATTTACTTTGAGGTGAGAAGTAAATACAAAACTTCCATTGAAAGAGTATTTCTAACAAACCTTATCAGTGTGGTACCTTTTTTCTGACCACATCTTGGTTATCAATTTGGTTGTTTTATTTAAGTTTTGTCAAAATTCATTTGGTTGTAACTCATTTATACATGAGGATCTGAAATTTTATTTCTACAAATAAATTATTTTTTATTTAATTTTGTATTTGTTGTATGAAATGTAATTGTCTATGTTATATTGTTGCAGAATTAATTTAATTGAATGCATTTTTTTTACAAGGATTTATTTACAAGTCAGTGAATAATCAAGGAAATGTTTCAAACACATATAAGCTTTTTCAAAAACAGGTTTTTGGAAATCATACTCTAGAAATAACTAACAATGTATACTTTTGTTCCTCTGTTCAATGAAATAACAAACAATTAAGCATTTTTAATAATCAAATATACCTTAGTTGCTAAAAAAATTGGATTTTCTTTTCTAAAACAGTTTGTTAATCATATTTTTAAAAATACTACTGAATTAAATATGACCAATTTTAATTTTTTTATGATGATGATGACTGCTATTTAGCATTGCTATTATATTGTTAATAATTTTCAAAAACATTTTTACTTCCATTGTCATTAATTAACATATTGAAGCCTTCATTATGTTTATTAACAGCGCAATTTAAATAAATTATCATTATTAATTTTATTTTTTTAATGACTGGCCCCATCTATTCAGTTTACTGATTTCTAATACTGGGACACTTTTGGTTGAGTGGATAAATACTTTGACAATGTCTTGCTTATGCAGACATAGCACCATGTATTTGTAGAAATCTCATGACATACTTATGTAACACAACACAAAATATATTTATTTAAGTGGCAATATTTTTTTTAATGTTATATCTGTGATATAGTAAGCTATGAGCATTCACCTATACAATACTCAGACTAATGGAGAGCTATGTATACTATTGAGAGTTGAATGATTAACTTTGCATCATATACATGTCAAAACTGTTCATTAGAAATATATTTTGTTACGTTTTGTCCTCATCTGTTCTTTAACACCAAATAGGGACCTGTGGCTATAGTTCATGAAAATCTGCTCTGTATATTGAAATTAAATTTCTATGAAATTTGAGCAAATAGAAATTGATGGTATATAATTCTTTTTTTTTTTTGTTTCATTTACACAAAAGGAGCAGGATTTTTAATATCAGAACAATAATAGATAAAAAATATTTTTGTTACAAAGGTGAATACTTGACTATTCTTAAATCATTTTTTTACCTATTTGCTACTTTCAAAGCAGCACGTTATATTTGAATCCATTATCTGGCCACCATCTTGGTAAAAGTAAGAAAGTAAAGGGTCAGTCTCTGCTGACTACACAACTTTGTAGCACCTTTGGTTCATGTACTTACTGTTCTGTGGATGGCTGCCTGGTCATGCGGTTTGGGCCCTGGACTGTCGTTCTGACTTATTGATGGTCCAGGGTTAAAAACGCTGCCTGCTCCCATCCCCAGTCGTCCTGTTTGGACAAGGAAGTAAATTATCTTCAACTCTGAAGGAACATCCGAAAAATGTAAAACATTTTACAAACATAACATTTTACTTTCAGACATGTGTTGTTTAAGCCCAGCTAGACTAACTTTCAAACTAACTTTGAACCTTGCCAGCTACCATCTCCCACCATCCTTTGGCAGATTTGGGCTATAATGTAATAATCTTCAATTCTGAAAGAACACTCAAAACATGTAAACAAATAAATCAAGTATCATTAACTTTGAAACAGTATTTTCCAGTTTGTATTCCTTAACACTGCATTTTATATGTGCATGTTTTGACATATGTTCTGCAATTAACAATGTACTTAATCTGTAGTCATAATATTTGATGTACACTATATTCACATATGTGGTTGAATTGTAAACATAATAATATTATAATAGAAAAAAAAAATATGTAAAATAAATAGTCTGCCATTGATGTGAAAGCTATTTAACATGTAAAAAAAATTATTTATTGTCTAATTTTCTTGTTTTGAAGATGTCATGGCAACCTGCAATCTATTACCAAAGACCATCATCATTTTGTTTTGTTTGTTTTTACCTACTGGTTTTTCATTTACTTAAGTATTACAACTTTATTCAGCAGTTGAGAAGCTATGTATTTCCTAGTAATATCATTTAAGTTTATTTATGTACATTTTCTTTTACCAAGTTAAAAGTCAACCATAACAAACAACCAATTTTTTTAAAGCAAAGTGATAGTTCACAGTTGTTTTTCTTTTGCAAATACATAGTCGTCTACCATCATAGGAATGAGCTACCTCTACTACTTTGTCCTTTTAAACTGAATAAAGTATGAATATCATCAAAATATTTATTATATAAGCATCTTATAAAATCTAGGTGCATTATACTTCACGGTTGTTGGTTCTTTTTGTTGAAACAACGTCTCGTTTTGGTTTTCTTTTTTAGGGTCATATAATTAGGGTACAAAGTTGGTGCATCAAACACGATCTGAGAACCGCCTGTCTCCTTTCTTCACTGTCTTTTGCCAGGATTAGAATCTCTTACATAGACAAGCCAGTCCATCGCGTCCCCATGTGACTGTCTGTCCTTCTTTTCCCTGATACAGTTCCCTGCAGGAAAGACTTTGCTGGTCCCGAGGATCTCCTTACATATCTGTTTGGTTTCGTGATATGTATAGTCTAAGGCCGTACAGTCTAAGCTTTAAAAAAAAAAATGCATTGGTCAGAAGGTCATCGTGGAGTTCGATCGCCATTGTGATAATCTTTTGGATGTCCACGTTTGTAATGCGGCATTTGCGTGTGATACCTAATTAGGTATAGGAAGTTGTATTCATTTTAGGGTACCATTATCGAAGTTTCTATGATTATTGGGGGGTTGGTCATAGGGCTGCGCTTGCTCTGTCATCCTCTGACAAAATATGCGGTTGCAACTGAGTCTGCTTGGTCACGTGAAATACTGCACTCATCTTTCATTCTCGAAGTCGAAGAAAATGCTTTAGTACTAGATAAGGAGAATTTGGTATGGATTAGCATTAGAATCTGAACGTTACAAGTGTCACTGATACAATTGACGACATAAATCAGCAAAACTTGTTTGTTTTTTGAAGTAAGTTTAACAGAATAAACGTGCTTGTCTTCTGTGTGTATTTCATTTATTTTGCTCATCATAAGTGTGACAAGATAGTTCTTACCGTGCTGCATGTCCATACCATTTTTGAATTTTGTACAACCCATTTGTCTCCCATTTGAACACAGTTGCATGAAGATTGACAGTTTTCATAATAAAAATGTGTTCCCACTTCATTTCGTCTTTTTGTCAATGCTGTTCACCTTGAGAGAATGAATAAAAAGAGAAAAAAACAACAATCCACTCACCTCGCAATGTACAGAACATAGCTCACCTACCAATCCCCATCTTAAAAACATCGCTACTCTTAACTTCGTAATTTCTTACTTTGCCTAAGACATTTTGGGGGCGCTTGGCTTCCGAAACTCGGGTCCTGGGTTTGAATCTATGCGAAGACTGGGATTTTGAATTTCGGGATCCTCCCAACTCTTAAGGGTAGCCTACCTGACTTACGTTTTGGGAAAGTCCGGGGGGGGGGTGTCGTTATGCTGGCCACATGGACACCCTTCTCATTAACCGTTGGCCAAAGAAACAGATGACCTTAACATCATTTGCCCTATAGATTGCAAGGTCTAAAATGGGTAGTTTACTTTTGTAACACATTTTGATCTCATCAAAACACTGAAAGAGTTGAGGTTCTTACATTTGGGTACAAAGCTGTTACAACATTCTGTCGTGAAACATTATTGTGTCAACTATTTCAGGTATAAAACTGAATGTCACTGAAGTTTTGTTGAACTGAATAAATTAACAGTTTTTCTACTATCATGAAATCAAAACTTTTCAGCTATTTATAGATTAAGATCTAGTCACGTGGTTCCATTGACGAACGGATTGGACTTCACATACGATATAGTACTTTACTACTCGGGAATATCATCAAATTTATACAAGAGATTTCGTTAGAGACGCACGTAAAATTGGCCTCCGGATAAATTTCAACAAAACCACCGTTATGCATATTGGCTACTGGTCAACAAGTACGTCAACATTGGGCCTACAGAGCTTGAACAGATAGAACTATTCACCTATTTAGGCAGGCGTTATCACAAGTGATGGAGATGTGCATATCACGATGTTTCATGTCGGATGGGGAGAGCAGGAGCCGCGTTCCAAAAACTACGGCCTATCTGGGCAAAAGTATATTGGTATATATATCAATCAGCCTGGAGGCCAAGATCCACCTCTTCATAAAAATCACCGTCCCAACGACCACTTATGCCATAAAGGTTAAAAGACACTAAACTAAACAGCGATGGCTGAGAAGGATCTTCTTATCTTATCTTATATAATACAGACGTTACTTCAAAAAAGAAGATAATAACGTCCTACGCGTCATGCATTTAGTCATGCATATTAACCAATGACTTAAACTCTGCCAAGTCACTGGTTTTTCTGGCTAGCTCAGGCAACCCATTCCATGCTCTAATAGCACTAGGGAAGAAGGAGTATTTGTACAAATTTGTCCTAGCATAGGGGACAAGGAATGTGCCTTTATTTTTGTGTCTTTCAGAGTATTTTATTAAGATTTGTTTTTGTATTTGAAGATTATGGTTCAGTGTTTTATGTATAATTGCTACTTTACTTTTGAGTCTTCTGTCCTGAAGGCTTTCTAAATTTAGTGATTTTACTAAATCCTATAAATAACATAACAAAGATCATGTCACCAATACAGAAATTCTTTCTCACACTGCACTCGTTCCCTGGGTGGAAATGGTGAATCCTTATGCAAGACGAAACACGTTTACCAAAGTCAGCCATAACAAGCAACTTAGAAGCTGAAAAGAGGAAAGCGAAAACAAAGGCAGTCCGCAAAAAAAAAAAAAGGCGTCGCATTTTCTTAGAAGACCTAAAATCAGTGGGCACCAGCAAGGAAAAAGGTATGACCGAACTCTGTGGAGTGAGCTTGCCGCCCTATGAGCTGATCGGCGCAGGACCTAAGTAATTCTTTATCTTTGTGTCTTTCTGGGTATTTTTATTAGGTTGAGTTTTTGTATTTTTAAGTTATGGTTCATTGAGTTTAGTGTTATATTATAGATACTTTACTTTTTATTCTGTCCTGAAGTGTCTCTAAATTTGATGATTTTACTAAGGGTGTTAGAATATTCGTTGTTGTTCTTTAACAAATCACAGGTTTTATTTAGATTACGGTAAAAAAGTATCTAGTCGTGTGAAGAAAGCACATATATCTATAGAGATGATATAATCATAAAGGTCTCGGTGTTTATGCCTTTTGCTTAAAAGTCATTGATTTATTTTACAATCTATGTTGTAGAGATAGGCCTATAGAAGTCTAGATCTAGTCCAATGCCTCTGGGAAATGCCAAAAGAAAAATGTTTCTAAAGAAGAAAGAAAAAAATCTTTTTTTTTTCATTAGATAAAACAACATGTTGCAACCTAGGAACAATGAAGTCTAATGCAGTCACAGGATTCTGCCTGCTCCCTCCGCGTTGTTCCATTCAGAAGTTGTAATGGCTTCATTCATGAAGAGATGGTACAGGTGCCCTCTAAATTAACCTAGTCTCCCATGATGTACAGTTATTACCAAGGCTAACCTCTACTGCCCGGAATTCCTCTGACACCTGAAGCTAGAGCTAGGGTGGGTCGGGTACGACGGGACTCAACTGTTTTGCCAGTTTATATTATTTTCCCATGCTTACGTCCCCTCTATTGCTTCGAAACGTATCCCCCCCCCCTCCCCCAATAAATGCTCAGCAACGGACGCATTTCTTTTTCTTTAAACTTAAAAAAAAAAAAAATTTACGACATATTAAGCCTAAGTCCAGTCAACCCCCAGGTGTTATAAGGAAACAAGGATGGGTTATAGAAAAACTTAGCTAGAGTTTAAAAATAATATCGGGGGATAGGGGTATTATGAGTTAAAAGCGGAAACCTGTATAGTTTTATTGGCGAAGGGACAAGATAAGCGAGAAAGAGCGAGCCAAGGTGCGCTCCTGCGATTGGCTGATTGGTGCCAGAACGTGCACCCTTTTGCTAGTGGTGTTCTACGTCCGTGCGTTTTCCTTCTTTCCAACTCCACCAAAGCCATCCGTGGAATTTCAGCCAAAAATAGATCCTGGCGTTGACCCATCTTGAAGAATGTTAGGTTTCAAGGTGTGACTAGCTGCCAAACACAATTACAGTGGAAAGGGGCTTATAATGACATTGACAATGTCCCCATGTTATGTCCCTCGCGGCCTCATGTGGTGTCAGCCGAGTAGGCATTCACAGAAAAGGTGAGACACAGAAAGCATATCTATATGACAGGTGATACGTATTGTGTTAGATCTAGGCTAGTTTTCGTGTGTTCACGAACATCACAACTCTTGCTTGCCTTTGCAAACAGAGCCAACGAACGCAGCGGCGCCATTCGCCAAAACCAATGCGAGGGCAACTCGTTTTCAACATGGCGGAGTATTAGTTTTTACTATGACTGAGTTGAGTAGGTACAGATGGATAACTTTTCTTCTCGCATCATTTGTGAGCAAAGAAAGTGTTTATTCTGCTTTCAACGCATCATAAATTTGGATTTCTGTCTTGAGTCACAATCAGTTGATCAAACGTTATGGTCAAATAACTTTTAAAACATCTTTTAAAACTTGTTGCATGATTAAAAGTTCTTGAGTTTTTTTGTTTTGTTTTTTTACCTTTTCGCGTTTGTCAGTCTAGCACTGAGGGTTAGGTAAGTCAGCTGTGTTGTTCAGGCTTTCCCTTCACAGCCGAGGTACGATTAACTGAGAATTAGATCTAGTTATTCTACTATCTAGACTAGGTCTAGAGATCTTTCATCTAGATCTAGATTTATATCTGACTATAGTATAGTCTATACCTCTATTAATAATTAAGTATTAACTCAATAAAATCTCTATTCGACCATTGGCTCTAGATCTATAAGTATAAATACTATAATTATATTTATTTCAAATATACTAATATAATATCATTATCATAATAGTCCTTAGGTCTAGAAAGCTAGAGTCTAGTCTAGTGCAATCTCACTTAATCTCAGTAGATCCTACCCTGTTCTTCCATAATGTTCTGTCAATAATCAAGTTTTTTGTAGGGTTTATTTTTGTGTGCTCAGGTCAATGGCAGAATTTAAGTCATTGGTTAGTATGCATGACTAAATGCATGACGCGTAGGACGTAATCATCTTCTTTTTTGAAGTAACGTCTGTATTATATAAGATAAGATAAGATACTCTATCATAACTCTGTTAGTGGAAAGTGTGTGTGTGTCATTTTTTAAAGTAAGTAACTTTATGTTATAAATGTACATTTTAAAATCATTTTCACAATAATGGGCTTGAAATTTCAAAAGAAAAATGTATTCAATAGCTGGTAATGAGTTATGGTATTTGATATAATGACACTTTAATTAGCATTTTTTTGTTAGTAGAAAGTGGCTTTTTTACAGGACCATTTGCAAATGTGAATACACACACACACAAATATACAGAATAACAAGAAAAACATAAAAGATACTTAGCATGTATGTGTAATATATTTAATCTCACAATAATAAATCTGCTATTATAAATATTTTTACCTATTGTTTTTGTTAAGTTTAATTTCATGCTTTTAGTTTTCTCAATGCCCTTTTGCATATCACTTGTCTAGACCAGTTATTAGAGGGGTGGGGGAAGAAGGGGGTGTTTAGGTGAATGTTACAGTGAGTACAACTTGAATTTGAACTCAAGGCTCAAGTCTTCTCTAGTGGACTAATTCAATTTATATCACCACATCTGTCAAGTACTATTTCATTTCCTTGTTTGATATCTAAAAAAATAATTAGTTACCAATTGTTAATTAACTATTAGGTTAATTTTATTTTGTTGATTCTTGTTTTGTCAGGTATAAGAAATATTTGTGCAAAATTTCAACTTGATCCGAGATTTCGTGTCAGAGAAATAATGCGGTCAAACTTTTTACCAGACAGACATACAGAGAGTGAGTTAATATAAGCTTTGTAAAAATTGAATATCAAATTAAACTTAAAACATTTTTTTTGGTAAAGTAGAAAATAATTATCTTTCAAACATTATAAAACAATATCATTGCAGTGGAAAATTTAATATTGCTGTTGTCTATGGATGAAATGAAACGTACAATATTAAGTTTAATGTTGAATTACACCTCAAAAAAAAGTTGTTTTTTTTTCACTTTCTAATGAGCTTGTTATAGTTATATACTGCTTGGAAATTTGTATACATTTTTTTTTATGAATAAGGAAGATTGTCATGCTGGATTTTGCTAGTAACAATGAAAGTTAAGTGACATTTTGTTTACACTAAAAATTGTAACTAGTATGGCATCATTTACTTGTGTGTTCTTCTTCTGTTATGGCTAATAATAGCTGTGGAAATTCT
The DNA here is from genome assembly GCA_030265305.1 of Biomphalaria pfeifferi. Taxonomy (NCBI): domain Eukaryota; kingdom Metazoa; phylum Mollusca; class Gastropoda; family Planorbidae; genus Biomphalaria; species Biomphalaria pfeifferi. The sequence goes on along the minus strand of JASAOG010000016.1, from coordinate 1,335,672 downwards.
ATTTTTTATGATGTCAAGATACTCCATAATAATGGTGAAACACTAGACTCAAGCATACTATAAAAGAATAGAGTTAAGTAATATGTATATATATATATATATTCTAGGCTTCTTGTTTGTCAGTTTGGCTAAATAAATCTACTTTCAGTGAAACAATTGTATGAATAATTTACTTCAGAAATACAAATGTTCTGGTTGTTTGTGTTTGTAATGTTATTACAGCGCCTTGAGCCTACATTTTGTTTGATAACAGCGCTTTATAAATAAAATTATTATTATTAAAGTATGAACCTTTCAATTCAAGGGTTTTGTTTTGTTACTGTGATATAGTCTTAATGGGTTTGTATTAAGTTTGTTTAGAAACAAGTAATCTGCTGGGTTTAGATAATCAGCACTTAGACACTGTATTATGTTACAGTTTCTGTTAATTAACCATCACATTCTGTGCCATATTTAGACTTGAAAAGGCTGTAAGCTAGTTGAGATATGGGGCCCTTAATTAGTCCAGGTATTATATGTCAGTGCTAAATATTTTTTGGGGCTCTATACTATAGCTTGTGTTGTCTATAGGTAAGTCCAGCACTAGTCACTCTTGATGAGAACTGTCATAATGCAAGTTTTCTGTTCCCATTTGAGAGTGATGTAGCATGGTAGTTTTATACTTTTGAAAGCAGGTGATGTAATAATAACTTAAATTAATTGAAAAAACAACATAAAAGTAAATTTTTTCTAACATAATATCCACTGATACATTTTTGAGATATAACCTTTTCACTTTATCAAACCAAACTTTACAACTCCATTAGTCTCCATTTTTATATTCTAATAACATCAATGCTTCTGAATATTTTCACAAGTTTAAAGATATTTTTAAACTGAAGGAGGATGTGGTCTTCATGATGCCAGAGTTTTTAGCACTAAATTTTTTAGACAATTATTTATGCTCATTTTATTATGTCTTAACAAGTAAAAGAGTAAATAAGTAAAGTTTCCCCTTTTAGACTTTGCGATCTATAGGGCAGATGATGATTAGTTATCTGTTTCTTTGGCCAACAGTTAATGAGCAGGATGTCATGTGGTCAGCACAATGACTAACCAACTTTACTTTCTCCAACTTAAGTCAGGTACCTATCAGAGTTAAGTGGACTCAGGGGTACCCTAAAAATCCAGAAATTCAAAATCCCAGTCTTCACCAAAATTCGAACCCAAAACCCCAAGTTCGTAAGCCAACTGGCACTCAGTCACCTTGCCCCACATCTTAATAAAAAATTGTACAAATCTATGTTTTCTATTTTTGTGTGTTCAAACATATCTTTTATGGAAAGAACAATAATTATTTTTGACTACGATTCTGGATATAAGTTTGTTGTGTATTATTGTTATGTCTTAATATCGTAATGTCATTTGGGTTTTAATATTTTCAATATCAATATGATTTATTTTTGTTTACATGTAGAAGTGTTTGTGTTTCTCATCATTTTCTTTAATTATAGTTGACTCTTGATAATTCAACAGTTACACGAATGATTGGGTATCAGATTATAAAAAATGTCAGATTACCAAATGTTATCTGTACTTCAGAGTATAATGTGAAAAGATATTCTCTTACACTTTCAAGTCTAAAAAAAAAAGCTAGATGAGAAGGAAAGAGCTTCTGCAAATTTGGGATGTTAGCTCAATTTAAGGGTTTTCCTAGTGGTGGTGTTTTCAATCTAATTTCATATTATCCTATTTTCTCACAATTTTTTCTTTGTTTCATAATGGGAAGTGACCCATAATAGCAGTAGGACTTTCATCTCCACCGACAATGTAAGGGTTATTACAGAAATCACAGAAAGACACTTATAAAAGTATCAGTATTTAATTCCTCAAGAAAAAAATAAAAAGGGTGAGATGTGCGTGTCACACCACACATGTTCAGCGGATACATAGATTGTCACTGCTTTGGTTCACTGACTGTCAGATTAAAAAGTTGCTGGAATTTTTTGATGTGCTTGAAGTTTTTTTAACTTATGGCCTTTGATAAGAATCTGACCTATCATAATTCACAATATTTATTCATAAAATAATAATCACCTTTATTAAAACTTTATTTGAAAAGGGGGGGGGGGTGTCTATTATAGTGAATATTTTTTTAAATTTCATAACTTCTTGCACCATAACAGTTGCAACAAGACACAATATACCAATTTTAAAGTACTCTATATATTAATGATCTGGAAATTCCAGAACTGTTTTATTAGAAGATATTTAAAACAAATAGCCAATTCCAGAAATGTTACATCATAGTAATTGCAACTATTATTGAGAACTTTTGTTGTAAATAAGGTATAAGCCACACCATCTTTTTCCACTGACATTAATAGACTAAGAAAAGTCTTCCTTGTCTACTAAATTGCAAATTGCAAAGTTTTAAGTTTAATATTGAATGTATATTACCACATTCAAGTTTATAATCATTATTGTGAGAAATACAATGCTTGATACATAATTTGTATTATATATACATTTCTTTTTTTATTACTTTTGAAAAATCTAGATATAACATTAATGTTTTGTAAGATTTGGTCATTTATCAAGCTTATCCAAAACTTCCATACAGGAGTTTGCTTTAAACTTGAACTATCATAATGACAGCCCAAAGTGCTGAACACACAACCTATAAGTACAAAATGTACAGTTCAAATATTACCCATTTATTTGACCTAAATTGCCATTGCTCCAGAGTGGAAATGTACAAAACAAATGAATAATTAGCTGTATGTGCTAAATAACTAGAAATCATTTATCTTCTCACTAATTTGATTCCATGAACTGTTAATTTTTTTTTTCTTTAGCCACAGTACTCCCACATAATTCTACTGGGGTATGATATGCATCTCAAGATTTTTAAAAAATCATACAATATGTATTTTAAAAAAATGGAAATCTGAATCAAAAATATTTTTTTTTTAATGAAATATTTTTAGCAAGCACTTGGTAGAGAGAAGTTTTACCTTTAAAAAAAAATTCAATTGCTTATAATGTAATTCTATTTGTGTATAACATATAAATGCTTTGCTCTGTTATCATAAGAAATATGAATTTAGTTGGCCTGCTAAATCAATTTCTTTGAAAGCCTGCTTTTGACTATCATTTTCTTTGGGTTAATATTTTTTTTCTTAATGACATTTTCTTTTATAAAGCAGCTCTCTAAATAAATGTTTTAAGAACTCTGAGACCTGATCGATTTTAATGTATAGTTGATTGCATGGACAACTGCTGAAATAAAAACAATTTGATTGAATCGTCTATGGTTTGTCTATAACATACTGAATAACAATTTGATTGAATCGTCTATGGTTTGTCTATAACATACTGACTCACTAGCATTTGAAGGAGCAAAATTGGTATCATGATCCTATTTATCTTCTGATTTGTATTTCAGCTAGGACACCAAAATCCCCTTATATTTGTCTCATTGTTTCCCATCATGAGGTGCCTACCCTCCTAATTTAAGTTCTTAAGTCAGCTCTATGTGAAATATGAGAAGGTGCCTACCCTCATAATTTAAGTTCTTAAGTCAGCTCTATGTGAAATATGAGAAGACTTGTGTCTTTGTTTTATTTCATAAATATTAACTTTATATGATATGTGTGTGTGTAGATATATACGTTTGTTTATATGTTTTGCTTGTATACCTCAAATTGCTTGAATGAAAAACATTCTTTGACCATTTTCAAATGACAGATTTTTATTGTTTTTACATATAACAATGAAACTGAACTTTCATTTTTTTTATGTAACACAAAGCTACAAACAAATTTGTTGGAAATGTAAACATTCTTAAGGGAGCACACTTTAGTTTTTTGTATTATATATATATATATATATATATAATATATATATATATATATATATATATAATAACTCTAGTAGCAGACTGAAAGGGTTAATGTGTGTGCGGCCTACTGATACACACGACTCAGGCCAATCACACATGTCAATGGGTCAACGGCTGTCAATAGACAAGGGACAGTACTGCTAGTTCATGCAAGTATGACCTGTGTTGTGGTCATGTGATCAAGAGCCTTCGAGAGACAGAGTGTTAAAAAGGACAGTTGAGTCCAGAACAGCAAGGCATAAGGACTGTGGTACCTTGTGAGTCCTCGAAAATGTAGCTGTATGAGCTAGAGACTAGTAATGTTTAGTTAGGCAGTTCTGTTCAAGGAAGCATTTGAATTGATGTAGCCAATTGTGTTGAATTGGCTGTTGATGTATTTGTAAATTAAATCGCCACTTTGTTACTTGAAGCTCTTGTTGTCAAGTTCTTAAGTTAGATGTGCTGTGTTGTGTTGTTTAGCAGTGTTTACAGAAGGCCTGATTGAGAAGATTGTAACTATATATATATATATATATATATAAAAGTTTGCAGTTTCTAACTTAAATATATTTTTTACAAATGCTCTAATAGGATGCAAATTCATGGAAAACTGAACCCTGGGTGGATATGGTTCTCAAAAACAGCTTTAACGAATTTTCCTAGTTTGACAATTGATGTATATTATTGGGAAAAAAATTCTCAAAAACGGCTTTAACGAATTTTCCTAGTTTGACAATTGATGTATATTATTGGGAAAATAATTACTAGCTAATTGGCCACATTGGGAAAACTCTCAAAGTTTGACCATTATAATTTTTGAAATATTTTCTTCTAAAATTAAATTTGGTCTTGAAAATCTTTATCTTGAACATACACATCAGGCCTTTTTTTCGCATGTAAGCTCCATTTATTAAAAAGTTTATTAAATAAATAGACATTCAAGAACTTCTAAGTCTGGATCTAGAGGCTTATAAGAATTTAATATAGATTTGTAAATTCGCTTAACCAGAATTTTTTCATTGGAAGGGGGGTGGGGCTGGGTAAAAAAATTTCCATTTAGATATCTATCATTCATTATTTATTGAGCAACATACTAAAGGTTGGGTAGCTGTATAAAGGAGGAGTTGTCTTTTTTTTCAAAAGTGTTTATTTTGTTTATATGAAAGATAGGTTTGACAAAAAAAAAAGACCAGTTTAGAGGTCAGATCTTTGCTTATTACTATTTCAAGCGTTATAATAATTTTGAAGGTTTCAAATGTTTCATAGCGACGAAATTATAATTTGCAATTAGGCTTAGCTTTTATTTTTTTTGAAGTATTTCATTCTTTTATTTTTATATTTTTTCTTTTACAGTTTGTGCATCTGAGACCCCATAGCAAGAAAATGTTTAAAAGAAACAGATTTTTCCTTGAAATTGGATAATTGCATATAGTGATATATTCATTTATAGAATTATTTTTGGAATAGCTGAATCGTGTATAATGTGTTAATATATTTTTGATATTGGAAGTATATAAAAAATATACTCACACGCCATGGAAGGTGATGATGGAAAGCCCAAATCAAGTAATTTTTCACCAAAAGTAACACGTCCTAAACTACCCCATTTTGCTGGGTCAGAAAGTAGATCCATTAGCCCTCGATCAAAAACGGATCCTGGTCGTGTAGAAATAAAGGCTATTATGGAAGATATTATGAATCTCAAGAAGACTGATTGGAAGACATTTAGTCGATCAAGAACATCTCCACTTCCTAAAGGGAAATCAATGTCAACTAATACTTCTCCAAGTGCTTCTCCTCGCATTGGTTCGCCAGTAGCGGATGAGTCCAGAATTGGTTTGTCAAGAGATCGAAGCAGGAGCTTAAAAATACTGACAGACAGATTAAAAAACAAAAATTCTAAACAGGTAATTTCTGACGAATCTAAAATCGATGAAAATAAGGACACAGTTTTAAGAACAATTGAACTGCAACCTTCTGGAAACATTAATGATCAGTGGTCACCCTGTAAAATGGCAGGCCCACTAAGTAATGCACCAGAGGTGAGCCCTAGAAGAAGCCCAGACAGACGTTCTCAGGAGAGAACTTATGAGCAGATTCCAGAATCGCCTGAAGATATTGATGAACACGAAGGGACAAAATCTCCACTGGCAGCTTCTTCTGATGAAAGTTTTCGATCTGCCTCTGAATGTGTGCATGCCAAAAGCCCAGAAAGTGATTATGGTGGAGCGCGGGAAAAAACTCCAGATAGTGATGGTGGAGGAAGCACAAGGTCTCAGGAAGATTGTACAAATGTCAAAGATGCCCATGACAAGGCTGCTGAAGATGAAGGTGTAAGTGACAGTGGTGAGCATACTGCTCCTATTGTAAGTACCTATCAGTATCATGGCTTACCTAGAAAGTCTAGGTTTTTACAGCTGGCTGGCACTAAACCACCTAAATTAAACCAGCGAGGTTATACCAGACCTCCTGAACGAAGGTCTGGAATAATTTTAATCTCTGCTGGTTCAAAAGTTGGGGATGTTGTTAAAGTGGGACCTGAAGATGCCCGACAAACTCCCGCAAGCATTTCTGATGATCAGCCTCATCAGAGAACCCAACGACGAAGTGATTCTGGGAAATCAAGTGCCCAGAAGTCTTCCCCACGCTTTATCACACATCCCCCACATCAAAAAAAATCTCATAAAGAATCTGGTCCTGTGGACACTAATGGCTTTGCTGCTCTGAAAACTTCTGGTGATAATGAAGAAGATCATCAATCACAAAGCCAAAGTTCCCTAGCAGACAGCCAGTTTGCAAGTGAAGCTTCAGATGACAACTTCCAGGATGTGCTGGAAAGTTCTGACGTTACTGATAGAAAAAACGGTAAATGTGCAAAACAAAAATCAAAAAGTGACCCTAGTGGTGACCGAGCTTGTGATATTTTAGATTTCCCATCTGGCATGGAAGTTCCACAGTTCCATAGTGCCCCATTGTTGTCTAAAGAGGATATGGAAGCTTTGGGGCTTGATAAGTCATTAATGATTGAAGAAGACAGTAAGATGAAATCTCGTTCAGAAAATGTGTTGTCTTCAGTGAGCCATGAAGGTGTAGACGAGCACAGTTCAGGAGGTGAAGATGATGAAGGTGCTAGCAGTGGTGACTTCAAAGCTTCAGATGCAACAACAGACAGTGAGAATGCCCTCAATACCACCTCTAAATTCCCTTCGACTTTAGCTGTGTCAGCACCAGTTACACCACATGGACCTTCCCCATCTCCCAGTTGTTATGCCATTGACCGACCCTCAAATCTTCTCAGTGTTCCTTCAGCTACTGGTGGTGGAAGGAAAACAAACATTTTCCGCAGTGCAAGCTCAGCGAGTGTTCTACAGAGCCGAAAGCCAGGGGGCTCCCCAATCAGAGACAAAGATGTTGTGCGAAAGTATAGCATAACTACTGACGAAGCCATGATTAACTCCAAATCTTCGACAAGCTTGGTACCAGACTTTTTTCCTATTGGAGATACTGGCAATGCTGCATCCATGCCTGCTGTTTGGAATAAGGATAGACTTTCGAGCACTGATTCCCCAGAGAGAGAACCAGGTTTTATCAAGGTAAGGTCTTTTTTTCTTAACCTATTTTTCTTAAGAAATGTAGCCACCATTCATTTATTGGCTTGGACCAGTGACAACACATTTACTTGTCCAAGGAATTGATATTTCTGCTTGCCAATAGGTGGTTTGGTTAGTGTTTTTTTTTTCGTCAGCTATTTGTCTACGGATTTTTTTTTTATTAAAAGAAACCAATGTTCTCTCTTTTTCTCTCTGCTCATGGCTACGCGATGTGTTGCCCTCCCAAAAGCAAGTTGTGTCATCTAATCCATGTTCATTGTTACATATAAGAAACAGCTGGTTGATACCAATGTGGCAACACGTGCCTAAATACAACAATTGTGGGTCTCATCCTATTAAAAATTCGCCCTCATATGAGTATATTACTATGTCGAGAACAAGTAGGCTAGAAAATAATCGAAGACCATAATTTGTCAAGTCACACTTGACAAGGATCTGCTGTTTGCCTAATACAGCTTCCATTGTAGTTTTACCTGGCCTCTTCTTGTGAAGCATCCAACTTTATCTTCCTTTAATAGTGGATTAATGTGTGTTCGATTTTTTCTTCTTCTCATGAAGAACCATACCGCCTCCAACAAATTTCTGTGGTGGACTAAGGTACACTCTGTCAGTCAGGTCAAGGTCATATCTGCACCCACCTCTTTAACATGCTCTGGTCTAGAGTTGTCCGTTCTCTTTTCCTTGGAGATGACATTTCAGTGACAGCCTTATGAGATTCGAAACCGTAGGTCTTACAACTGAAACTGTATATTAAAGGAAAAGTAATTGAATGTTAACTTATAAAAAGAAATACATTAAATGTATTGAGTGCTTCTGAGCTGCTTAGCACTTTTATTTTTTAACTCAATCGTTGTAGATAGTATCTATTTGTTAGTCTAGTAATGTTAATTCTGATATCAGTAGAAGTCTGACTTGTAATCAAAGTCTTCCATCTATCTCCCTCTCTTTCCCTCTTGACCTTTTAGGATCCAGTCGTCACCACTATGTACTGCTAGATCTATGTCTGATCTGTTTGTTTGCACACTATGGCAATGATAAAGCCAGGGCTTGTGAGGCTATATCGTTCTGTCCTTGTTGACCAGCAACATTTCCTTCTCCATCCACCCCACAGGATCAGGTAGTCCCAAACCAAGTATTTCTCTCTCCACCTTTTCCCTCTCTCGCCATTCTACTCAACCTTGTTGTTTTGTAAAGTGGCCCCGGCTCTGGAAACACTTGTATTGAGACACACGTCTGTGTCGGTTTCAGCCTTCTTCTAGCGTAGCTTTATCTCTTCGCAGTGGCCTGATAATGTGGATATGGGAAGAAAGAAGAAGGAACGCTCTTTCTTATCATCGCATTAACCAACCAGACATCCCTGTCTTATTCGTCTTCTCGTTTAGTGTTAATTACACGGGTCATTGTTCGGAATCAAGAGATGCATTCAGTCAGCGAAAACAAACAAAACGTAAAGAGCTGGATGGTTGAAAAGCTTTCTTAAATGTTCATTGTTAAGAGCAGGGGCGGCCTACCTTTTGTGTTGTAAGGACACCAATAAGCAACCAACTCTAATTTTAAAAAGCCTCTAGATTTTAATCTTATTTAAAACATTTCAATCTAGATACTAGTGATATCAGTGTTGTAAATGACTTACAAAGCTATATCCCTTTGTTTGTAGTGTTTCAATCGCATCATGCTAAAAGAACTGAGAACGCACTGATCTAGATAAACAATTAGACTAGAAAAGATATCAAGACGTCGGCCTCATTTTGTTACGATGAACTCTAAAAACTTTAGAACGGCTGTTAAGAATTCATAGCTCTTTCCTTTTGATGTCATGTTCTTGAATCTCAGTGTCACGGAGGAATGGGTGTATGTATGTATAATCTATTTTTGCGAATGACCGGGAGTGTGTTAGTGGTCAGAAGGAGAGAGATCAGCGTATGATATGTGCCGTAAAGTTCTATAAAGTTTCTGTGTTTTGATCTAGTTGTTTAGTTGTTTTATTCTTAACTACAACTGAACTCAGGGACACCTAGACGTTTCGAGAAGGTAGTTTCTAGCGAGTTATAAGTAGATTTATTATAGAGAAGCTGTAACACTCAGGAATATGTGAAATGCGTTCTAATTAGATTTTTTAAACTGAAGATCAAAATGTGTGAAGAACGAATTCACTAATTATTTAAGGACCATTGTATATTTCACTATTAGTTTAGATATCACCGAAAAGAAAAAGGGCGAATAAAAGTAATTTCTATATTTCTGTTTCTATGGCGCATACAAACGTATATTCTTAAAGATCTTGTTATATATAGAACTAAGTGGGGTGGGTACTTCTGCTAGAAGCAATCTACTATCACAATCTATAATGTTAAAAGTGATGCTCGATCGTTTTCCCAGAGTTAGTACATCTAATATTCTATAAACCAACCCGTGTAGGCGTATTTACATTTTTATCAGACCCTTTTTTTTTTTAAACAAACTTGTGTATCTATATATATATATTCAACTTGAGATGTATAGAAGTAACACAATTAAATGACATTTAAACAATATCTCGTCTCTCGCATAGTCTCTTTCTCAACTTACCTACCAGCCCTTTCCAATACAATTCACTTCAATTACGCCAGGCCACTTCGTGGTTTCACCAGAAACTCTCCAGCTTACACAACCAAACACACGCTCCTCTTTCCTTACAGCTTAGGCACACACATACACATCAATGCCACATTTGTAATGATGTTATTGTTTCATTAATGAAAGGTCTAGAGGCTGGGTAATAATTCTAATAGATATATCCACATTGACCCACACACAGAATGATAGCAGCCTCCTTTGTGATACCGGCTGCACGTTGTGGTTCCATAACTGTTCATAATCCAATCAACCTGTAACTTATTTTGACAATGTCTCCTTGAGAAGCTAGTTGCAGGGGACTTTTACAAAAAAAAAAAGAAATGAGAAACAAGGCGCATAATGATTGATAGTATATTGTTTGTCTTACCTTAATTGACAAATCTTGGCAGACTTGCTCAGCAACTGGGATACCACTCCCCCCCCCCTTTCCTTTATAGATCTCATTTGCCCATGCAATCAATCTCTGTGTAACAATATGTCATAATATACAATACCTATGTTGTTGTTTTTTAAAGATCATATGTTCATAGCGATCAGTGAGTGATCTTACTTTTGAGTCTTGAAAGTTTAAAAGATAAAGACATGTTAATAACTTAGACCACAGTAATAGACGTTTTCTTGTCTTGTACACTACAGACGTCTCTTAAAAGAAGGTGGTTACACCACACGCGTGAATATAGCGGTACATGCTAATTAGAGATTTCAACTCAACTCAGATTTGAATCCCGGTGGGAATGGGATTTTGAATTTCTGGATTTTAAAGACGTCCTTGAGTCGTCGTCCCCCCCCCCCCCCCCAACTTAAATGGGTACCGGGCATTAGACTAAAACTGCTTTATTGATCCTTACGGAAATTTGTTGTGATTACAAGGACTCTTTTCTCTTATAAAGACTTTTGGTTGTTATGCTTGCCACATGACACTCTCATTAACCGTAGCCATAGAAACAGATTACCCTTACTTCATTTGCCTTATAGATCACAAGGTCTGAATTGGGTGCTTTACTATCATATCTCTATCTCTTTGTCTGTGAAACACCAATACCTCTACTGTATATCAGTGGCCTAACTAGGAGTTGGCCATCATTTGGCAGCCTGACCTCTTTGATGGCCCCTGCATTTTGCGTAACATTTAATGTAAAATGAATTTCGAACACTCTTTTGGGGGATTTTCAAATTCTCCGCCCTCCCTAGCTACGCCACTGCTGTATATCCACCTCTCTGTCTGTGAAACACTGTGACGCCTTTACTAAGTCTACCTCTCTGTGAAACGCTACCGTATACCTACCTCTCTGTCTATGAAACACAGTAACTCATTTACTGTATGTCTACCTCTCTGTCTGTGAAACACTAATATCTCTACTGTATACCTACCTCTCTGTGTCTTTGAAACACAGTAACTACTTTACTGTATACCTACCTCTCTGTGAAACACTGTAACTCCTCTACTGTATGCCTACCCCCGAGCCTGCGAAACACTGTAACTCCTTTACTGTATGTCTACCCCTGTGCCTGTGAAACACTGTAACTCCTCTACTGTATGTCTACACCTGTGCCTGTGAAACACCGTAACTCCTCTACTGTATGTCTACACCTGTGCCGAATGCTGATACTATGCCACTCAGTTTCTTTGAATATTGCAAAAATCTGGCGTTATGATTGTTATGTAGCGCGAAACAAAAGTTCCGTAGGGAATGGTTAGCATTGGAAACAAAGCATTTCACTCCATCCCCCTCTCTCTATCTATCTATCTCTTTAAAAACTGTCTCGACCCTTACTTAGAGTCTAACCTACATGTATATGAACGTTCACCCTCATTTGATGCCCAGCCCTCTGCTTAACCAGGGCAGAGTACCAAAGGACTGGAAAGAAGCTAATGTCACCCCCCCCCCCCTAATTTAAAAAAAGGAGAAAAATCTGACCCAGGAAACTACAGACCAGTATCACTTACCAGCATCACATGTAAAATCCTAGAACACATCATATGTAGCAATATCATAAACCACTTAGACAAACATAATGTCCTCACACCATACCGACATTGCTTTAGGAAATATAGATCATGTGAAACACAACTAATAGGACTAATTGATGATTTTTCAAAAGGTTTAGATAATAGTGAATAAATAGATGCTATCTTACTAGATTTTTCTAAGGCTTTTGACAAAGTTCACCACCTCAAGGAACAGTCTTGGGTCCACTACTATTTTTAATTTACATAAATGATTTACCAAATTGCATTACTTCTGGAACAAAAGTCAGATTATTTGCAGACGATTGCATAATATATAGAACAATAAAAACAACACAAGACACAGATATTTTACAAAGAGAATTAGATGAATTACAGAAATGGGAATCAAATTGGAGCATGTCTTTCCACCCAGAAAAATGTCAGTTGTTAAGAGTAACAAAAAAACTAAAACAAATTAATTCCACTTATCTTATTCATGGCAAACCAGTAACGCAGACTAAAAACGCAAAATACCTAGGTGTTATAATAAATGAAAAACTGTCATGGAATCCACATATTGATGAAACTATAAAAAAAATCAAACAAAGCATTGGGATTTATTAAAAGAAATTTCTATAAATCAAATAAGAACATAAAACTAAAATGTTATTTAACCTTGGTTAGGCCAATAATAGAATATGCATCCTCCGTTTGGGACCCCAAAACATTAAGAAACTGGAACAGACACAGAATAGAGCAGTGAGATTCATAACAAACGAATATTCACATTTGACTAGTAAAATCACTAAATTTAGAAAGCCTTCAGGACAGAAGACTCAAAAGTAAAGTAGCAATCATACATAAAACACAGAACCATAATCTTCAAATACAAAAACAAAATTTAATAAAATACTCAGAAAGACACAAAGATAAAGGTACTCTTGTCATCCCATATGCTAGGACAAATTTGTACAAATACTCCTTCTTCCCTAGTGCTATTAGAGCATGGAATGGGTTGCCTGAGCTAGCCAGGAAAACCAGTGACTTGGCAGAATTTAAGTCATTGGTTAATATGCATGACTAAATGCATGACGCGTAGGACGTAATCATCTCCTTTTTTGAAATAACGTCTGTATTATATAAGATAAGATAAGCCCAGATCGTCTTTTAAATGCAAACAAAATATTCACTCAGGGCTCGAGTCCTCGAAGGGACTGATTCAGCTTATACCACGACTTCAGTCAATCACCATTTCTTTTCCTTATTCAAGATACCAATCAAAATAAATTATCAGTAGTTAATAACCTAATTATTTAATTTTATGTATTGATTCTTGTGTTGTCAGGTAAGATAAATAATTTTGCACAATTTCAGCTTGATTCGAGATTGGGTGTGGGAGAAAGAAAGTGTACAAACTTTTGACCAGAGTGAGTTGATAGAAGCTTTGTACAAATGTTTCTAATCGCACAGATGTATTACGTCTAGATCTATCATACTTATAATTACTTGACTGAACTAATTGATACGATCAGACTTAATATTAGCTTTGCTTTTTATTTTTTGGTTTTGTTTTGTATTTTTTGAATGATTTTCTTGATTTAAATTCTGGATCTCCTCTACTCGGAATGGAGCCTCCCATAGTTTGGGGAAAGAGAAATTAATAAGTAAGATTTGAAATGTAACAATAATGTTCACATTGTAATGGATTTGTTTAATTACGACATCGTTTAGATTTTCCGTTTGTAGACAAGGTAGAGAGAGAAAAAAAAAAGATTAGTAAGCAGATCGTAATGTTGTCAGTTCTTGATGGATTTGTCATAGCTAAGTAGGTCAAACTCCTTGCTCTGCGCTTCGGCGGCATTTTGTTCAACACTTGTGATAGTCAATGAATCATTTACTCACGATTCACACACATCATAAGCCTTGCTCATCACATGTTTGAATTTTCTCCAAGATCATATTTCAACAAATAGCTGGTCCTTATTTTAGTTGGTCTGGGAGTGATATTTTGTTTGTTTTCTTTTTTAAAATAGTATTATTTTCATTTAGTAGCGTTCATTTTTATGTGCGGTAATAAAGTGTTGTATAGGAAGACTTTTAGATGCTTCCAAAATGAATACATTCTTAACAGTTTCGGCCTCAAGACGTGTGTGGAACAATGAGAACAAAGCCACACAGAAATGCCTGGATAGCTGCTGCTGTTTCTTTCTCATTCGTAACGGGAACAATTAAACGAATATCCCTGATAAATGCGCAGGGATTTCCAATTCAGTCTGATCTCTAGATCGGTACAGCAGTGTTTCTCAAATCTTTACTAGTGACTCACCCTAGACCTTCGCGCTCCCTTAGTCATCAAGTCATATATATATATATACTTTGTGAGAAGAATAAACCTCTCACTGCTATATGTCCACTGTGCATTTATCAGCGAAAACACTCTGTCGGCGTTGGACGAATACTAAAGGAAAATTCACAAACTGTGGAAAATCTCGAAGAGTAATATCAAATTTTAAAGTAAAATTAAAGTTTCATTAGTAGTCTCTGTACTCCTATATAGTTGTGAAAGTTTGACACTCAACGCTGAAGCTGAAAGAAGAGTAAATGCTACAGACAACTGCTGGGTATCAGATACCAGGAAAGACAAATGAGTTGGTACGGCTACAAGTCGACACTCTGGCTGGCAAGAGAGAAACTTTTCAATAGTGGGAAGAGACGAAAGCTGAGCTGGTCCCAGTGTAAGACATGACTCACTATCTAAAGCATTGATTCCCAAAGTGGTTTACGTAGAGTTCCAAGGGGTCTACGAAAGTGAAAAAAAATAAATTGGGGGTCTATGAGATGTCCATGGAGGTCTGCGAAAATGGATTGAATTTAAGAAGGTCGTGACTTTAATTTTCACATCTCATTAATGTAATTACTTCTTACACTAATGTATGATTTGCATCTTAGTTAATCCTTTCAATATTTATCATTCTATTCAAACGAAAAATTGTTATATTTAATTTCAATTACTTATTTAAATAGCTTAAGTTTTTCTAAGTGTAGCAAAAAGAAATGTAGATTACACAGCGTTGGTTACTTAAAATTAGGATTCATTTCTTCCTTGTCAAACAAGTGCCCTTTTATGACAATATGAAACTATTTACGCTGGAAGATCATTTGAGACGATGCCACCCTGATAAAAAGATAAAGGTTTAAAAAACTTTCGAACTCTCAAAGATAAAGTTCCGAATGATCCACAAAATCTCTCTTCAACATCATATAGAGAAAGATGGTGGTTTGTGAGCGTCTTACGAGATCTCTTTACTTATAGCCAAATACGGAAAACAGTAGATAAAACATTAATTTTACCAGCTGTTACAGTAGTTTTAAAAACTCTTTTACACAAATGTAAATCTGATATTATTAAACAAATTTATAAAGCAACAATACAGTAGGCACATCGGTAGTATGAGTCATAACAAAAGCTTCTTATGTACATATACAGTTAGAGATCAGCGGCCTCGCAGGCTCTAAGAGGGTGTAGCGCTGTGTGCTGCATACTCCCTAATCGTCGTCGGCTCCTTGTATTTCCTCGGGGTTGACCCACGATAACAGTTCCCATGTTTGGGTATAGCTGCAAGGCAGCAGAGGTTTGAATTCAGTTTTCCCTTTGCTAAGTGCGTTGCAGTTGCAAGGCTAGGCTAATGAGTCCCTCCTGCCCAAAGCTTACTGGTTTATATGCCTGTTACTTATCCCCATCTCCGGTTTGAGAAAATAGCTCCGAGGATCCAATATATGATCCAGACGTGAAAGATGAAGAAATACACAAGAAGTAGCTCTTTGCGAAAAGTTTTACAGTGATACTTAAGGCCAGTTAATTAATTAATTGATATTTAATGTTTAAAGAACTACTTTATATAACAACAAATTCCCATATGAAACATAATATCCGTAGCAACGGATGATGAACCTGCAAACAAAAACCCCCACAACAACACACATTTCCAGTGTGTTTGGTGGTTCCTGTAATACATATCAATTGTTATTTTAATTTTATCAATAAAAAAAAAATAGATATCACTAACTTATAAAGTAGCTTTTAATTACTCCCTACGACTCACTACAGTTAGAAATTACTTTTAAAAAATGGAGTTTGTAGAAACGCAGTACCGGTATAAGTTAAGTAGGGGGTCTACCGAAAACCAGAAAACATGGCAAGGGGTTTACGAGACAAAAAAGTTTGGGGGCCACTGATCTAAAGTCATTCTTCAATGTACAGGGGAGGAAGCATGAAGAAAGGGTTATCCAAAGAAAAAAAGGCTGGACAATGTAAAAGAATGGACCGGCCGCTCTTGATACCCTACTAACAGCTGCTGACCTGAGAAAATAAGAGATTTATCTATGCGAACAGTCACATCACCCTTAAGAAGAAAGTCAATAGACAGTGATAATGAGTAACAAGCTTCATTAGAACTCTAGAATCCTAATGGTGAAATGTATTTAACGTCTTCTTCTTCTTCTTCAAAAAATTTTTTAATCGATCTTGTTTCATACGTCTTTCCAAAAAAAAAATTAAATCATTGAATTCAACATTGTTAATGTCGTGTTTAATACTAAAAAAACAACAACAACAAAAAAAACAACAACGTTTAACTACAATCTATGTACATAGAAAGGAAAAAAACAACATATTTGCTCTCCCTTGTCAGTACGTCACACTCCCCCCTGCGGTGTACCGTCCCATTTTCAGTTCTTCTAGGTCATGTTGTCATTGATCTAATGATATTTTGTGCATCTTATCGTTGAGCCCGATTGGGTTTGTAACTTGTGAATTGACCAGCACTATTCCATTAATCAGATCTGTGTCTCCCCCCCCCCCTCCCTGCTCTCTTTCTCTATTCCCTTTCGTTCTCTTTACCTCCGCCCCATTTTTGTTGTTGTTGTAATTTTGTGTGTGGCTACAACTTATCCTACTACCACTACTTAACCTTTAATCTGTTAGTCCTTTTTTTTTTGTCACCATCTTTAGGCTTCCTTCTCCTTTCGTAATAATCTTCTTCGCTAAGAGGTTTTTAAAAAATAATTATATATATATATATATTACGTTGCGTAAACATCGTTTTTTTTTTCTACGGGACATGAACCTGTCTGACGTCACAAAGCTCGGCTTTTTTGCACGGTAACGCAACTACAATAATAACTTGAAGGGAAAATAAGGTTTGGCACTTGATTACGTCAGAGTAGTTTGACTGATGAGTTCATGCTCTGCATTTTTAAGAATGAATGCCTGTGGGAAGTGCAGCCACACGAGAATGAACATTTGATTACCAGCATTTTGTTTTATTCACATACCATTGCTCGTTAATTAACAAAAACAATAACACAGGTAAATGTTTTGTTTTCAACTCACTTGTAGAGGATGCTTTCTTGATGCTTTTGTTGTTAAGAGTCTGTCCCATCAAAAGGAATTAGTGGTGCTTTTCAAGGAGATGACGTTTGAACGAGGGTTCAATTCTTGGACGTTTTTTGTACTCTGTCCACAGACTTTAAGTAAAGCTAAGACTACTACAGCTGGATCAGTAATACAGCTCAAAGCATGGAGTTCTATAATGTGACTTACACAAATTGGGATTTTTTATTATATATATATATATATTTCTGCTGATGCTCGTTGAAAGACTAGTAATTAGCTTTTAACACAGCAGACTGGGATCAGTACTCTACTAAATGTACAACTATTTTACAAATGACTTCCCTTCGTATGATGTTTCTTGTCATTGTAGTAGTTGATAATATCTTTGTGGTGGACTTGCGTTTGGTTAAATTACATGCTTATCTATTTCATATCTACCTTTAGTATAATAGTTATTTCAAATATCCACCAATGGTCATTCTGGTGCACTGCCATGGCCAGGATTCGTTAAAGAGAAACCAAATTCACTGTTTAGTCTCTTTCACATGTTCGTTGAAAAGTTGTCTAATGATGTGGCAGGTCTGTAGCTGTACTTCTAAAAAGTAGTAAGAATCTTGTTGACATTGCTCAAGAACTTAAAGCTGTCTGCAAGGTCAGTTGTCACTACTACCTTGGCTGCTAACACGTTTAGAGACATTGTACTTGTAGTTCACTTCTATAGCTGCTTAATCTCATCACCAAGCATAGGTTTTTTTATATTTTGTTCTTTTGTTCGGTCGATTGAAATCAACTATCTTGTCTTGTTACTATAAATTTATCTTAGTAGATATGCTATTATTAAACTCGGGAATTTCTGTTTTATTAGCGGCCCCCGAAAGGGGGAAAGACGCTATTAGTTTTGTGTAAAATGTCTGTCCGTCCGTCCCGTTTAGATCTCGTAAACTAGAAAAGATATTGAAAATCCGAAATCACAATATTTTAGACCATTCAATGCAACGGTTACTTTTTTTTTCTCTGAAAGCGAAAAATCTAATTTTTAAAATCAGTTATGCAACCTGTTTTTTTTAAAGAGGAAAAAGTTAATTAGTATGCATTATAAGTTAGACCTAATTTAAAACGAATAGTAATCTAGTAAACTTCATTTTCCCGAACCTTTTTTTTATTGCGGAGTTTTTTTTTTTTTTTTTTTGTTGTTTTTTGAGGATTTGAATGTCTTTTGTAACCTTGTTTGAAGTAAGAAGGTGCATTTTGGATAAAAGATTAATCGCAAGGCAGAGAGGAGTCACCCTGAAATTCACTTATTCTTATAAGGAAAGAACCAAAATTGTCATCATTGTTGCTCATAACTCTTTTTTATCCTTTTAGCGGCCCCCAAAAGGGGAAAAGACGTTATTAGTTTTGTGTGAAATGTCTGTCCGTCTGTCCCGTTTAGATCTCGTAAACTAGATATGAAAAATCGGCCAGGAAAGGCGCGGTGGCTGAGCTGTAAAGCGCTTGGCTTCCGAACCGGCGAATCCTGGTGAAGACTGGGATTTTTAACTTTGGAATTTTTGGGCGCCTCTTAGTCCACTCAGCTCTAATGGGTACCTGACATTAGTTGGGGAAAAGTAAAGGCGGTTGGTCGTTGTGCTGGCTATATGACACCCTCGTTAACCGTAGGCCACAAAAACAGATGAACTTTACATCATCTGCCCTGTAGACCACAAGGTCTGAAAGGGGAACTAGTTAGGCCAGGTTCACATCTAACTTTACATTTACTTTCACCTATCCTTTGATCTGCTGGACCGTTGGGGCACTACACAAGATCTGTTAATCTTCTTTCTCCATTCTTATCTCTCATTTGTCTCTGATATTAGTCCTTCTGAAAATATTGAAACCTGCCTGGGAGGACCACTTCGGGGGCCGATTTTGAGTTTGTGTTTCCACACAAACTGTCTTTTGTAACCTTGTTTGAAGTGAGAAGGTGCATTTCTCATATATATAGTAATATGGAGCTTTTTGGATAAAAGATTAATCGCAAGGCAGAGAGGAGTCACCCTGAAATTCATTTATTCTTGTACGGAAAGAACCCAAATTGTCATCATTGTTGCTCATAACTCTTTTTTATCCTTTTTATTATTGGGTTGATTTTTTTCCCATAATTAGTCACTAGGAAATGAGTCGAAGGTCTTACAGTAGTCGACGTAACACGTTTTCTTTTTCTTCTTTGCTTAGGTACTGTAAAACATCAATGGTTAATTGTAATAAACAGTCCTTTGACCTTCTATTGCGGCCTAGATCGGAGCAATTTTGCACATTTTATTGTTGAATAGGGCAGTATGTAATAGGCAAGTGTTGGGGCCGTAGTTAATTCATTAGCGATGGTTCTGACATAAACTTGTTCAAACATGAACCTAATTAGTATGACTATTATTATGATTTCGAGTTTTACTCGTTAAGTTGTAACGATAGTTAATTATTTAGTTTGTTATTAACCACAGGCCCAGAACATTGCAAACCATTCCTTTTGGCCCATTCGACAAGCTGTACCAGTCAAGAACTCCACACTCCTCTGTCTTCAGCATACACTAGAAGTTTGACTCTCTTAACGTGTCGGATAATGAGTCATTGCTCCAAGAAGCCATGCTAATTAGTCATGTCTCCCTGTGATGCCAGTATGTGTTAGTCTTGACAGTCCACAGCTAAATTTGCGTAGGTTCCAATGAGAAAATCAAAGCAAATTTGATAAATTATCTTTCTTTTCTTTTTTTTTCAAAATGGTGTCTACTTTTTATTAATTACCGGTATGTATATATATTTTTTTATTTGATCGCGAATCAGTTATGGTTTGTTTGTTGTTTTTTGTTTGTTTTTTTATTTATAGGAAAGGGATCTTTTTTTTTTTGTTTTTTTTTTGAGGAGATTGAGAGTGAGAAATAACGAAAGGGTTAATTGAGGGAAAGAAGAAAAAAAAAAGAAATTTCTCGCTGCCAGACACTTCCGCCGAAGCTCGTTCTCACCCTAAGCTTGCAGCCTAACTTTCTGGCAGCCCAGCTTTGAACCATTGCGTTGCTGAGTGGGAGGAGGAAATGCACGCGCTGATTAATGAATGATAGATGGAAGGCAAGAGTATTGGAGAAAGAAAGATTGAGAGAGAAAGAAGCGCTGCTCTAGTTTTTCTCTCCCCCCCCCCCCCCCCCCACTCACTCAAGCTAACCCTTGTAAACATAGAATTTATACCTGCAGTCTTGAGTGTAAATGTTATTGGCGTGTTGCAGCAAAGGGGAGGAGATCCTTGCGCAACGCTCGTGACTGTGTACCTTCGTGACTAAAGAAATCACCGTGATGGTGTACAACATTGCTGCAGTTAGCGCCGACTTGAACACACAGCATCACACTAGGCAGACTAAAGTCATTGAGATACACTTGTTGTAAATTGACAAGTGATTACGTTACAATTAGTTTCTCTTCACTTTTCCTTGATGGTTTTAACAAGAAAAATATTTAGAATCCTTTTTCAAAAAAGACGAATCTCTTATACAACTTATATTATTTTGCTATACATAACTTATGATTTAAAATACTAAAATTCTTTTTATTAGCCCCTCCGCCGCGGATAACAAAGACCTAGTCTGTTCAAGATAACGATTTCCTAGTTCTCTAGCCAAATTTAAATTATTTTCTTTTTATAATTTGTAAAACTATAATGGTCAAACTAGATTTTTTCCACTGTGGCCAACGAGCTAGTCATTTTTTTCCCCCAACAATATACATCACACCTGTCAAATTTATAGGAAAATGGTGGGAACCATTTTGGAAAACCGTGTCAACCTATTGGTTAAAAGGTTTTGCCTTTTTTTGCTCAGCTGTATACAGGTATTGTAAAAACAACAGAACTTAAAAACTTAACACTATTCTTTTTCTATACACGAAGTTGCCCTGTTGTATGCATGTTGTTGTTTTTTTTTTAATCTCAATCACCTTACAAATATGTTAAGCAAAAAAACTCTGTATTAATTTTAAATAATGTATTATTTTTAAGTAATTAATGTTCACCAACTACCAAAACTGCACCCCCTCCCCTTTTCTTTTTTTATAAAAGAGAATGTATTCCCATATTTGCATATTCCTGCCGCAGGAAATCAACTAATGACAAAAAGATTTCTTGTATCATGTGTATGCTGTTGTATTTATTTTACGTGCCTACTTACCCTGTACAGTATAGCTTGGAGAAGAATATTATGTGTGGATAAATGCAAGTAGTGTAATAGTAATTCTAGGCGTCATTTTAGTTACACAATATCCAAGGAAGCCGCTGATTCGTGGAAAAGCATTCAATCAACACAAATCCACTTAAGTCTAGTTTAATGTCACAAACTTGAATAAAAGAATCACAAACACTAGTCTAAGAATGAAGTCCAAGTAAATGTATTGAAATTCTTTAATTTTCTCTTTGGCCAGTTTTCCTTTTCAGACATCTCAGAACACATCTAGAATTATCTCATTTCTGGTTGTTGTAAAGTTAACGCTGATTTTTTTTTTTTTAGTTTTCTTTATTATCTATATTTTAGCTTGGCCACAAGC
Source organism: Biomphalaria pfeifferi (assembly GCA_030265305.1). Taxonomy (NCBI): domain Eukaryota; kingdom Metazoa; phylum Mollusca; class Gastropoda; family Planorbidae; genus Biomphalaria; species Biomphalaria pfeifferi. The sequence continues at coordinate 1,313,674 of JASAOG010000016.1, read as the reverse complement.
TTTCAGTGGTTTCGAGAGCAAAATAATTGTAAAACAACTTTTGTTGTTCATGTTTTATGACGTGTCACTGTTGTTAATGATTTATCACGTGACACGGTTGTTAATGTTACCAATCTTTCCACTTGGTGACTGATTTGAGCCTGACATAAGTTCGAATAATGTACACACCTCTTGGGTTCCATTGCAGTTTGTAACCCAGTCCAAACGTTTTTAAACAACACTGCAGTCTCCCTCTACTTTGTCTCGATCTTGTGTATGTTCTATTCGAACGCTCAGTAATTTGTTCACCCTAAGTCTGTTTCTTCGATTTAATTGCTTTCTTTCTGGAAATTCGTTGACAGCGTATACATATGTGCGCCTACTTAGTTATTATGTTTAGCGACCCCGAAAAGGGAAAGCCATTAGTTTTGTGCGGTCTGTCTGTGCGTCCAAATAACCCGTTAAGATCGCAAAAATTGCAAAAGATATGGAAAATTCGATATCATTCAAAAGTCTGGTGCAACGCCTACATTTTTTGCTTTCTAAAAGCGAACCTTTTAACTTTAAAAATTAAATATGCAAGCGATATTAAAAAACATAACACACACCACTTTTTAAATGAAAAATGTGAGGGGGAGATAAGTGTTTGCAATAGGCTTCAGTTGGAATCGAAACTTTAGTAGAAATTAATTTGTATAAAATTTCGTTTGCAGCACGGAAGCCTTCTCCCAAACACCTCCCTCCCCCCTTTCATTGATCCACACAAAAATACTAAACGTTCAAACGCATCAAATATATCATTATAGGACTAGATCTATTAGCTGCGCTTATCAAGTAGATGCGGAGTACAATGGTTCAGTGGCATTTATAATATAATATAATATACTTATATATATAGTGTTTTTTTTGTGACGGTACGCATAGGTACGGCGTACCGGCACCTTTTTCAATGTGGGGAAAAAATACTTTTCTTATATATTTTAACATTTATGATTACTTTATTAGTAGTTAAAAGTTAGGCAATCCATCAGTGAGTACTGGCACCTATTTCTTTACAACATGAAGCTTGACACTTATTGACTGGCCAGACTGATTTTTGCACCCCTAATTAAGCTATCCTGTTTTGTAAACCGAAATTTCTAGTTGCGGGAATGGATTAAAAACATTTTGTTTCATGTTCAATATCGTAGGCCTACATTTTATTATTCTATGTAGAACTCAAAGCTACGAGGATCCAGTTTAAAATAAACTTCCTGTTTACACTTCTCTTGCGACTTTGACGACGAGTTTAGTAGGTAGCTGTTAGTCCGAAAGAAAAAGCTAGTAAATCTATTTGCTTGTTCTTTTTGAAAAGTTTCACTTTCTTCGTGCAGCCGTTACTTTGTTAGACTGACAATTAATACAACTCAATAGACCAACACTATCAGAGCTGTTTTGGTTCAGACTGTCCAACTCCTATAGATCAAGTGTAAACTATGGAAAACGTAACACGGTGGTGTTCATTTGTATGGAATATTTCTTGAAACTCTTAGCAGAAAAACAACAACACACGTTGATGGTGGGGAGGAAGTAAATTGATAGCAGAAGGACTTTTAAGTTCAATGCAGGCTGATTCCACAGAAATGGCCTCCAAAAGTCCTTGGTTGTTTGGGACAAAGTACACTGTTAATGTCACTCAAGTTTTCTCATGGACATTAGTTTTTTTTTAATAAGTTAAATATTTTGAATGTTATTTTGGAACATGTCTACTGAAATATGAATGTCTTATTTGATGGCTTTTTAGTTATATGAAATACAACTCCTCGGTCTTGTAGGGATAGTCATTGTGTGCGAAATCGCACCTTTGTGTGTATTTTGTTATTGGTTTGTTTAAAATAACACAATTTCTTTGGTGTATCTCCTATATGTCCAATCAAAATCTTTCCTGGTGTCTCTCCAATAGCATAATTGTTTCATTTCTTGTTTAAGTGTTTAAGAATACCACGTGTTTACTTCCAATTAGCCGCCTTCTGTCATTATATATGTCATTAATTAGCCAGTGCCATATCAATGTTGAACTAACCAGTCTAAAAGTTTTCCATTGAAAGCATTGAGATTTTCTGTCCAGATTATGCAGCCTAAAAGACACGTATTGCTTGCCCCCCCCCCCCCCCCCTAAAAAAAAAACAACAAGATTTTAATTGAAAGGATTTCACGAAATTGTCACAAAGTAGAAACATGTTGTAGAAATACTTTATCTTTAAAATAGCCGTTATTTTAATCAATTATACATCACATTGTTTGCTGTTTCTGTTTAGTATAATTATGGTGTGGCAGTTCGACAGCAATACTACAAGATCTTTTCGAGTATTTATACATTTTGTTCCCTCTCAGGTGATTGGTTCACATCTTTATGAATTATTTTTGCAGTTTTAACAACGTGACAGGGCAGTCTAACAATGTGAGATAGCCAGTCTGGCCCAGATTGTCACACTTTTGTCATGAACATTAAGTCTAATAATATTCATTTATAGCCTCTAATTTTGATCCATTCGTATTTGTACTTGAGTGTCTTTCGCGTCAGGTTGTGTCCTGTTTGAAACCTAGACATTTGATCTTGTCACCATGTAGAATCTGACTTTGTTGAACATTGAGCAATATCGTATTTTCATTATCAAATATCATGGCTAGCTCATGTCATCCAGAACTAGAGCTAGATCCTTATAATTATCTTTTTTCCCCAGAGCAGAAGATTCAAAGTCGAGCTTAAAATTTTAAAAAAGACTATTATTGTTAAACAGATGCCGTTTGTTTCGTATTCTGTATCCATTCTGTAGAACACGGAGTGAATGTATGAACGAGAGCAAAATGAATCAGTTTTAGAAGGCAATGTTGTAACGTTCTTAAAGATTTAGCTCATATGTAACTGGTGACTACTGAACTTGTCACCAATCATTCTGTGTGTTGTTTCCGTAACCTCGTGCTGTTATGTAGTGTTCTAGATTTTGGCTTGAGAGAAGCCGTGATGTGAACTTAATCACCAGTAAAGATGCTATATTTGGAAACACAAATCTGCTTTCATTTTTCTGTAGTGCTTCACTTTAAAGTCACTTTAGTTCAACTGAACGGACTTAACGAATGTGTTTGATTTAGAGAAATGACTAAATATTAATTTATAAACACGTGAACATAAGTGCGCCATTCTCTTTAGCAAATAGATGAGACCCGCCGTTCGGCGCATGGATAGCGATCTGTCTCCAAAGAAATAGGTTTCCAATAATATTTGCAGCTTCTTCCCACCTGGTGTCCACTGCCTTGAGATGAAGGTACGGCGCCATGTAATAGGAGGACGTCCTTGCTTGTGTTTTCCTCGTTTCCACCCCCATGTTATTCATTCTGTCGCAAACCTCACTGAACGCTCGCTAAAAATGGTCAAGTTTGGCATAGGATTTCTCTGTTTTTTCAGATCTAAGTGACTCTTTAAATCCGTCTTAGCCATTGCTGCTGAGCCACTTTTAGTTTCCTCGATTTTTGCAGATGACTTCCGTGTCTTGCATGCATAAGTTACCGTTGGGATGACGACTGTGTTGTGTATGTGGATTATCGTCTTGACGTTTCCAAACAGATCGTAACCTTTGGAAACTTCCCCTGCATTTCCTACTTGGCAGGCTACGTCATGAAAGGTATCTCCCATCTTGCAAAGTTGCTGCCTAGGTCTGTTAACTTATCGATCTGTCCAAGTTGTGACTGACCGAATTTGATGGAGACATAGAGCCTACTCATATAATATGTATACTCAATCTTCGTCTAAATGTGTGTCCAGTCTTCTAGATCTCCTGACAAAGATGACATTTGATATAACGTTGGTAGCAGCTTCTCGTTCCTAGGGATATGTTCGTTCTTGTTTTGTTCGTTCTCTGTTTGAAGATCTGCTCGTCAGTGGAAGGAAACTTTTCTCGTTTTGTGTTTCACTGATTTGTCTAGAGAAAACTTAATGCAAGGAACGGCTTGGCTTGGTTTCAATTCGGATCAAAAGAAAGAAAAACTCGGGTTGAACGTTTAAGGTTGACCATGTCATCTCAGTGGATTCCGCCGCCTCGCGAATCTCTTACTGTCTTACAAATGTGCTATTAAGTTGATCTTAATGATTCCATTTATAGTTTTTGTCTAATCAAGTACACTTTGGTTTTGTCAAATCAGTACGCTTGCATGTAGAATATAATGAAGACGCTAAAGTGGTTCAATTCCACCGTTAGGGCACAGCTAGCTCTAAAAGAGCTTGCCATCTTTTACTTCAGGACAAGGGGTATCTAGTGGGCAGGGAGATAGATAGACCTTATGGCCCTACACCAACTTTGAGGATCGTTGACTTGACGATTCATAGATAGACCTTAGGGCCCTACACCAACTTTGAGGATCGTTGACTTGACGATTCATAACGTGTTCAGTTGGCGGCCATTCTTTGAATTTTGATCAGCAGTTTTTGTTTTTACTTCTCCCCCATTCCCTCCTTTTTAAAATCTCAAACGCATTTTTTTTTGTTGGTTCCACTCTTGCCCCAAGCCAGTTTGTATGCTCCCCTCAACCTTTCTGTTTGTAGCCTCGTGTATCTTATCCCTTTCACCTGGAGGAGCACAGCAGCGAGAAGGGCAAACCAGGAATTGATGTGCTAACTAGTGCCCCCCCCCCCTTTTTTTTAAAATTAGATATTACGTTTGAATTCCACCAGAATAAAATAGTCGTGCAGTTCTTTTCCCCTGTTGAGTTATATGTCGTGTGTACTCTACGTCAAAACAAGAACATTTACAGAATTGTTATTAAAACTAGTTTGTTTGTTGTTTTTTTTTGCGAAGATTTTGACATTCAGAATTATTCCCCCCCCCCCCCCCCACCCGGGGTTGTTTTTTTTCACACACACACGCACACTCATATTGCCTTTTGTTAACTGGATGAGTGTATCGATAATCTTCATTGTTAGTTCGTAGCGTAATTTTTTGTTGTGCCTGACACGGTAGTACACACTAGCTGTCTTCTCTCCCACCCACCCCCCTAATTGAAGTCAATGGTTTGTATATCGCCAATGTTCGTCATCACAAACACGCCCTGACACAAACAACAACAACAAAAGTTTGGGGGGGGGGGTATGTATTCTCCTGAACCATCAAGTTTCCTTCTCCCCCCCCCCCCCCCCCAGCCCAAACAGCAGCTGTGATGGTTGTTGTGATTAGCGACCAACATGTGCATCTGTTATTCCGTGAAACTTCCTTGCCAAACTCTGTGATATATAGGGTGGACTATGAATGGCGAGGGGGGGGGGGCTCTCTCATGTACACATATACACTGTTTAATGATGGGAGGAGTCCTTGATCGGAAGTAAATGAAGTGTACAATAGCAGTTCCCTTTCCAGTTTCTAGTAGCATTTCACCATAGCTCTCTAGTTCATGTACACATCCTCTGCTACAGGTGGACTATATAGGTTATATACTGTACATTTTATAGGTGGCTAGGAGGATGACTACACAGGTCACAGAATGAAAGAAGAATGAAAATGTGTTTGTAGGCCCACCCAGCATAAAGCAACACATAATTGAAGATTAATGCCATCCTATATCTCCAAAAATAATATAGTTTCTATTGTAAACTTAGATAATTTCAATCAGCTGTCAGTAAACAAGAACATAATATATTTGTAGTGTTTCAACCCTTAGAGGAAGGGGTTGGCAAGCTTTTTCTTAGGAGCCCTGCAATGGAAACCTTTTGTCATGCATGTCAATAGTATTTTAATTAGAGTTGAACTCTGTAACCAAGTTGCTGGTTGTAATTCTCTTGACATCATTCAACTTTCATAAAGCAGTCAGTCACCATTGACAATGTCTAGACTTGTCTTGATCTATGGGGGCAGATGATGTAAATCTCTTCAGTTTTTATGGTCAATGGTTAATAAGTGTTTCATGTGGCCAGCACAAGGACCTTTACTTCCCTAACTAATGTCAGGTACCGATTAGAGTTGGGTAGGCACAGTAGCATTTTAAATATCCCAAAGCTTAAAATCCCATGAATTGAACTAGGGACCCTTGATTTGTAAAAACCAGTACTTTACTACTCAGCCACCACACCCCTTGTCACTTTCTTTTTAAGTTGTACAACTCAAGTATCTAATGGAGCTGAATATTTTTAGCCACTTTTTTTTTTTTTTTTTGGGTTTTGCTTTAGCATAGGGAATAAAGTAAATCTTATTTTTAGTTTTATCCCATTGACAACCAATAAGAGGCTTAATTTCTATGCAGCATAGACCTTCTTATTGAATGACACAATGAAGAGGTATGGCCTGGATGTTCCTCATCCAACTTGACAGACTTACATTTATCTCAGTCAAATCACAAACTTCACCAGTTGTTTACTTGTTGTTCCTACTCAAAGTTCTATTCAACATTCAATAAGTTCTTGCCTGTGGTTGTATTTTTTGAGTTAACTAGAGGGGCCTGCATAAACAATAGTACTATGCTTGGTTGTTTTTTTTTTTGTTGTTTTTTTTATTTATTTATAAATTTCTGTTTTGTACACATCTGGCAATTATTTTTCAAAAAAATTGACTAAAATCAGAAAAGGTTTGTCTCATTTCACAATCTTGTAGGACAGCACTGAACTGGCAAGCTATTGCTTGAACTTTTGAACCAACTCCTAAAATAATTTTTACTCTTTGTCCAAAAAAATGGCAAGAATCAAAAAGGTGTCTAGTTGTCGTTTAAATGCCAGTAATTACAAACAGCTTTACTTTTATTGTCCTTGAAACTAAATTTACTATACTAAACTATCTGTCATAATTTTTTTTTTTACAACATTCAATGTTACATCAGTGTGTATTCAGTTTTGTTGAATTGGTTTTTTTTTTTTATATCTCTCATATATAAGACAGACAGAAACATACTTTGGTTGTCAAACATATTTAGGTTGTCAAAAAGTAACATTCTAAGAACCAAACAAAATAAACAAAATTAACAACCAAATAATATACTCTGCCAAACCAGTCATAGAGCTTCATCCTGTTCTAAGTGGCTCCTGAAAGGGGAAAAGCTGCTATGTAGTCTGTCTTGTCTGTCCATCCGTCCCATTTAGGTCCCAAAAACTAGAAAAGATATTGAAAATTCAATATCATGATATTTTAAATTTTGCAAAGTTCTGGAGCAACAGCTTCTATTTTCTTGTCTGAAAGCCAATCATTTAATTTTTAAATTAAATACGCTAGCAGTTTTTTCATAAAAATACACCTCATAGTAACACCTTTAGTAAAATCACTAAATTTAGAAAGCGTCCAGGATAGAAGACTCAAAAGTAAAGTAGCAATTATACATAAAACACTGAACCATAATCTTCAAATACAAAAACAAAATGTATTAAAATACTCAGGGCACAAAGATAAAGGTGCATTCCTCATTCCATATGCTAGGACAAATTAGTACAAATACTCTTTCTTCCCTAGTGTTATTAGAGCATGGAATGGGTTGCCTTAGCTAGCCAGGAAAACTAGTGACTTAGCAGAATTTAGGTCTTTTTTTTTTTTTTGCTTAAAGGTCTAGAAGTATTATTATCGATATTAGTTTGTTCAACTCCTTTTTCAATTTAAATAATAATTTTATGACATTTTATTACTTTAGATAATCAGAACAAGACCATGGCTTGAATATTCCTTGTCCATGGGCTGAATCCAGTTGGGGTGTGATAACACAAACTCTCTTTGTAATCTTATTTTTCACTTTCATTTATTTACGTTTTGTTTCATAAACAAAAACAAATTGTATTTCATAGTTTTATGATATTAGTATAACTAAGTGTATGTTATTTGTTTGTAGGACAAGCGTTATCATATTGTTGAAGAACTTTATAAGAATGAAAAGGAGTATGTGGAGGCTTTGAGAACATTGAAAGATGTAAGTGTACTGTCTTGCTATCTTAAAATTACTATTTTAAATATGTCACCAGTTTTAGACGTTATGTAAGCTAAGCATTTAGTACCTAAGTATTATAATATGGAAATAATTTTAGAATTATTTTTTTAATTAGTACTGTTTTTCGCAATCCGTTTTCAGTTTAATGAAAAGTGGAGTAATAATTATGATGAATATTTTATAGTTAATCCATTTACTAATATCAGTTACCGAAAACAGAATTTCAAAATATTATTAGGGCATTATTTTTTTAATGTTGGATATATTCATTTGGAGAGACAAATACAATAATACAATAACTCGGAAACCATATTGAAGAAAAGCATTATGCCATTTGGTTTTACTATTGGCTGAATGCTACCAATATATCTTGAGTCAGTATCAACAATGATTATTTCTCTCCATTCCTCTGTCTTTTGACAGGATTAGAGTCTATTTCATTGATATTTCCAATGTTTTAAAAAATAAAATATGCAACACAAAATCTGACTTTTCTCAATCTGTGGTTCTATTTAGAATACTGTTTCAGCTAATTCACAGCATGTTTTGTCATAGAGTAGACAATATTTTAATCAGGAAAAATTCCTTTTTATGTGTGTATTTTTGGAGAAAAAAAGAAGCAGGCAATAAAAAAATTACCATTCAAGTGATACTTTTAAGTGATACATGAGAGAAACAAAGAAAGGTTGAGAAATACAGCAAAGAGCGGAATTAAAATAAAACAACTCATCAAAAAAGAATTATTGACATTTTCAATTTTTCTTATTTACTAATAGCATTTACATTATGGCTATTCCTGGTGTTTTGGTTCTGTAATATCACAGAATAATGACAAGAAAATGTAGTGGCTAGCTCTATATATCATTTAAAAACAAAGCAGAAAAATTCAGTATGCAAAAGAAAAATTATCAAATAATCAAAGTATTCAGTTTGTGTTCTATCACTCTATTTTATATTTTTAAGAAGAAGTGTCAGAATATGTTGGTCGCAGCTTTCCTCATTAATCTTCAGATTTGAAGAGAAGCCCTTTAATAAAGTTGATCCAGAATCTCTTTAATAAACTTGAGTACTATAGATAATTATGGCAGATTTGAACAAGACAGAGCATGCACTTAGTTTTTTGCTTCATCTGAATGTTATTTTATTTACCAACACCAAGGCTTCTAATCAACATTGTAAACAATATTTTCTAATGCAAGTTTGTTGTTAAGAATGGTAAAGTAAACTAAATAAGTGATTTTAAAAATGTATATTGGCCTTAATTTCTGTCTCAGTCACCAATGCACTGTTGTTTGTTGTTTATTTTTTCAGAAATATATGGTCCCGTTGAAAACTCAAAGCAGTGTAGATGATAACATTGTGGACAATATTTTTTATATGATCCCAGAAATCTTAACCCATCACTCCATTTACCTTGATTTTCTTGACAATGTGTGGAAACATTGGAACACAACTCACAGCACTGTTGGGAACATCATTAAAACCATTGTAAGTCACCAGTTCACTTGGTCTGACTCATTTCTTAGACATTGTTTCCTATCATTTCTTTTTGTTTGTTTGTTTCCCTTACACTGTCTTTATTGAAGCTACTACAAATTTATTACAGTTTGCAAAACAAACAGTATTAGAAAGTTATATGTCATTTGTTGAAAATTACAATGCTTCTGGTAAAGTCATTGAGAACGCTCTCACCACTAAATCATCTGTACAGAAATTCATTGAGGTGAGATTCTTAACCTACATTTTCTAGCTTATGCCACCAATAGGCTATGTTTGGATAAAATAGAAAGCTTTGAATGACTCTTTATAAAGCTTTGAGTGATGTTACAACAAATGTTGCTTTTCCCAGCAATGCCAGAAGGACAGTGGCAGCAAACTGACCATGAAAGATTTGATAGTTCGTCCCATTCAGAGAATACCCAGATATGAATTGCTTATACAGGTATAGATCTCTTCAAGATTAAGCATTGTACAATCCCTAAAATTAATTTCTTAAATGATCTTTTTACAGGATCGTGTTAAAGCTTGTTTATACCATCACCTTGTTATTTCATCTGAATACATTCTGAGGGCAAATCAAAGTGCTTTATAACATCTAACAAAGCTATTGTAGTTCATAACAATAATAATATGGCCTCCTTCAGTCACTAAGGGACTATGGATCATTTTATAGAAATGAGATGAGTGCCTGGATATTATCTATGGTCAGAACAATGTTGCCCACACAGCAGTTCCCCCCCCCCCCCCCTCTCCACTCGGCTGATGTATTCTAAGAAACGCCAAGTTTGGATTGAACAGTGTCACAGGATCTGTCAGGGTGTAGCATAGTGTGCTGCAAACAACCTAAGGTTTGCGGGTTCCTGAAGGGTTAACTCTAACAGCCTTTCCCATGTTTGCTTATAGCTGCAAGGCAGCAGCAAGTTTTAAATTCAGAGTTTTCCTTCTCCTAGGTAGATAGCCAGGCAAGGATAACTCAAAATTTCTCAAAATTTGTGCAAGGATTGCTTATTCATATTTTATGCAGATATACACACACCATTTAAAACAAGATTTAAAAGGCTTTGTTTTAGCCATTATAATAATTTAAAGTGCCACCAACCATATACCATATATGTTGCTCAATAATCTTCACAAAGACTTTTTCCGTTTAAGAACATTTTTTTTTTTGTCTTAAGCGTTTATTGGACAACACACCAAGAGACCATCCTGACCACCCTCTTCTTCAACAAGCATGTCGTGTGATGCATGACCTAGCTGTAAAGATTGGAACAGTGAATGATTCGCAACAAGAAGAAGATATGCAGGAAACTCTTAAGAAGTTGGAGCTTTTGTTAATTACAGATGTAAGATGTTTTACTAAATCTTCACGGTAATGTTAAAAAAAGTGTATGAAGAGAAAAAATTTGATAATTCTAATGCGTTATAATTTATACATAAACTGTGACTGCCTGTTAAACTTTTGTGGCTCAGAATGTCTCTCATCAGTTTTTAGTGGTGCAATTGCTGATTTTATATTACTGAGCTACTAGTTAAAGAAATTTATTTTTATCAAAAAATACCAATATTAGATGAAACTTCATCCTATCTAGTAACTAGTTCACTTTATTCTGACTCTTGTTTTTACCAAGATATTTTATTTTACAGCTGGCTGTCCCAGACAGAGCCTACATCCGACATGACATGGTTCAATTATTTGTAAGTTTTTCTACATCGTCTTTAGTGTATTCCCGTACATTGGGAAGCAGCGTATCACACTGGTTAGGGACACGGACTCGTGATCACAAGGTCACGAATTTGCATTAAGTCACAACTTTAATGCACCTTACGTACCCTTGGTTGCTTTTTTTGTTTCTTTGGCATCAATGGTTGTTTTCTACACACCTGCTTTTTGTTGTGATCCTCAGCTTTTGTAGTGTTTTTTTTGTTTTTTTTTAAGATTCAGTTCTTGTTTGAAATAGGATTCTTAAAACTACTCTGGGATTGATTATTCATGCATGAACTCAGAAATGGTTACTTTTCAAGATTTTCACAAAAAGTTAATCAAGTTAATGAAATTTTAAAATGTTGATAGTTAATTTTTTATTGTTATTTTTATTTTAGAATAAAAGAAAAAACAAAAGCATCGTGGATTGACTGGATTAGCTTTCATTTTAATATATCCTTTAATTTTGAGCCTACCTGAGTTCATATTATTGAAAGTTTTTATAGTTTATGTTTGATTTACGTTTTGAATGCTTTTTTTATATTATTATTATTATATCAGTTAAATAGAATAATTATGAGTCCTGAAATAGTTTTAAAGCACACACAGCTTCCAACCTAGACCTTAGTATCAATAGTCCATTTAGTAAAAGCCTTCCAATTGTACTATATCCTCTATTTATTAGAATAATTTAGCTTAGACTTTTTTGCCCATTTAATTTTTGTATGTAATTAAATGATAATATAAGTTGTTCTGTATCATTATGACTAAGACTTATTAATTATTACCAGTTTATATATGCTATCAATTTGTCAATAGATGCAAGAGGCTCATGATAGGTTTAATAGATGTGGAAATACTGTTGACTTAAATCAATCCATGCAATTGGGGGGGGGGGGGGGGGGGGGGGGGGGCATCACTTTGATTAACTATTAGCTTTGGAAATGAAATACATCTGGAGTTATTTGTTGTTTTTTTTTTCATCTTGATGCTTGGCATAGACATTTTATATTTAACAAGCCAAGAACTACTACAATATCTTACTATTAAACAAAATTATGTTAATTTGTATGTGAATAACTGAGTAGTTCATTGCTTAGAAAGTACTTTTTTTCTCTAGCAAAGCAACCTCATTCTTCGCAAACCTATATTCATTGCCAGATATGAGTTGTAGGATTCTCTGGCTTTGATGGCTTACAATGATTCATGATACTGACATTTCTTAAATGTACTAGTTTGTCCATTGCTTTTTTTTTTTATCATTTACTTAAGAATTAGTGAATAGTACATGGTGGCATTGGGTCATTAATATTGTTTAAGAAATTTGGTCCCTAACAAGCGTGGCCAAGACTGGTATAAAGCTGCATGAAGCTATCCATCTTGGTCTTAAGTCTGTAAATCTATCCAACCCTGGTCAATAGCTAGTAAGTTAGCCAGCACTAGTCTATTACTGTTAAGCTGGCCATCTGTTGTCTATAAATATGAAGCTCATCTAAAACTTTTATGTTGGTAACCATTGTTTAATATAGTCTGACAGTTTTTCTTTTTTTTTTATAAATGATCATTATTTCTATAGATTTTGTTCTTCTTAATGAAGTGTATTTAGTACAGATAGAAGTTTGATGGAATTGTATTTGAAAGCCTTGTGTTGCACAATTTAAAAAAAGGGTTTATCTGGATGAGAAATAAAACTGTTTGATTTCAAATGTCAAAAAGTGTGACATTGTTTGAGCTAGAAGATCACTTTTGCTCCAACCCTGTGTTTTGTTCACATACCTTTTCAATCCTAGTTTTGCAGTTGTTTTGATTTTCTCCCTACCATGTTAGTTTTAAGATAGTATTAGGAGAAAAAGTCAAATTAAATGTTAGTAAAAGTGTATGATCCTTTATCCGAGTTAAACAAGTTTGTTTTTTATTCATTTTTTTAATGACATAATTAAATTTCAGTTTTAGACTTCACTATTTTTTTTTAATTATTCCAAAATTGTGCCTACTAATATCAAAGAAACATAGATGTTTCCAATAGTCTTAAACAAGTTCAGTTTTTTTTCAATTCCTAGGAAAGTAGATTTTAATAACATTAACCTGACTATGCTCTTGTTTCTAATTGTTTGTTTTTTTACTATGAACTGTTTCAATCAAATCAAAAATTATTGTGCTTAGGAAACTATAGTGTAAAGTGATAATATGTCACCAACACACCAGTGAAACTTATAATTGAAATCAGTTCTTTTCATCACTTTTTTACTTATTCCAAAATGTCAGTACTCTCTTTGTAATTTGTACTGTTCTTACATTGAATGAGAAACATGCCATTTTTGCCTAGACAAGCCCATGCCAAGACAGTAATATTTCTAGCTTTGGATAAAGGGTCACAGACTTCTAATTTAGAAAAGTTAACATTTAAATGCATTGTAAATACAAATGTTGTTGTTTTTAAAATAATGTTTCTGATATTTGGTATATGAATGTTTTTTGATTACAGAACAGAAAAGATCAGTGCTGTATATGGCTTTTTTCTGATGTAGTTCTTGTTAGCAGTATTAAAAGAAAAAGTGGTCCTGTCACTAGAAAAGTTTCTATTATTCTGTAAGTTAATCAGGCTTAAACACACCAAACAAAGGCAGCCTTCACTATTTTTACTTAGTTGTACTTAAGTTTTATTTTGTAGGTAAAAAAAAATGAATTCTCTTTTCAACCTGTGTCATTCAAAAGACTTTATTTCACTCTCCACAGAAAAACTCCATTAGGCCAAGACTTTGCTGAAAATATAAAACATAAAGTCTGGCTGCGTGTTGGCTTGGATGATTTAGAGATTGTCAAAAGTGAGTCACATTTTATGTTATTCACTACATTGTTTGTTACTTAAAGCCTGTACTTCTCAGAATTTTAGATCGAAGCTGCTTGTTATGTATAGCTACCATCAATTGTCTAAGAATGCCCTGGTGCTAGCTTCCAATTTCAATTGGTCCATCACACTGACAAGCCTAAGAAATACTAAATTATTGTTTTCGGTGTAAATTTAACTTGATAAGACTTAAGTACATTAATAGAAAATACTAACTTGGAGGAAATATTTTTTGCAGCTCAGGGCACTCTGACTCGCAAACCAACCCTAGACAAAGAGCAGTTAGAGGAAGATATTCACATTGTGACTCAGCTGGGGGATCTTGCGGGCAAGTTGTCCTGCCAGCATCAGGTAGCGTTTTGCTAGAGTAGTTCTTTTTGGCAGCCTTCTCTATCTGATAATATTCTTATTTGACATTCTTAATGAATATGCTTGTGGTGTTGTTTTCAACTAGAAATCTGACGTTCTTTGACAGTGTTGCTTACATCTTACATTATCTGAAATTAGTAATCTCAGGTAGACCACCTTTTAAACAGAAAATTTCTATTTTTATGGCATGCAAGTGGATTTTCTTTCAAACCATGTTATGATTAGTTTCGATAATTTTTGCCTCTTTCTTTTTTAATTGCTTTTGTATAGTGCACCTTTCAATGTTTATAGCATGCTCAGAGCACTATGGTCCAATCTCTTTTGTGGACCAGTGGGGGATATCTGCCTTGAGGCACTCAGCAAACACAATTCTGCTTGAGTCAGGGGTGGATCTCAAGCTCCCTTGATAGGTTCTCACGCCTCAGCCAAACATCCCACATCTTTTAGAAATATATTTCTTTTTATTGTGTTTTCTTTTTCTATAGCATTGATGCAGCATTATCCACAGATTACTAGTCAGCTTTTTTTTTTCTCTTTGTCAATTTACCCTTCTCTTTTAATAGCAGACATTTCTCATTAGTTGTTGTTTTAAACTACCCATAAATAAAAAAAAAAACAATAATTCTGAATATATGTATAATACAAATTATGTTTTAAGGTCATTTTTATTTTGTTACATTTAATTGGTAAAGAAAGAATTATATTTTAAAGAAAAAGATAGATTTAAGTTGATTTTTTATTTTGTTACATTTTTAAAGAAAGAATTTGTTATACCTTTTTATTAGAGTCTTGATGATGCAATCAAAGAATTAAACACAAATCTTTGTAGGCAGCACTCTGAGGTGACTGCCAGAAATGCCTCCTCAGACTCCAACAAGATGGAGCTGGTAGTTACCACTCAGTAAGTTAGCACATCAGCCCACTTTTGTCTGACCTACTTAAGCTAATGTGTACAAATAAATATTAATCATCAATCAATCAGTAAGCAAAAAATTGTTAACTATTCTTTTTTTGGTCTGGCTATCACAATAAAACATCTACAAATTAAGCATGTATGATATTAGGCAGAGAATTTTCTAGAGTTTGACAAGAATAAATTATGAAAAAAAAATCATCATTAAGTTAGTGTACTTTGACCAAACAGTGTAAATATTTCATTTTTTTTCTTTCATTACTTTTTAGTACTCTGGACTGTTAATTTTTGTCTTTTAAAAGCTACAAATTTTATTTTTTTTTTTCAAGAGAGGGAGTGTTGCATCTTGTTATTGGGTTCTCGTCTGCTGAGAAAAGAGCAGCATGGGAAACTGCTTTTACAGATGCCAAGCAAAAGTTGTGTAAGTTGTTAACAAATTGAACATTTTTTCTTAGTACAAAGTTTAAAGTTGTTGTTTTTTTTATGTGTATAGAAAAGAGAATGATTGAGCTCCTTATGTTTTCTAGCTCTGCTGTCTGATAAGCGAGCGCCAGAATTTCTTCAGCCTCTTCAAATCACTAAAACCAGAGCTGGAATGCAGGTAAGATAAGAGTATTGACTTGTTCATAAGAATGTAAACAATGACTACAGGTGAAAATTTTACCTTGGATTTAGAAACCAAGGCCAGTCTTTGAATCCAAAGATTAAGGAAAAGTGCAGTTTTTTTTATGTGGCTCTGCAGTCATAGCTTTAATCATCATATTTTGCCACATCCATGTCACAGCCTGGTTTTTGTTGCAGGCGTGATGACGCGATTGTCGTTGTGTGTGATGTAGGTACTTCTGGTACTACCATGAAATTCTTTGCCTTACTAACTACTTTCTCACACGCACTATATTTGCAGGTGCGTGAGAACATTAACATACTGAATGCTACG